>JAVGWX010000012.1:12124631-12564631 GCA_036924085.1 Ariolimax columbianus
AACATATAATTGACTGCGAGAGCTAGAGGGCACAGGTGGGATGAGGGATCTACAAGGTGACACACAAATCAGTGAATCGCTTACAAGTTGGAGTACATGAATGCGATGGAAAAATATGAGAGCAGGCAAAACCTGATACACCAAGACCAGACAGAAGGAAGTCAACACAGATGGGCCTCACAACAGAAGGAAGACACTTTTCAATTAATTTATATTGTACTCTTAATCCTTATGTATCAAGTATATTGTTTGTTATATTTCCCAATCATTCCATCTCATTCATTCTCGTTGTACACCTCACTACACTGCTATCTTCACAATTGTGTATAAAATGTATGATGGGGTTTTATATTTTTTTATAAAATAGAAGGAAAAAAAAAAGAAAAAAGAAGAGGGGGGGGGGGGGGGGGGGGGGGAAGAAAGAAAGAAATCAGGAAACAAAAAAAAGAGATCCGAATCAAGTATGACAGAAAATAAATATACTCAATCCCAAAATGGTCCCAGGAAAACTATTGTGCATATTTATGCAAATACCTACAGCGGACAACTAGGAACATCAAAAGCGAGGAACAACGGGAGGAACATCACGGAAATACCAGGCTAGGTACAAACAGATACACACACGCATCCAAGCACTGGTTTATGCGTCTTAATATCGCCCAAATTGACTACGGTCTGGGGTGGAATAGGCGCGCCTCCGCCAGTAGAAACTAGTGAGGCAAACACATAAAATAAAAAAAAAATAAAAAAAACAACATAGTGATCAAGGTGGGAGAGAAAAGTAATCAGGGCCAGATACAACATACTGGTCAAGACCTCACACCAGGCTCTCGTTCGTGCTCCTGGAAACTGGCTGTGTTACAGCAGTCTTATCAACGAGGTGGGAATTAACACTGTAATCTCGGTATTGTATTTCACTACAACCAGGGTGACTTTGATTCAATTTTGCAAATAGGATCGAGAAGTTAGAAAAGCCATTGTAACTAGCTACTAAAGAAACAGGAAGAGTTCTTGAAAATTAGCACGAGTAGCTGCGAACAACATAAACAACCAACAGCAGCAGCAACAACAAAAACATCAACAGCAACAACAACAGCAACAGCAACAGCAGCAGCAACAGCAACAACACCATTCTAGGAACACGGAATATGAACCTAACAATGCGGACGGCATGAGCTAGTGGTTAAGTGACACGGGTCCCAACCCGAAAGAGCTGGGTTCGATTCCCATCACAGCACCGGTCGTTATCCCAGAGAAGCAAACCCTTAGAAAATGCACGAGAAAGCAGACCCTTACATAAAATGCATGCCGAAGTAGGATGCACTGGGCCGACAGGCGCAAAAAAATAAACCGTAGTGCAACGCACACCGCTGTGGGAAGTCCAGAAATAAAGTGAATGCAAAAAAAAAAAAAAAAGGAAAAAAAAGAATCTAACAACCATTCAAAAACGTCGCGAAAGCGACTAAGAGAGTTGTGCATGGAGCTACCAAATTGATAAAACAAAACAAATTGCTGCACAGATCTAGACTGTGTGCTTTCATAATGATTCTTGTTAGGAAACTAGTTCTGTGGAGGTCACATGCTTCAAATTGAAATGTAAGAAGACAAAGAAGTACAACAAACACATAAATACAAAATAAGGAATACCAATGGAAAGAATATCAATATCAACTACCTTCAAAAAGTCAAAAGCTTCTTTCTCCGAGGCCAGACAAACGGAACACTTTGAACTGAACTAATCACCTGCTTATAAACACTTGCAGATACCACTATTTGGTATTGGACCAAATGGCAGGACCCAACAGGCGCTAGATCAATAACGAACCAACCAACCATCTCATCGCTTTATCAGTACATCAGCACCTGCAGCACAGCCGTCTTTGTTCTGCTCTCTTGGTCACATTTACACTTCCCGTTCATCATCTACGTCACTCGCGAAACGCCTACCACAAAGTGCGGTTTTACTGCACCAAACATTTAGAAATCCCTGGGGCTGTCCTGGCTAAAAGGAATATGTTCAAGAAGTTGCCCCTCTAGTTGGTTAACATTCTCCTGGAGTAATTGAAGGGTATGTAGTCTGGCATTGGCATGATGGCGCAGTACTCCTCTGGTCAGCAGGTCTGAATATTTTCCTTGAATTGCACCCCGAAGCATCAACATAACTTCATAGTGTAATACAGCATTCACGTGTAATACAGCATTCACGGTATCCCCTTTACTCGGAACGTTTGGTTTACGCTACTCCATAGGATTTCATAAGCGCTTTTGTTGCTGTTGTTGTTACGGATCCAGCAGTACCCGGCTCTCGCTCTTCGGCCCAATACCATGTAATGGTATCTTCATGTGTCCATCAGCCATAAGCACTGTAAGCATCATTTTCTTCATGTTTTGCAAAAAATGTTTCCATTACTTTGACGCACGATATGGCTCGGGTTGGAAGCCATGCACCCTTCATTCGATTACAGTAATAATCCATAGGCATGTCATCTTCAACATATGAATACCGACAGCGATGCTGAAAGGAGAGACCCGTCCGGTTCATTTTGAGTTTGTCAATCAGTTGTCTTGAGCCCACATTCGGAAAATGCAATCGATCAGGCATTATGATGTAGGCAAAACCATGCGATTCCTCTGTTATAGTTGCTTCTTTGTTTCAGGATATGTTGGTGATGCTATATCTTCAGGCCAGTTACCATGATGGTCTGTAGTCTTCACCAGGTTGGAGTGGCTGTCCTACAGCTTCTGTCTCAGCTTCCCACCCCCTAGCCAGGTCCGATATCTCATTTCCCTATAGCGTTGACATTCATGTAGAATGTATTGTAGCTGCTAAACTATATATTGTTGCCTGTATGTCAGCTCGAATCATCACCCCTCCCCCCACCCCCACCACCGCATATATGCTTCTGCTACAATTTGAACACCATGACCAGGTCGAACTTCATCCGCATGTTTTGGCCTCCTTAATTCTATGCCTCGACCCAGGTATGCACAGCTCTACACTTCCCACCATAAACTGGAAACATTTCTTTATGAATATCGTCCGCAGAATGTCCCATTGCCCAAAAGTACGCACAACAGGTATCTTCTTGTAGACTTTGTGAGCATGGACGCCATGTTATATCTGAGTTGTGCACGTGCGTGTGATATTTAAAGTACTGAAGTCGATCCTTATTATCGACACGCTTCAGTCGACCCAGCCGTGAATTTATCATGGCTTGATGTTAGGGAAGAAATAACATCGACGAGAGGAAGCGACCATCCTACGTCATCATACAGATGGGGCTACTAAATTCAAGCGACCATCCTACGTCATCATACAGATGGGGCTACTAAATTCAAGCGACCATCCCACGTCATCAAACAGATCAGGCTACTAGATTTAAGTAACTAACACAGAATGTCATCCCCCCTTTAACCACATGTCAGAATGTGATTCCCCTCTTTAACTACATGTCAGAATGTCACTCCCCCCTTTAACCATTTGTCAGAATGTCATTCCCCCCTTTAACCATATGTCAGAATGTCATTCCCCCCTTTAACCATATGTCATAATGTCATTACCCCCCTTTAACCATATGTCAAAATTTCATTCCCTTTCTCAATATTTCAGAATGTCATTTCCCCCGTTAACCATATGTCAGAATGTCATTCCCCCCTTTAACCATATGTCAGAATGTCATTCCCCCGTTAACCATATGTCAGAATGTGATTCCCCCCATTAACCATATGTCAGAATGTCAGTCCACCCTTTAACCATATGTCAGAATATTTCCTATTTCCAAGATTGTCTGACATTATCAATAATTTACGTATAACAGTGACCATCTTTTATATGTGTCTATGTTTATATATAAACATTCACCTGTATTATTTTTATAGTGTTTTACACATTTAACAGCAATAGCAAATGATGATAGATTTTAGATCTGGAATAAATGTAGTTTCTAAAATATTGATAACTGAACAGACAAAACAGAAACATCACTCCATCTTGAACCTTATTCCTCCCCGGGCCGGAGTGTCGTGCTGGGGAATAAATTCTCCACTGGTTGAAGTTCTGTGGTATTATCAAAGGTTACAGCTCTATTTTTTTAACAATAAAGAATCATGATGAAGCAAGACATAATTTAATGAAAGAATTTTAAGTTCAGACAGATACTTGACAGATAGACATTATTCAAGTCGATGCCCCTAGAACTAACTGGAATTATCTTAACTGGCCCGTAAATACGGCAGCTGCAGGTCTAAGTCAGGAGATATAAATGAGACAAATGTGTACTTGGTTTGATAGATGATCGTCGGCATGTACTCGACTTTTGCAAGTCTGTCTGTTCTCTTCAGTTCTGTTCTCTTCAGTTCTGTTCTCTTTAGTTCTGTTCTCTACAGTTCTGTTCTCTTCAGTTCTGTTCTCTTTAGTTCTGTTCTCTACAGTTCTGTTCTCTCCAGTTCTGCTCTCTCTAGTTCTGTTCTCTACAGTTCTGTTCTCTTCAGTTGTGTTCTCTTTAGTTCTAGTCTCTTCTGTTCTGTTCTCTTAAGTTCTGTTCTCTTCGGTTCTGTTCACTTTAGTTCTGTTCTCTTCAGTTCTGTTCTCTTCAGCTCTGTTCTCTTTAGTTCTGTTCTCTTTAGTTCTATTCTCTTCAGTTCTGTTCTCTTTAGTTCTGTTCTCTTCAGTTCTGTTCTATTCAGTTCTGTTCTATTCAGTTCTGTTCTCTTTAGTTCTGTTCTCTTCAGTTCTGTTCTCTTCAGTACTGTTCTCTTCAGTCTGTCTGTTGTCTTCAGTTCTGTCCTCTTCAGTTTGTCTGTTCTCTTCAGTTACGGTTTCTTCAGTCTGTCTGTTCTCTTCAGTATGTCTGTTCTCTTCAGTCTGTCTGTTCTCTTCAGTTCTGTTTTCTTCAGTTCTGTTCTCCAAATTAAGGGTCGCCTTCACTGCACTCTGTGCATACCTATGTGTGCTGATCATCTCTCAACAAATGGCGACGTGTGTGGATACTGATGTTACTGTAGCTCGCTGATTGTACACACTCCTGCTCTGTCATCTCACCCCATGAGACCCTCACCCATATACCACCTTCTTTTGATTTCAAAGTTCCGCAATCTGTGTATTGCTGATTTCTATGTTTCTGTCGTCATCCAAATGGCGGTCACTAACAATTCCCAACATGTCACTCCTTTCCATATTCAGTCTGTCATAATGTGTGGTTATCAAACCAAGATATCGGCTCTTTTGTTTCCAGGAACCATACGATGATCAGGGCAGTACCTCAACACCAGTCCTTGAAGGTATGTGACCTCTACAGCTGCTATCCACTTAATCCGTAGTCAGGCCTTCTGTATATTTCAAAGGAAGTATTGTGAGTCTAACGGAACTGACAATGCTGGTCAGGGTCAGGCAAAATTGATCGGACAATGTTAGTCAGGGCCAGGCAAAATTGATCGGACAATGTTAGTCAGGGCCAGGCAAAATGTATCGGACAATGTTAGTCAGGGTCAAGCAAATCTGATCGGACAATGTTAGTCAGGGTCAAGCAAATCTGACCAGACAATGTTAGCCAGGGCCAGGCAAAATTGATCGGACAATGTTAGCCAGGACTAGGCAAAATTTATCGGACAATGATAGTCAGGGTCAGGTGAAATATACTGGCCTAGACCTCAACCTCACTTCCAGGCAGTTCTCCCTGGAAGCAGGCTCATTATGGCTAACGAGACGGTAAATCGACGTGATCCCTGTAGATAAAGCCAAACATGACACAACCGCATGGAGGACTCCTGTCCACCTTCATAAGCAAGAACGGGATGTGAGCATAACTACTGCAACACACTACTAAACGTTCTCTTCTTAGCGCACGCAAGAGTCATCTTACTTGTCGTTGGCGTTCAACAGCAGCAGAAGCAACAACAACAACAACAACAACAACATCAACAGCAACAGCAGAAGCAGAAGCAACAACAACAACAGCAGCAACAGCAACAGCAGAAGCATAAGCAACAACAGCAACAACAACAGCAACAGCAACAACAACAGCAACAACAACAGCAACAGCAGAAGCAGAAGCAACAAGAACAACAGCAACAACAACAACAACAACAGCAGCAGCAATAACAACAACAGCAAAAACAACAAATGCAACAACAACAGCAGCAGCAATAACAACAACAGCAACAACAACAACAGCAACAACAACAGCAACAACAACAGCAGCAGCAATAACAACAAAAGCAGCAGCAATAACAACAACAGCAACAACAACAAATGCAACAACAACAGCAGCAGCAATAACAACAACAGCAACAACAACAACAGCAACAACAACAGCAACAACAACAGCAGCAGCAATAACAACAACAGCAGCAGCAATAACAACAACAGCAACAACAACCACAGCAACAACAACAGCAGCAGCAATAACAACAACAGCAACAACAACAGCAGCAGCAATAACAACAACAGCAACAACAACAACAGCAACAACAACAGCAACAACAACAGCAGCAGCAATAACAACAACAGCAGCAGCAAAAACAACAACAGCAACAACAACAACAGCAACAACAACAGCAGCAGCAATAACAACAACAGCAACAACAACAACAGCAGCAGCAATAACAACAACAGCAAAAACAACAACAACAACAGCAACAACAACAACAGCAACAACAACAGCAGCAGCAATAACAACAACAGCAACAACAACAACAGCAACAACAACAGCAGCAGCAATAACAACAACAACAACAGCAACAACAACAGCAGCAGCAATAACAACAACAGCAACAACAACAACAGCAACAACAACAGCAGCAGCAATAACAACAACAGCAGCAGCAATAACAACAACAACAACAACAACAACAACAGTAACAGCAGCAGTAGCAACGACAAAAAACACACCATAAGTGGAGTGGATGAAGAAAGAAACAGAAGGGAAACATTATGTGGGTAGAAGAGCATCACAGTAGAAGGGAATGAACGTATAGCATGTAGAAAATAGTAAAAAAAACAGAAACGGACAGTAACGATTTTTTAAATATCAAAAAGCAAAGACGATGCACATGCAAAAAAAATGTATCTTTCTGAACATTTGTGCACAGACAAATGACAAGTGCGGACATTTAACTTGTATATGACATGCCAGCCTATTTTCTACATTTTCGTTTAAAGTTCTCTTCTTCTTTGCGTTCCGGATCTTTTGGTCATGTTATATCTGCAGGCCAGTCGCCATGATGAAGTCTGTAGTCTTCACCAGGTCGGAGCGGCTGCCCCACAGCTTTTGTCTCAGCTCCGCACCCTCTGGCCAGGTCTAGCATCTCATTTCCCTATAGATTGGGGATTCCTGTAGAATATGCTCAGGGTTCTGGCCTCCTGTTCCACATGGGCACTCATCGGTATGTAAGATCTTCAGTCGGTATAGATGTTCTAGTAGTCTGCAGTGTCCAGTTCTCAGGCGAAATAAGGTAGTTTGTTGGTTTCTTTTGAGTTGGTGAATTGGGTCTGGTGTACTGCTTATGTTTCTGTTTTCTCTCCATTGGTGTTCATACGATTTCTGATGATGTTCTTGATTTCTCTGTATGGTACTGGATGATTAAATTGTGCCTTTTTGCTGCCATCTTCGTTTAATGTAAAATTCGTTATCCGTTCTCCGTTAGCTGCTTGATATGTTGATATCTAACGTGGGTGATATAAACACACAGTTAAACCTCAGAGTTACTAAATAGCTCTCAGACAGTCAAAGCATTTTTGGTGTTCGTGAAACATGCTTAACGTACGACGTCGGTGAATCCACGTATTAACTACACATACAAGAACTGTATTTAGATAGTGGGTTGAAAAGTATAGTCTGCAGTTAGACGGCTGACCTGTGTGGTTATTTTCGGAAACAAGTGGGGTTATTTTCGGTAACATGCTGCTCGCGTAATATTTTAGAGAACCGGCTCAGCCAAAAGAATTCTCCTTTCTCACAGCGGGATGTTAGGAGATCTGTCGGAGCAGGAGAGACAAAGATAGTGCTAAAGTTTCCTCCCAGCCTGCATGAACGGGTTCATATCGTTCTCATGACAGACAGGGCGGTATCGGTGAGTGAAAGCTGTGACAAGTGAACTGGTGAGGATAAGATATCTCTAAAGCTTTATACATCAACAGGAAGTCACAAACGGCACGAGATAATCAAGTGAAAAAAACGGACAGGAAACACTGCACTTAGCTAGCGTAACAAACACACCAGAGAAAAGCAGTTGTCATTATGATATCAGAGAGGTGCACTTTGTAGATTTATAGGGACGAGGAGTAAAGGCCTTTACAACTGTCGTCGCCACGAATTTTAAAACTATGTTTAGATTTGGTCTTGGGTAGTATAGAAAAAAACCTTTGGGTCATTCAGAATTTTTTATTTTTTTGCGTTCGCCTTATTTCTCTATTCCCCAAGGTGGTGTGCGTTGCACTACGGTTTTTATTTTGCGCCTGTCGGCCCAGTGCATCGGACTTCAGCATGCACTTTTATGTAAGGGTCTGTTTCCTATTGCATTTTCTAAAGGTTTGCTTCCTCGGGGAAAAGGCCGGTGCTGCGATGGGGATCGAACACAGCACGATTTAATTGTGAGCGGTGTCACTTCACCACTAGGCCACGACGTCTCCATCTAGTATGTGAATACAAATCGTGGTCAATGCGGGAGTATGTACCATAAGACCGGAGTAACACTCGGGATAATAAGAATAGGTCAACTGTGACCTTCCAAAAATGTCATAAAAGGTGACTAAGCAGGATTGTGATTGGGGCTGACAATCTCATCACGTAAATAAGTCATGCCATTATAATGACAAGCTGCACAAGTTTGAATACATGTTTCCTTTCCAGGGACCAACTACTGTTAAAATCCATGCAACGCAAAGATGAGCGAAGACCCTATGAACACATTAACAACACCAAAGCCCATCCCTACTGTACGCAAACCTACCTGGAAGCAGCATATATTTCCGGAGGTGGTAGAAAATATACCAGGTATTGAAAACAAGAACAGCCAGACTGAAAAAGAAAGAAGAGACATAACCATGAGGTACATAACGAAAAAAACTACCCAAGCATGGACTGGATCCATGCATACACCGACGGTTCTGTAACAAACACAACACAGAATGGAGGGGCAGGGGTATTCCTGAGCCTACCAAATGATATACAAATAACACTGTCAGTGGCAACTGGAAAATACTCAATCAATTTCAGAGCTGAGGCAAAGGCACTGAGGGCTGCAGTAGAAGCAATGGTAACAGGCGATAGCAATGAAAGCCAGATAGTCCTGTTTACAGATGCCCTGGCCGTAGTCACAGCACTAAAAAGTCAGAAAAATACTGAACTTAATGATTTAAGAGCAGGACTCTGTCAACTATGCCAGCAATCCGCACGAATGAGAGTAGTGGTACAGTGGGTTCCATCCCACTGTAACATCCAAGGCAACGAGGAGGCAGACAGGCTGGCAAAAGAAGGTGCAAGACTACCACAACCAGATTCTAGTGTGATCTACGAAGAGTCCAAAAGGTTTATTAGGGCCAGATACATGACCAAATGGGAAACAGAACATACTGGCTACACAAAAAAAATGATGCCTATTACCAGCTGAGCAGAAGAGAACAGGTCGTGGTCTTCAGACTCCGCACAGGTCACAATAGACTGAGGTACCACCTATTCAATAAACTGAAGATAGGTGGCACTGACGAATGCTCGTGTTGTACCGGGAAAATGACCGCTAAACATCTGCTGCAAAACTGCCCGACATACGAGGACCAGAGAAAGCACATGTGACCATCACCAGTGGGAACACTAGACAAGCTCTATGGCAGTGTCGACAGCCTCAGGATGACCGCTGCTTTTTTCGAAAAAAATACATGTTGACGTTTGACAGCGTACGAAGAAGAAGAAGAAGACGAAAAAACCCATGCTACACACTGGAGAAAAAAGGTGAAGGATTGCAACACCTTTGGAACCGTTCAAAGTGACAAGCGGCTAAGGTGACCTATGCTTTACATTAGAGGGAAAAGGTGAATGAATACAACAGCTTTGGAACCGTTCAAAGTGACAAGCGGCTAAGGTGACCTATGCTTTACATTGGAGAAAAATGGTGAATGAATGCAACAGCTTTGGAACCGTTCAAAGTGACAAGCGGCTAAGGTGACCTATGCTTTACATTAGAGGGAAAAGGTGAATGAATACAACAGCTTTGGAACCGTTCAAAGTGACAAGCGGCTAAGGTGACCTATGCTTTACATTGGAGGAAAATGGTGAATGAATGCAACAGCTTTAGAACCGTTCAAAGTGACAAGCGGCTAAGGTGACCTATGCTTTACATTTGATGGAAAAGGGGAATGAATACAACAGCTTTGGAACCGTTCAAAGTGACAAGCGGCTAAGGTGACCTATGCTTTACATTAGAGGGAAAAGGTGAATGAATACAACAGCTTTGGAACCGTTCAAAGTGACAAGCGGCTAAGGTGACCTATGCTTTACATTGGAGGAAAATGGTGAATGAATGCAACAGCTTTAGAACCGTTCAAAGTGACAAGCGGCTAAGGTGACCTATGCTTTACATTGGAGGAAAATGGTATATGAATGCAACAGCTTTGGAACCGTTCAAAGTGACAAGCGGCTAAGGTGACCTATGCTTTACATTGGAGGACAATGGTGAATGAATGCAACAGATTTGGAACCGTTCAAAGTGACAAGCGGCTAAGGTGACCTATGCTTTACATTGGAGGAAAATGGTGAATGAATGCAACAGCTTTGGAACCGTTCAAAGTGACAAGCGGCTAAGGTGACCTAGGCTTTACATTGGAGGGAAAAGGTGAATGAATGTCCAATGAACTAGACAATGAGAATAATAATAAGAAAGTGTGGAAAGAGAGAAGGAAGAACAAGAGGTAAAGATAATTATAGTAAATAAACAGTCTTTTAAAAAATCTTAATAAACAAAAAGTAAATGTTTATTTTGGAATCGTCGAATAATGATCAATACGCACAAGTTGATTTGGTATCGCCAAAAAATTGTATCAAGACTACGGAAGTCCATCTTCAAGGACCAAAAGAAAGTAAAGAAGAAATGATGAGAAGAAAGGTTTCATAGTTTTGGCAAAGATGTTTTGAAACAAGAAATGTATAGCATGTTTGATTCTAAAGAAACAGTTGCACTAAAGAAATTAAAAGATTGGTTGCGACAGAATAACGGCATTGCTGTCTCCAAAATCTGCTTGATAAAAAACTGTAAGATGTGGAGGCTTCCCCTTCAAGTCATATACTGGCTAGGAAAATGACCATTTGTGAGAAGAGTGTCACATAGTAGCTTCCAGAAATAAGAGAAATGTGTATAGAATGTCCCGATATTGAGTATATAGATGAAACAAACGAGAACATGAATGGAAGTCATTAGATGGAATAATGACAAAAGTTGTACCAAGTACCGAAGGAGTACAACTGATAACAACCTTTGCCTGTAGCAGAATCAACGGGATAATGAGGTGTACGTTTTCGTTGACATGTCGACATACAATCTAAATTATCGCACAGAGATGACCAGCCGTTTATTTAGAGACTGGACTGAGAAACATGTGCTTCTGTAGGTAGATATATCCTCTTGTCTGTTATTAGATAATGCAGCATACCACAACACAGTGGCGACCAAGTCCCATCGTAATCAAGTACGAAGGATGAAATAAAGGTGTGGCTAACAAAGAAACACATTCAAATTCAGCTAAATGTACCTCCACCTTCAATTGTTGTCTCTAGTAAAGGAGACACGTAAGACAAAAGACATTTCACAATGACAAGATAATCCAGGAGCCAGGTATTAGGTATTTGAGACTGCCACTTTATAATTCATTCTTTGTATGTTCCTTACAACAAATAATGTGATTTTTTTTTGTTTTTGCGAACGCCTTATTTTTCTAATCACCAAGATGATGTGTGTTGCACTGTGGATTTTTATTTTGCGCCTGTCGGCCTAGTTTATCCGACTTCAGCCGGTATTTTATGTAAAGATCTACTTCCTCCTGCATTTTCTATGGGTTTGCTTTCGCGGGGTAACGGCCGGTACTGTAATGGGGATCAAACCTAGCACCTTTTGGTTGCGAGCCGTGTCACTTAACCACTAGCACACGCCGTCCCCACAAATAATCTTATGAATTATTACATGTTTTTACCCCTCGTGTAACTCACTACATAATGTTACACGCACGTACCCATATACACAATCATACACACACAACACACACACATACATATATATATATATATATATATATATATAAATATATATAAATAGAATGAGAGTCAGCGAGCGAGAGAGAGAGACACAGAGAGAGAGAGAGAGAGAGAGAGAGCGTGATAGAGAAGCAACATCATTTCCTTCGCCATCCACTTGGAACATAGATTAAATACAAGAAAGAAATCAATGCATATTAATTGTAACTACCTGTATAAACGTCCCCACATGGTAATGGAAGATACGCCCATGACTCATAAACATTATGTTGGTTGTACAAGTGGAGTCAAATACGTTTTAGAGGAACCATATATTTTCATCACTGAAAAAGATCAAACGGAAACCATCTTCTTTGCTATAAAGGCAATGCCTTCATCATTTTAATTAAGGATAACTAAGACCACAATCAACATATCGTCTTGATGTGTTATGACATTCTCGAGAAATTAGATACATTTTCAGGGCCCGTTTTTGAGAACAGTATTTATTTTTCTTCATATGAAAGCCACTTCTATTTGTACCGCTTCGGTTGCTCATCTCTGATAAATACCTTTCGGTTGCTTCATCGATAGTGTTTGCTGCTCTGCCTATTTAAATGTCCATCACTTATTCTTCTCTAAATGGTTAGCACAGTAGCTAGTTCCTCGTTTAACGATGCCTTGGCTTAATAATATTTCGCAAAACTTTACTCATATATATATATAATGCGATCGTACTCTCCCCTATGCTAGTAAAACATGTTAATGACCCGACAGCTGCACACATTTGACCAGTCACAACCCTCCTAAGTGGACTCGGCCTGTTCTAACGAGTCACTGCAGCTCTTTCCGGAAATGTTAGGCATTTGTACAAGTGTATAGAACTGTATATTTAAAATCTCTACCAATGGTAGGAGAAATTTAAATGATCCTCTACCTTTATTCTACTATATTTTCATGTACGATTTAAATCTCTCGTATATTGTTTTCATGTTTTTTGTATGTTCAAGTTCACATTCGATCGGCGCATGACATGGAACAGTCAGATCGAGAGAAACCGAGTGAGAGCAAGACAAAGAATGGTAATCATGGGGAAACTTGCTGGCACAAGCTGGGGAGCAGACGAAAGAATACTGAAGAAACTGTACACTGGAAGAGTGAGACCAGTTCTCGAGTATGGCATTGCGGCATGGGCAACAGCAGCAAAGGCGAACTTCGATAAAGTTAGCAAACTTCAAAACCAAGCCATGAAAGTTATAACAGGAGGCATGAAGTCAACGCCAATTGTAGAACTTGAAAAGATTACAAATCTGCAATCCATGACCGATAGAAAAGACAGCAGAGCCCAGCAGCAAGCAGAGAAACTCAGAAGACTGACAGACCATCCACTGCATCAGGGACTAAATAGATTTGGAAAATGGAAACTAAAGCGGAGAAACTTTGCAGAAATAGCCAAAGCAAAGATGAGCGAAAACCATATCAACACCATAACCAAAGCCCATCCCTACTGTACGCAAACCCACCTGGAAGCAGCATATCATTCCAGAGGTAGTAGAAAATATACCAGGTATTGGAAACAAGAACAGCCAGACTGAAAAAGAAAGAAGAGACATAACCCTGAGGTACATAACGAAAAAACTACCCAAGCATGGGCTGGACCCATGCGAACACCGATGGCTCTGTAACAAACACAACACAGAATGGAGGGGGAGGGGTATTCCTGAGCCTACCAAATGGTAGAAAAATAACACTGTCAGTGGCAACTGGAAAATTCTCAAGCAATTTCAGAGCGGAGGCAGAGGCACTGAAGGCTGCAGTAGAAGCAATGCTGCCAGGCAAAAGCAATGAAAGCCAGATAGTCCTATTTACAGATACCCTGTCCGTGGTTACAGCACTAAAAAGCCAGAAAATTACATAAATTAATGATTTAAGAACAGTACTCTGTCAACTATGCCAGCAGTCCGCACCAAAAAGAGTAGTGGTGCAGTGGGTTCCATCCCACTGTAACATTCAAGGCAACGAGGAGGCAGACAGACTTGCAAAGACGGTGCAAGATTACCACAACCAGATTCTAGTGTGACCTACGAAGAGTCCAAAAGGTTTATTAGGGACAGATACATGGCCAAATGGGAAACAGAGCATACTGGCTACACAAAAAATGATGCCTATTACCAGTTGAACAGAAGAGAGCAGGTCGTGGTCTTCAGACACCGTACAGGCCACAACAGACTGAGGTACCATCTATTCAATAAACTGAAGATAGGTGGCACTGACGAATGCACATGTGGTACCGGGAAAATGACCACTGAACACCTGCTGCAAAATTACCCAACATACAAGGACCAGAGAAAGCACATGTGGCCATCACCAGTGCCAACACTACACAAGCTCTATGGCAGTGTCGACAGCCTCAGGATGACAGCTGGTTTCTTCGAACAAATTCAAGTTGACGTCTAGAGTACGAAGAAGAAGTAGAAGTATGTTTAAGTGACGTACGAGTATTGAACCGCCAGGCATGTCCATACTTCCATACTGGAAATGACCCAGTTTTGATGAGCACGGAATAAACTGTTCGTTAAACGTCTCCAGTCAATACTCACTTAGCGTCGGTACTCACTTGAACGATGGCATTTCTGAGAAGCGGTTACAATCGTTAAGCGATGGGCTGGAATCTAGAGTCATCATCATCATCATCATCATTATCATCATCATCATCATCCTCATCATCATCATCATCATCATCATCATTCATAATTCCGCTGCGTATGAAGCAACGACTAAAACTACATCTGGTCTGTTTGTTTTCAAAACAGCACATTTCCAAGCATTTGAAATCATTGCCCTTTTCGTTTCAATGTGAAAAACAAATATCTTTAACTGGTTTGTCGCTTAAAGTCATTCATTAAGTAGCCCATCAGTCATGTCTGACTATAGGTTGACGCACCCTTGGTGTAGCAACTCTCTACTTTTCCTTTCGGCGTTGTCTTGTCACTTTTCTGTGCTACAAAAGCTTATATTCGACACGTCTGAAGTGGCTCTTCAGGTTACATCTCCATTTGGACCGGTCTGCAATTATGTCTTCCCAAGATGTCAGATCCATACCCTAGCCTTCATGCCCCGATTACATGAGACATTTGAACCTTAGCTGTGGTCGGCCAGCTGTTCTTTTACCACACTCCAGCTATCCATAGAGAATATCTTTGGGGATGTGATCGTCCTCCATGAAACGAACATGACCAAGCCATCGCAGTTCTCGTTGGCATAGGAGGGTCTACATACTTGGAAGACTGGTGTGAGATGCGCCTCTGTATTTGTCACCCTGTCTCTCCATGAGATGTCGAGGATGGATCTCATGCACTGTTGGTGAAAGGTGTTGAGCTTTAGCTTTTGTTTAGCATAGTCTGTATATAAGTGTGCTGACGACAGAGGCATTGTAGACCATGACATAGGTACTGGCTGTAAGTTTGGCGTTTTCCTAGTCACGTGTTGTGAGACGACAATATGGCAGCCGTCCTGCCAATGTGAATGTCTATTTCGGGGTTCTAGAGAGAGCTTATCATTGACGAGGGACACCAGGTAAGTGGACTGGTGGTCCACAGTTGCCAGTTGGTAGTTGTCGATAGTATTGGTTAGTATGGCATCTAGGTCCTGTCCGAGCACATGTGTTATATTCTGGCTTATTGTGAGGTCATTTTTGAACGCCTGGGAAAAGCGATCTGTCAAGTTCTGGAGTTGCTGATGAATGTGAGTGACAATTGCACGATTTCAGTAAATAACAAGTCCCTGACAGTAACTTTCCTGATCTTGGTTTTAGTATCGTAAGACCAAACAGACGACTATCTGATCTTGCATATAGGCATTCACTTCTGTGCCATGGGACTGCGTGGGCTAGTGACTAAGTGACACGGCTCGCAAACCGAAGGTCATGGTTTCGCTTCCCATCACATTGTCGGCCGTTACCCCGAGGACGCAAATCCTTAGAAAATGCAGGGAAAAAGCAGACCCTTGCATAAAATGCATGCCGAAGTCGGGTGCAATGAGCTGACAGGCGCAAAATAAAATCATACTGCAACGCACACTGCCTTGGGGAATAAAGAAATAAGGAAGAAATAATATTTAACAAAAGTCTGTTACATTTCCAAATGGGTGCTTCAGTAGAAGAGCACAGACGATTCCGAAGAGTGTCTCCGCCAGGACAGTAGCCTTGTTTAACACCACTGAATGGTTGTGATGTATTACCGCCAAATTGGACTGTTCCTTTCATATCCTCATAGGATGACACTATTAGCCGGAGCAGTTTGTTAGGGCAGCCCATTTTTGAGAGGATTAGGAAGAAGTTTGTCGCTTTACCTGAACGACTACCTTAGTGGTACAGCGCTCGCCTTTCGCGACAACGGTACAGGATACGAATGACGTTATCAGAGCGCTCCAGTTGACTATGCTGCAAATGGGTACCTGTCATACGACTAGGGAATTACAAGGCAGCGAGGAGAGGAATTGGTCTCTCTACCCCATACACGCGGTGGCTTGCTTAGAATACGGAAGTCTCTTACAAGGTCATTTACCGACATCAGTGTAACGACTGCAGAACAGACCATTAGCTTAACTTTTGTATACAGACACTTCAAGTGACTTATTATAACACCAGTGCTTTTTAACATGACGAGGTTGCAAGCACAAACGACAATACTCTTTCGTCCCAGTTCACAACAGGTTTGGAAAGTGACAGTGCTGCTATTCCTTTCGTCGGGTGTGTCACCTGGGTTGGATTATTGAATATTGAAATCAAAATGCCCCACACACGAATCAGGAAACAAAATACCCCACACACGATACAGGAAACAAAAATGCCCCACACACGATACAGGAAACAAAATACCCCACACACGATACAGGTAACAAAATACCCCACACACGATACAGGAAACAAAATACCAAACACACGATACAAGTAACAAAATACCCCACACATGATACAGGAAACAAAATACCCCACACATGATACAGGAAACAAAATACCCCACACATGATACAGAAAATAAAATACCCCACACATGATACAGGAATCACAGACACGAGTAACGCTTGGATTAGAAGAAGCAGAAATCTAACCGTTATAATATTGAACTATTTATTCAAATCTTTGTGTGGCTGGTTATGTTTTCTTTTCTTGATTGTTGTTATCTCGTTGATGTTCACAAAATACAACCAACTTTGTGAGCTTTTTATTGCACCCACGTGACCCCCTACTGCCTCTTTAATCTTCCACCAGAATGCCCTGTTAAAATACATCTTTTCCCTCACTCGTCCATCCTTCTTGTTATGTTACCAAAATAACAAAACTGTCTAACCTTGATTTTGGTCAATAATTATATTTTCATCCCCAACTTTTCCAATGCCTCCAAATTTGTTTTCTTCTCTTTCCAAGAAATGCGACCCATTCTTCTATATACCCATTTCGAAGGCTTCAAAACTGTTTTCCAACTTGTTGTTCATTGTCCATGTTTCTGCGACATAAAGTAGTAACACTATAAATAACACCTGCCAATTCTCATTTTTAAATTCTGATTTATATGTTTTAATGTTAGTATGTGTTGTGGAATACCATCTCGTCCATACCTATTCTCTTTCTTTGTTTTTCTCAGCTGCCTTCTCTGTTATTATATGACCTAGATAGGAGAAACTCTGTACCTGTTCAAGTAGTTGATCTTTTATTTTTATCTGCATATATAGTTTCTTGTCACTTTTCGCAATTATTATAGTCTTTGTTTTCTTTATGTTTATGTCTAATCGAAACTATTGACATATTGTGTATATTGTTGTCACAAGCTCCTGTAATTCTTGCTCACTTTTTGTCATCAAAACTGTATCATCCGCACAACTTAGATTGTTCATCGCCATTCCTCCAATGGCGCCTTGGCATCCTCTCTATTTGTTTGAATATTTGTTCTGTGTATATATTAAAAAGACAAGTGCTAATACGCATCCCTGTCTGACTCCTCTTTGTACATATAAACTTGGAGAGCATAACGTTCCCGATTTTACTGCAGCAGTTTGTTCCCAGTACAGATTACCGAGCAGTCTTTTGTCTTTACCATCTAGACCTATTTCTTGGATACATTAAAATAATATCTCATGTTGGACTCTGTCAAACGCCTTCTGGTAGTCTATACAAGTGTAATATGTTAGGGGTAAATCTGATGAGGAGGATGGGTCTACGCGCACATAGCTGTAGTGTAATTGTCTGCTACGTGAGAGTGGCATGTTACTTTCATAGTAAGGTTATTTATTTGACGTCACGTTATAATTCTTGTGTTGAAAGCAACACAATGCAAATATCGTGTACTTGCACTTTTTACATTTTCTTCTTCTTCCTATTCTTCTTCTTCTTCTTCTTTGGTATTTGCTCCAAAAAGACGTTGCGTCGTAGTTTACAGCGAGGTTGCGATATCTGCGTCTTTCGGCCGGACACATCCGATTTCATTTGGTTTTTTGTAGAGTTCCGGTTTTGTTTCCCGCAGCGATAGTTATCCCTTGATCAGACTGCACTAGTGCAGCCTGTTTCCAGGTCCGTCACGTTGGGGCAGAATATGGTCTTGGTCAGCTGCAAGCAGTCAGCTATAGTTCGCTGACCCTGATGCAGTGAGCTATGACTCGCTGACCCTGATTCAATCAGCTATGAGTCGCTGATCCTGATACAATCAGCTATGAGTCGCTGACCCTGATTCAATCAGCTATGAGTCGCTGACCCTGATTCAATCAGCTATGAGTCGCTGATCCTGATACAATCAGCTATGAGTCGCTGACCCTGATTCAATCAGCTATGAGTCGCTGACCCTGATTCAATCAGCTATGAGTCGCTGACCCTGATTCAATCAGCTATAAGTCGCTGACCCTGATGCAATCAGCTATGGTTCGCTGACCCTGATGCAATCAGCTATGAGTCACTGGCTGCTGTCAACTTATACACTGCTGCATCTTGGTTCCGTACATTTTCTGATCATGAGTAAGCCATTGAAGTGTTTCAAATACGATGTTTACTTCCAATTGCCAAGGAAACCACACATCCCATAATGACATCACTTGATGCGACTATTGTTAACAAAACAAGATGATGATGGACATTCGCGAGGTATCTGCGATATATCTGTCCATGTTTGTATACACTGGAGATTAGCAAGTGCGCTGTATGGGCATGTGATCTGTGATTATATACATGTTATTTATTGTAGAAAAAGGATGCAACCCATCGAGACAGAAGGCATACCTGACAGGAAATGCAACATGGGAGGGTACAGTAGCATTTCATTACGACATTGTACAGAGAGCAGGAACATAAATGATTAACTACACTGAGGAAATATAGCTTTATAGATCAATTATTGTTGTTAGACACGGAACATGATAATGATAGTTGAGGTAGTGAAGGTCTGGGTAATGATGATGGTTGATGTGGTGGTAGTGTGGGGGATGATGATGGTGGATGGGGTGGTAGTGTGGGTAATGATGATGGTTGATGTGGTGGTGGTAGTGTGGGTGATGATGATGGTGGTTGTTGTGGTGATGTTGTGTGGGTGATGATCATGGTTGTTGTGGTGGTGGTATTGTGCGTGATGATGATGGTGGGGGGTAGTGTGGATGATGATGATGGTTGTTGTGGTGGTGGTGGTGTCGGTGATGATGATGGTTGTTGTGGTGGTGGTGTGGGTGATGATGATGGTTGTTGTGGTGGTGGTGTGTTTGATGATGATGGTTGTTGTGGTGGTGGTGTGGGTGATGATGATGGTTGTGGTGGTGGTGGTGTGGGTAATGATGATGGTTGTTGTGGTTGTGGTGGTGGTGTCGGTAATGATGACGGTTGTTGTGGTGGTTGTGTCGGTAATGATGACGGTTGTTGTGGTGGTGGTGTCGGTAATGATGACGGTTTTTGTGGTGGTGGTGTGGGTGATGATGACGGTTGTTGTGGTGGTGGTGGTGTCGGTGATGATGACGGTTGTTGTGGTGGTGGTAGTGTCGGTAATGATGACGGTTTTTGTGGTGGTGGTGTGGGTGATGATGACGGTTGTTGTGGTGGTGGTAGTGTCGGTGATGATGACGGTAGTGGTTGTGATGTTAGTGATGATGACGATTATGATGAGCAGGTGTTGTGGCTTTATGTTGGAGAACACGTGTAAATGCACAATGACCCCATCAAGCACACGCGCAGGCGCGCCCGCGCGCGCACACATACACACATATATCTATTTATATAGACAAGTACGCACACACACATAGTCACACACATACATAGACACACACACATACACACCTACAGACACATACATAGGAACACATATAGACAGTATGCGGGATCAAGATGCTGAGCAGCGCATCAGCTGCAGTGGTCAGCGACCCATAGCTGACTGCTAGCATCAGGGCCAGCAAACCAGAGATGCCAAGACCCTTCTACACCTCTACGCGGTGATCCTGGATAACAGGCTGCAACGGAGCAGACTGGCCAAGGAGAAGGGATCGAAGAGGGAATGCTAACCCGATACTCAAAAAATGCTTGCTGAAGTTGGATGTGTTGGACCGAAAGGTGCAAATATCGCAGTCAAGCTGTAAACTACGACACAACGCATTTCGTTCTCAGGTCTACATTCTGTCACTTAAGCTTATTCAGGGTTTGGTAGCGGGAGATTGAGAACGAACGAAGCCAAGCCAGCCAAAACAGTATGCACACACACATACATAGACAAGTACGCACACAAACAAATAGACACACACACATGTATACAAGTACGCGCACACATACATAGACGCATACATATACAAGTACACGCATACACATTCATAGACACACAGACATAGACAAGTACGCATACATACATATATAGACACCCGCATATACACCCACAAACACACATTGACATACTAGCGTCAGAAAAATATAATGATGTTGTATCAACGTCTTTTCAACATAGACAGGAGCCATGCTGGATAGAAACATGCACTTAATTACAAGACCGGGGTGATACATCTGTTAATCAACCAATCAATCAATCAATCAATCAATATAATCATTTCAGCTTAATCTTGACTTCTTATATTCATTAAATACAAAGCAAATCACCCTGCCCTTTTTCGTCTATCAATTTCATCTGTCCTGGTCTGCTCTGCTTCGTGTATATTGGTCTCCAGCTCTCCAATCCACATGTGGTTAGGTATGCTCCTCCTCCATTTGCCTTGGAGATTCCAGAACAGAAACTGTCTTGCTACGCTATCCTAATATGTCTTAATGAGGCTTCTATCCGACGCCAGCGCCTTCTCCTCATGTCAGGCCTCACTGACATTTGTCTGATTCTGTCCAACAGTTCCTCATGTCAGGCCTCACTGACATTGGTCTGATTCTGTCCAACAGTTCCTCATGAGCGATCTTATCATACCATTTCTATCTCTCTATTCTACCTGATTCTGTCCAACAGTTCCTCATGAGCGATCTTATCATACCATTTCTATCTCTCTATTCTACCTGATTCTGTCCAACAGTTCCTCATGAGCGATCTTATCATACCATTTATATCTCTCTATTCTACCTGATTCTGTCCAACAGTTCCTCATGAGCGATCTTATCATACCATTTCTATCTCTCTATTCTGCCTGATTCTGTCCAACAGTTCCCCATGAGCGATCTATTCATACCATTTCTATCTCTCTATTCCACACAATATAAATGACGTCCCATTGTAGTTGATAATTTGTATTTTTGTGCTGAATTAAAAAACAAATTCGATAAACTCCCTAGCACAATGACAGCTCCACTCACATTTTGTTGATACCTTTATCTGCAGAGAGATAACGTGAGCTTTACAAACCAAATGAGGAAGGGACCAGCTCACTGCATGTCAGTACAACGTTAAGTTTGTCACACAAAACATAAGATGCCATAAGAAATCAGAAGGAAGATCAGTATAGATGAGAGTATCTGAAAGCCAACGCATGCGCATGAGCATATCTCACATGCACACCTACTTGTTGTGTCTCTGCCGGAATTGCTGGGAATTTGCTGACCTTGGTTGAAACTAGTTGTTCTGTGCCTGCCACTTGTGAATATTCCAATTTTCTGCGGATGGTCGGGGAAGAATGCGGGTTGTGCTCAACGACGATATATTGTGTGGGGTGTGGTTCGATTCTTGATCCAGTGGGTGGGACATAAGTGGTCGAGGTTTTGTTCTTAGTTTGAGCTTCGTTAATGATGTATTGAGTTGTTGTCGGATCTGCCTTGCTGAAGCTGGTGTCTCCAACATCCGGAATCGCTTTCGCCAGATCGTAATCTGCGCTATCCGTTCTACGCCTCACTTTTTTAGTTCCTAAAAAATCGGTAGTGATTTTAAATGGCTCTCTAATCTCCCGTGGCCCTTCAGGTAGAAATGAAGCATTGGAGCTTGTGGACGAGTGTTGAGATTGCTTGAAACCCCCGGGAGATAATTCTTGGGAGTCGTTTCTGGACGAGTATAAGCCCTTGACTTCCAGAGGAAATTTATTTTCTTTGATGGAGGAGTTGAAAATGTCGGACCGACGGTCTTTGTAATGGAGGGTTGAGTAGTTTCCGGTGGTCTCGCTTGGGGCAGCTTGCTTATAAGCGTATCTAGTGTAAGACCAGGGTGGTTGTTGTTGTGGGTATCGCTGAAGATGTTGTTGTAATGGGGCTGTAGTTTGTCGCTGTTGATAATTTTCTGGCTGCTTGAAATACTGCAAAGGCGTGATGAAGTCACTTGGCTTCCTTGTGACATCTGCTGGCGACGTTACACTGGAAGATCTCGGAAGTACTCGGTAAGGTGACCCGGATGATGTAGAAGCAGCAGCTGTAGGTCTGGGATCTCGGTGGGTATACGCGAGGGAGGAATTATGCTGCCCCTGGAGCAAAGGAGAGGGATATGCTTTGGAAGAGGAGGATATGGACTCGTGTGGTGGGGTTCGGTAAATGACGTCACGGTCGGGGGTTGCCGACGCACTCAGTGATCGACCTCTGGGTGGCTTGGTCGTCACAAACTTTAGCATTGCACAACTGCCGGATGTGACATGTACGCGCTGTTGATTGATTCACCGATTATTGATGACATGAGTATGAAAATGCTGACACTTGCGTATGTTCATGAGACGTCTGTGATACTTGCAGAACTAATTTACAACCTTAAGGACATGACAATTGGTTAAATAGCTAAATCGTCAACGATATATTGAGTCCTTATACAATAGACTATGTCAATGAAATTTTGTAACCCCGAAATATAGATAATAATTGAATTTTTATCCTAAAATTGAGATAACAGAAAAACGGTTTAAACCAAAAGAGTTCTAGGAATCCAAACAGCAAAGTTAGAAGTTTTTCTTAGAATTTTATTTTCATTTCTAGGGCGACTTTTGACATTTTAACATGTTGACGGCAATAAGGATTTTCCACGGTGTTCTTTCGCTGCGTCCTTATTGTCTCGTCGCCTGCCATGTTAATAATTGGCTGTAATACTTGTGCACTGCTTCAATCAAACGCTGAGAAAATCAAGGAAATATAACTCATCATAATAAGACAAATAACTGCTCAGTTAGACATGAGTTATTCTTAGCGTCTACTGAATTTAAAACAACATATGAACACTGAGAGAAATATAATTCCGATACATAAAAACAAAGAAAATATCTATATACTATTTAAGGGATAACTCGTATCAAATACAGTTACTGGCCTTTTGTCAATCACTGTTTGTGTATGTATGGACGTGCGCTTGTATATATGTATGTGTGTGTGTGTGTGTGTGTGTGTGTGTGTGCATGTGTATGTGTATATGTATGTATATGTGTGTATGTGTGTTTGTGTGTGTGTATATATGTATGTATAGTTCTGCCTACATTTATACCTCTAATTAACTATATCTTCATGTCTTTAATTCCCAATTGATATCTGTCTACATCTGAACATCTATATAAGCTAATTAAATTTGATCTACGTAATGAAATCTAATTTAGTCTGTCCAGTATCATCTAATGTAGTCTGTGGCAATATCATCTAATTTAGTATGCATCATCTAATGTAATCTTCTTCTTCTTCGTACGCTGTCAGACGTCAACTTGAATTTGTTCGAAGAAAGCAGCTGTCATCCTGAGGCTGTCGACACTGCCATAGAGCTTGTCTAGTGTTGCCACTGGTGATGGCCACATGTGCTTTCACTGGTCCTCGTATGTCGGGCAATTTTGCAGCAGATGTTCAGCGTCCATTTTTCCTGTACCACAGGCGCATTCGTCAGTGCCACCTATCTTCAGTTTATTGAATAGATGGTACCTCAGTCTGTTGTGGTCTGTGCGGAGTCTGAAGACCACCACCTGATCTCTTATGTTCAAATGGTAATAAGCATCATATTTTTGCGTAGCCAGTATGCTGTGTTTCTCATTTGGCCATGTATCTGGCCCTAATGAACCTGTTTGACTCTTTGTAGGTCACACTAGAATCTGTTTGTGGTAACCTTCCACCTACTTTCGTCATTCTGTCTGCCTCCTTGTTGCCTAGGATGTTACAGTGGGATGGAACCCACTGTACCCCGACTCTTTTTGGTGTGGACTGCTGGCATAGTTGACAGAGTACTGTTCTCCAGTCATTTAGCTCTGTATTTTTCCGGCTTTTTAATGCTGTAACCACCATCTGTAAACAGGACTATCTAGCTTTCTTTTTTTTTTTACGCCTGCCAGCATTGCTTCTACTGCAGCTTTCAATGTCTCTGCCTCTGCTCTAAAATTGCTTTAGAGTTTTCCAGTTGCCACTAACAGTGTTATTATTCTACCGTTTGTTAGGCTCAAAATACCCCTCCCCCTCCATTCTGTGTTGTTTTTGTTGCAGAACCGTCAGTGTACGCATGGTGTCCAGTCAGTGCTTGGGTAGTTTTTCTAAATATACTTCAGGGTTATGGGTTTATTTTTCCTTTTCAGTCTGACTGTTCTTCTATCTGATACCTGGTATATTTTCTATCCCCTCTGGACAGATTTGCTGCTCCCAGATACAGTAGGGATGTGCTTTGGTGTTGTTATGTCGTTTATAGGGTCTTCTCTCATCTTTGTTTTGGCTATTTCTACAACATTTCTCAGCTTTAGTCTCCTTTTTAGTCTCTGGTGCATTGGATGGTATGTCAGTCTTCTAAGTTTATTTGCTTGCTGGTGTGCTCTGCTGTCTCTTCTGTTGGCCATTGATTGAAGATTTGTAATCAGTTCAAGTTCTACTTTTGTAGTTGACTTCATGCCTCCTGTTATAATTATCAAGGCTTGGTTTTTAAGTCCGTTGATTTTATCAATATTCGCGTTTGTTGATGTTGTCCATGCCGCAATGCCATACTCGAGAACTAGTCTCACTTTTCCAGTGTACAGTTTCTTTAGTATTCTTTCGTCTGTTCCTCAGCTTGTGCCAGCAAGTTTCCTCATGATTGTCATTTTTTGTCTGGCTCTCATTCGGTTTCTCTCGATCTGAGCTTTCTATGTCATGCGCCGATCATATGTGACTCCCAAGTAGTTTGGGTTGTCGTTTGGCCGCAGATATTTGCCATTAAGACTTATTTTGGTGTTCTGTAGTTTTTGTTAACAAAATGAGATTATCGTATATGTTGTTTTTTCTTCATTTATTTTAACCAGCCATGATTTCGCACACTCCTCTAGCAATGTTAGGGCTTGCTGCATCTAATGTCTAATTTAATCCGTGTTATCTAATCTAATTGCATTTGCGTAATATCATCTAATTTAATATGAGTATTCTAATCTAGTCTAGTCTAGTCTAGTCTAGTCTAGTCTAGTCTAGTCTAGTCTAGTCTAATCTAATCTAAGCTAATCTAATCTAATATAAAATAATTTGTTCAGTTTTCATCAACTGTGTGCCGTTGAGCACTGAAGGGGGCATAAGTCGTCGCTTTCGTGTGAAGTGTGTTGAGTGTGCTTCGTATGCCGAGTGTGTTGCGTGTGTTGTGCATGCCGAGTGTGTTGCGTGTGTTGTGCATGCCGAGTGTGTTGCGATCGTTGCGCATGCCAAGTTCTGTTGCGTGTGCCGTTGTAAGCCCCGCATCGTTGTCGGGTTACTCCTGTATGAGGTATCCTTCTGTCACACTATGATCTCTGATGCTGTACAGCCAGATCGTCATGTGTTGTCTGAGAGCAGAAGGAGTTTGATCAGGCCGTATTCACACAATACGACGAAATCAGGTTATGCTATGTTTAGAAGTGTTCTCAACGCCAGGTGAAACTCGTGCCATGTGTCTAACATCCCACATTTCTAATTTGATCTCTGAGAGACCAATGCCCCTTTGAGAGCAATTCATTTCACAAGTTAAATGTTTCTCTCCTTCGTCTGGGACACGGAGAGAGTTTCATATATGTAGCACTGGATTAAGATGCTGAGCAGCGCATGAGCTGCAGTGGTCAGTGACCCATAGCTGACTGCTAGCGTCAGGGTCAGCGAACCAGAGCTCACTGCTAACGCCAGGGTCAGTGACCCATAGATGACTCCTAGCATCAGAGCCAGCGACCCAGAGCTGACTGCTAGCGTTAGGGCCAGCGAACCATAGGTGCCAAAACCATTCTTCACCTCCACGTGGTGATCCTGGATAACAGGCTGCAACAGGGCAGACTGGCTAAGGAGAAGGGATCGAAGATGAAGGGCTAAACCGGTACTCAAAATGACTGCTGAAGTCGGATGTGTCGGACCGGAATGTGCAAAAATCACAGCAAAGCTGTAAACTACGACACAACCCATTCTATTCTCCGGACTACATTCTGCTTCTTGCTAAGCCATTTTCAGGGTTTGGTAGCAGTAGATTGAGAACGAACGACGAACAAAAAGAAGAAATGGGTAGCACATAGTTAGTAGAGACTTTCTGTTGTTTTAAGCACCAGCTGATGTTCGAGTGTTAATGCAATGGGGACAGTTGGCTAGACACATCAGCGGTAGCATTATGACATCTGGTTTCGATTTCTTCATGAAGCCTTCCATCGGCTGTAAGAAGATGTCCCATATATCTGGATCATAGACGTTGATATTGTTGACACGTATGTTAAGTGGACCCTGTGTTCTGCTAATCCACATAGTTTCTGTCTTGTATGTGATATTCTACATATCATGACGTTCACAGGCTGTGTCAAGCGTGTTAACATAATTTAGTTTATCTTAACGTAACTTAATTTAACTTAACTTGACTTAACTTAAACGTAACTTAAACTTAACTTATTTATACTGGTCTAGAAGACTCTGCAGAGTCTGTATACAACCAGTTTCTCCTACTCTACATGATCTAAAAATAGCCATGTGCATCCAATCTATTCTTTTATTTACTAACTGACCCAGCTTCCACTCTATTTCCTATGGCAATGAACTCCAAGCATTCACCACTCTGACTAAAGAAGTTTTTAATCTAGACCTTTTTCTTTACTTAATTTGTAGCTGTGCCTTCATTCTCGTAAATTATGCATTGGTCGTAAGCAAAGAGTAATTTGTGTATCGAGTTAAGTACGAAATAATCTAATCTAAACTATTTAAATCTACTTAATATCGTGTAATATATAATCTACTTAATCTAATAATAATGTCTCTAAAATAATCAAATTTAACATAATTTAATCTGTCTAATCTAATATTTACACAGTGATAATATCAAGAAGTGCAGAAGGGCTAGAGTAGCTATTTCAGCTGTAAATGGACACAGTAAAAATCAAAACCTGTTTATAAACATAAACAAAACAAAAATAATGACCACCGACAAAACACAATGTCAACATCAATTTACAGTAGATGGTGATGAAATAGATCAGGTCACGCATTTTGAATATCTGGACTCCAGAATTGATTAGAATGGCGACTGCTCGAACGAAATAAGAAGAATAGCCATGGCAATGTAGAGACTGAACGGCCTGAAGAAATTATGGCAGAGCATGAACAAAACGACACAAGTAAAAGTCTTTAGAGCCTGTGTTTTTCCTGTGACAGCTTATGGCTGTGAATCATGGACGATACCAAAACTTCTAGACAAAGAATACAATCCTTCGAGTCAAAATGTTACAGAAAGATCCTCAGAATACCCGGGACAGAGAAAAAAAACAAATGTAGACATTCGGCTTGGGTTGAGCATAGAGGAGAACTGGTTTATCAATTTCATTATGTCCAGAACATGAAAATACTTTGGTCACATCAAGAGACACAACGGTCTTGAGAGAACATGGATGGGATGTATGGTGCCAGGCAAGAGAGGCAGGGGTAGACCAAGAAGACAAATGCACCAAGATATCTAGTAGTGTCTGGGTGTGACTGGCGGAGGATGGAGTTTTCGCAAAGGAAAGAGTTTCTTTCAGACAGACTGTGATGGGAGCGACGTTGTATAAAGGATATGCTACAGATGATGATGAATCTAAAATAAAATAATCGAAACTGATATAATTTGCCCAATCTGGTCTAATCTATTGAATGTAATTCATCCAATCTAATGTAAATAATATAATAGGGTTCAATCTAATATAATATGTGTATGTCTTGAACATACCATTTCAGTAATCACACAACACATCACCAGCAAAATATGATACAAGAATTATCAGGAAAAGACTTTCACAGCACCAAATAACCCCATAAATATTCTTGCAACACTTAACTAGTACCATGACATGACCGCAACAAAAACATATCATCAAGTGTGATAAAGACAGTTGTATAGATCTATCCCAGCATGCAATCTTCAAACAACGTTGCTAAGTAAATAAACACTCACAACGGTCGCTATGGCAATCTATTTCAAAGAGCTCGGACAACATATACACCAAATATTTAACAAGAAGGGGAAGTAACAGGCTCTACCGAGAAGCTCGATAACAAGAAGGGGAAGTAACAGGCTCTACCGGGAAGCTAGATAACAAGAAGGGGAAGTAACAGGCTCTACCGGGAAGCTAGATAACAAGAAGGGGAAGTAACAGGCTCTACCGGGAAGCTGGATAACAAGAAGGGGAAGTAACAGGCTCTACCGGGAAGCTAGATAAGAAGAAGGGGAAGTAACAGGCTCTACCGGGAAGCTAGATAAGAAGAAGGGGAAGTAACAGGCTCTACCGAAAAGCTCGATAACAAGAAGGGGAAGTAACAGGCTCTACCGGGAAGCTAGATAACAAGAAGGGGAAGTAACAGGCTCTACCGGGAAGCTAGATAAGAAGAAGGGGAAGTAACAGGCTCTACCGGGAAGCTGGATAACAAGAAGGGGAAGTAACAGGCTCTACCTGTAAGCTGGATATCGCTAAGAAATACGAGCTGCTGCCCTGCACTTGTGACGCATTCGGTTTTTATTTTACTTCCAATAGAGCTCTAACAACTATATACCTTCTAGGGATTTGAACGCCTGCCCTCATAATCATAGACTGACATACACACCATTAGCCCTGTAAATAATCCTGGTGAATCTCAGTCACAAGAACAAACATTTTAGTGATGGTTCAGCTGGTAGAGTCCTCTCCGGAATCAAACCACACCCCTTAAAGCAGATACCACAGTCCTACAAGCAGACACAACAATCCTTTAAGCAGACACAACAATCCTTCAAGCAGACACAACAATCCTTCAAGCAGACACAACAATCCTTCAAGCAGTGAAAGTAGATCCCTGCAAGAACTGTGCGAGTTTACGATTCAATCAATCAATCAATCACTCAAGCTCATCGCTCCTCTCGGGGCCATATCGCCAGCATACAAGGTCCTGTACTGCTCTGTCTCTCTGCATCTTAGTTCCGTCTCACATTCTCTACCTCCACATATTTTTGAGTTTAACTCCCCCCCCCGCCCTCTCTCTCTCTCTCTCTCTCTCTCTCTCTTTCTCTCTCTTCCAATGATGGTTTCATGCTGTCTGTTTGGCTATGTTGGACTGTGTCTTCCGCAACATTTGTCCTATCCAGCCCCATTTCCTTCGCTAAATGTGTTGTTTCAGTGAATGTTTTTGTCTTCTTTTTCATATATCTTCATTCCTCATCATTGTCCTGCGATTTTATGTCTATTATTCTTCATAAGCATCTGTTAGCGAAGGACTGGAGTCGTTTGTTGTATTTCCTTAGTTGTTCTCCATACAGTAGCGTCACTTGACACTGGCATTGGACATTTTAATTTTGTGAGAATCTTGATTTCTCTGGATCCCCATTTGTTGTCTAACGTCAGGAAGACCGCTCTTACCTTTCCCATTCTGATCCTTACATCTGCATCTAGTACATACGTATCTATTGTACTGTCCAAATAGTGACTTGGCAGGTAATCCCAGTACTTGTTAGCTACTGGAATATACGATCGCCTATTTTTTAGACTGGTGGAGGTGGAAGCGTAAATTAGAGCAAAGTAGAACTGCAGCCTGTCAGGCGCCATCTAAGCCGTTCCGCTAACCACATAACCAAGACCTGAAATTATAGCCACAGTCCCCTTTTTGCGACATAATCTCTGTGGGGCGAATATCCCTAGAATAATTTGAGTAAATTTTAAACTTGAATTTTGCCGGAGTAGCGGCCGTACGGACTACTAAAAGAATACAGCATGTAAAGAATACAGCATGTGAAGAATACATCATGTAAAGAATACAGCATGTAAAGAATACAGCATTTAAAGAATACATCATGTGAAGAATACAGCATGTAAAGAATACAGCATGTAAAGAATACAGCATGTAAAGAATACATCATGTAAAGAATACAGCATGTAAAGAATATAGCATGTAAAGAATACATCATGTGAAGAATACAGCATGTAAAGAATACAGCATGTAAAGAATACAGCATGTAAAGAATACAGATGCTGGTTGAAGAACCTTACATTAAACAAATTCTTGTGTCTCTTAAATATTATGCTTTTGGATAAACGGACAGATATTCTGCACGTAACAGCCAGTATTCATATAATTTAATATGTTTGTATGTGGTTTATGTTTTGATATCCATTCAAACATAACAGGTGTCTGATGAAATGTAACCAAATGTTTAAACTCATTTCGGTCTTTTTGCCCAAGAGTATGATGTTGGACCAAAGGCTGTACTCAGGTCATTTCTCCATCTCATTGGTGGAGGTCGGCGTAGGGATATGTAGTTGTGAGTGCACCAAGAAATTCACGTTCTGCGTGTATCTGTTACCATGATTGGCGATCACTAGGCCATCAGGAAATCTGAAGTGGATCAACACTTCTCCGTCTGTGCTAATATACCTTTATCTTGCCAATTTAGTTTTCTAAAGACTTCCTATCGGTTGCTGGGAAAAGTTTTGAGAAGATTGTTACGTCCTGTTGAACGCCGTGGCGTATTTGTATGTGTGTGTATACGTGTGTGTATAAATGTGTGTGTAAGTGTACATGTATGCATGTGTATGTGTATGTATGTGTGCATGTATACATATGTGCAAGTGTGCGTATCTGTGCAAGTGTGTGTGTGAGTGTGCCTTTATGTGTATGTATGTTTATCATTATGTAGCAATCATTTTGCAGAACGTCGCTTTAATTCCATCCGCTGTGAAAGACTCAATCTTTGGCCCACTCTCCCTCCACTGCCACTGTCACCATCAGAACATCTGTCCTGTGTCCATCTTCCCCTCTGCCTACCTCTGCCCCGCTTACCAGGAAAAACGTTATATCGTTTATCCTAGACCATTTTGCGTTTGATGTGGCCAAAGTATTTTAATCTAGACGTCATATTGTTCACTTATCTAATTTGTTCTAGATACAGCTTCTTTAGGATTCCTGTGTTTTTCTTTTTCGCTATCCATTTGATTTTGAGCACTCTACTGTAACCTTTTAGCTCGATGGATTCAATCTTTTGCCATAGTGTTTGTGTGATTGTCCATGTCTCGAATCCGTACTTTGCCACTGTGAAGATGAAAGCTTTCCTGATCTTTATTTGTGTCATTTTGTTAAGTGTTCTGTCATCATTTGTTGACTTTAGTTAACCTCTGCATTGCCATGGCCAATCTTCTTCTTACTTCTCTTTGGCGATCTCCGTTGTTGCTTGTAATCGAACGGAAGTTTTCAAAACTTGTGGCGTTGTAACTTCTTGTTATTCTAGGGTATCTTTAGGTCTGGTTTTAGTCTTTGCTAATTATCTTGGCCTTTCTGATGTTTAAGCACATATTTTGTTCATCGCTGTGTTGTTAAACCGACTGGGTCATCTGAACCAGTCTCGTAGTGCTCTTCGAAAGGACAACGGTGTCATCTGCAAATCTTAGTTCTGGTATTTCATCCCCGCCGACTGTGAACCAGTCAAACTTTTCATACACTTTCTCACTGTTGACGCTTCTCATTATGTTTTCTTCATAAATGTTGAGAAGACAAGGGGAGAGTATACATCCTTGTCTTACTGCCTTGTGCACATCGAACAGTCCAATGATTCTCCAGCTATTCTCACCGCTGCTTGTTGTTCCTGGTACAGTTTTACAGTCAGTCGATCAGGTGTGTTAGACGCCCATGTCTTCCATGATCAATCTTTATACAATTTCGTGTTGCACACAGTCAAAAGCTTTAGTTGCAATCATTGAAGCAAGTGTAGAAGTCGTTGGTGTGTGCTCCCTCCACTTTTCGAGAATATTTCCCATATTAATTATGTGATCACTCGTAGTTCTACTATATCTAAATCCTACTGTTGGTCTTACATCTTCTTATTGAGTTTGTGTTCTAACCTCTTTATGATGATCCGTAGAAGGATTTGGCTGGTATGACTTATGATGGTTCGGCAGTAATTGTATCGTTCTCCATCACCATTTTTTGGGAGTTGGACATACGGGATCCTTTCCATTCTCTTGGCCACATTGTGCTGTGCCAAATCTTCTTGAATAGAACATGGCATATGATGACGGTGGCATCTCCTCCTGCGTGCACAAACTCGGTCGCTATATACCCACATTTGGTTGATTCTTTTTTCTTTAATTAAGCTATGGATTGCTGTTCGAATCTCATCTATCGTAGGTTACAACATTTTATTCTGGTTCTTAGACATTAAGTAGGGGCTTCACCGATGTTTTCGTACATTCCTCTCCAATATTTTCGAAGATATCCTTGCTCCGTTTCAATATGTTACTACCTTCATCATTTATTAGATGTAATGTTGGTTTGAACTCACCAGTTCGTGTCATGCTTTCTTTGAATGTCTCCTTCATTACCTTGTCTTTGCAACTTTTCTATCCTACAAGATGCGTGCGATATATATGTTAATCTTGTTCTTCCTCATCTCTAATGATGTTCTTGTATATGATCATATTGTGCTGTATCTCGAACGAATTGTTTTAACTTTTTTTTTCCCTGTTTGAGAGACACTGTCTTTTCTGTGAATAACATATGTTTGGGTCATTTCGTGTGTTGTTTACTGCTTGCCTAAAAAAATGAGAATATCTCTTGCTAGCGTAACAAGTTCCTCCGGTGTCATATCTTCCTGCACTGCCACTAGGGCCTCCAGTTTATTTTTACTTTTATTGTAAACTCCTGCGGTTTCAAGCAGCCTAAATAGCGCATTAAGTTTGCGCTTGTCAGCAGCGTTGTGAGTATTATCTTTATGTCTGAGACTAGCAGCCGGTGATCTGCGCCTCTAAAATGTAGTCAAATTGGTAGCTACTTCTCTCATCCGGTCAAGTGCATGTAAAGGGGCGTCGGGTGTGTTGTTCAAAGCTAGTTTGCGATAAATATACTCACCAAACACACCACACACACATATAGACCACACACACACGACACACCACACACACACGACACACCACACACACACGACACACCACACCCACACACACACCCCCACACACACACACCACACATACACGACACACCACACACCCCACACACACACCCACCACACACATTCCCAAGAGAATCATGTTTACAACTCCCACTAATCACTTAATGAACAAACCAATCATTATACAATCATTATTCCATTAATTTCAAAGCCAATCACTAACGTTTTTTTTGCACATTTTGGGAGGACAAAAATAATGATCTTACGGTAACGAAATAGAAAGTTACTGATACCAAGTTTCCGAACAAAATAAAAAGGCATACTGTACGTACGTTTACTGTATACGCGAAATTTAGCGGTAACCTCTGTGTCACCGCATCTAATGAACAACGGAAACCGGTAATTTTGGACTAAGACTGGTAACGCTTTCGAAATAGGACCAACGAGCTTAGTTTTTCAGTCCAGGTCTGTTCACGCTGTTTGAACTCAAGGGTCTCTTGTTACGTCAAGTGGGAATCAACGTTTCACACCAAAGCTAAGGGGTTCTCGCACTACTGAAGATTTTTTTGGTTGATCACAACAAGAGATTCTTGTACTTTTCACGCAAACGAAAACCCAAATTTTAGGTAAATGTGTTCTTCTATTTCCAACATTTAGATGCCCAATGTAACGTTGAAATACCTGGGCACATACATAGCATCAGATGGAAGATGCAATTACTAAATGAAATGCAAAATAATCCAAGCAAAATCGGTCTTCCAGACAAAGAAAAGAATATTGTGCGGCGAAATTTTATAGTTGGAACTGTGAGGAAGAGTCATGGATGATAGGCGGAGCCAGTGCTGGCATATGACAGTGAATCATGTACAATTGGTAAGCGGGCGCTTAGATCTTTGGAGGCAACATAGATGTGGTTTTACAAAGGAGTGCTGCAGATTACATGGACTGCAAAGACGACTAATGATACAGTACTCGAAGAGGTACAAACACAGAGACAACTTGTTACAGTGATCGTAGAAGGGCATCCACCTTTTTTTGGGCATGTTACGACAAGAGCTGACTTGGAGCACGTCGTGATTAAAAGGCGATAGCAAAAAGGAAAGATATAAGACGCCGAGACAGAAGATGCTGGACAGCCTCAGAGACAGAGGACGCCGAGACAGAAGATGCTGGACAGCCTCAGAGACAGAGGACGCCGAGATAGAAGATGCTGGACAGCCTCAGAGACAGAGGACGCCGAGAGAGAAGATGCTGGACAGCCTCAGAGAAATGCTTGGGCGACAATCAACAAGAGAGTTGGTAAACGACACACGTAGTAGAAATGGATGGAGATCCATGACCTCCAACGCCAGCCGACAGAGCACCTGATTATGATGATGTAAAATACACTCACACACTACGTTAAGAAACACCCTACTACTCACGCCAAGAACAAATCCGAACTTCACGGGAAGAAATGTACACAAACTCTACGTCAAGAAACACTTTGGTACCCATCGTCAAGAAACATTCTAGGTAAGGCACACGCAAAAGTAAACACGCATCAGAACATGTAAAAATCCCACAGGCTACACGCACAGTCCAGAAGCAGAGAATATAATCTCCAGAAACAGAGAATATAATCTCCAGAAACAGAGAATATAATCTCAAGAAACATCCGCGCACACAATGCCATGAATTAACTCAACACCCCAAGGAAACACCGCTCTAAGGAAACATCAGCACACTCGCGTTAACAGATGCTACCCTGCGCTCAAAGTCAAGAAAATAAGAACACTACATGCCAAGCAACAGCCTGTTTACCTCACATTACGAAAGACTCCGACACACGAAAGTGTAAAGTTGTGTTGTGGTATCCCAATTTGATGAACTGTACATACGTGATCTTTATGAAGTTGTAAGATTATGTATTTCAACCCTAAAGTTGTAAGATTATGTATTTCAACCCTAAAGTTGTAAGATTATGTATTTCAACCCTAAAGTTGTAAGATTATGTATTTCAACCCTAAAGTTGTAAGATTATGTATTTCAACCCTAAAGTTGTAAGATTATGTATTTCAACCCTAAAGTTGTAAGATTATGTATTTCAACCCTAAAGTTGTAAGATTATGTATTTTAACCCTAAAGTTGTAAGATTATGTATTTCAACCCTAAAGTTGTAAGATTATGTATTTCAACCCTAAAGTTGTAAGATTATGTATTTCAACCCTAAAGTTGTAAGATTATGTATTTCAACCCTAAAGTTGTAAGATTATGTATTTCAACCCTAAAGTTGTAAGATTATGTATTTCAACCCTAATTATCTTTATAAAGTTGTAAGATTATGTATTTCAACCCTAATTATCTTTATAAAGTTGTAAGATTATGTATTTCAACCCTAATTATCTTTATAAAGTTGTAAGATTATGTATTTCAACCCTAAAGTTGTAAGATTATGTATTTCAACCCTAAAGTTGTAAGATTATGTATTTCAACCCTAATTATCTTTATGAAGTTGTAAGATTATGTATTTCAACCCTAATTATCTTTATAAAGTTGTAAGATTATGTATTTCAACCCTAAAGTTGTAAGATTATGTATTTCAACCCTAAAGTTGTAAGATTATGTATTTCAACCCTAAAGTTGTAAGATTATGTATTTCAACCCTAATTATCTTTATAAAGTTGTAAGATTATGTTTTTCAACAATAATTATCTTTATAAAGTTGTAAGATTATGTTTTTCAACAATAATTATCAATGTATCATGTGGTTCAGGGGTAATACACTCGTCTCTCAAAGCGAAGAAAAGAAACGGTGGGCGATCTAATCCCGCAAGTTTTCAAGCGAATTCTGGCCTCAAGGGAGGTGGGACCAGAGTGCTTTAGTCCTGAGTTACCTCCAGTCATCTTGACTTATGTTTTGCCACTGGTCCAAGGTAGCTCTGAACCAGAGAGTGAGGTTGAATACCAGCGCATACTCTCACTCACTATAATCCAAATACAGCGCTTGTTACATCATCAAGACACAACTGTCTGATGATGTCCCATCATTGTTTGCTATGGACACTTAACTACGAATGACACAGTATTCATCTTATGGTGACGCTAAGAACATTCATTAAGACCAGGGTAGTTTTGGTCCCAAAATGTTGCGGCCAACTTCCAGTATTTCTTAAATAGAGATGAGCTTTGTTATTTGATCACTTTGCACATTGGATTATATTTCCATGGAGATCTATAAATGCTTTAAGATATAAAGACTTTTTTTTTGTGTTCGCTTTTTTCTCTAATCCCCAAAATGGTGTGCGTAGCACTGCGGTTTTTATTTTGCGCCTGTCGGTCCAGTGCACCCTACTTCGGCATATATTTTATGTAAGGGTCTGCTTCCTCCTGCATTTCCTAAGAGTTTGCTTCCCGGGGTAACGGCCGGTGCTGTGATGGGCATTGAACCCAGCACCTTCTGGTTGTGAGCCGTGTCACTTAACCACTAGCCCACGCCGTCCCCTACACTTGCTCTTATTTTCTACGTACTTGTTTGTTCGTTCACTTGTGCCCGTATTCTTAATGAGGATCACAAGCTGCTGTTCTTTGGTTCTAATTATGTTGTGTATGTTGTTATTTTAAGCTCGTATCGTTGTAGGATGTTTCTGATATCAGTCATCCATATGTCACACTGACTTTCTTGCGTCTTGTAGCTAAATGTGCTTGTATTATAAGCGCGCAGTTGTAGTTTATTAGGTTTTATTCTCATGAGATTACTGAACCCTTCTATTTTCTATCTTGAAATGTAATCAGTACAAAGGCTAGTTCTCTCCATATTTCTGTTCCCCTAATTTCCTATGTTCAAGGTGACACCAATGTATTTTCTTAGACATTCTTTTCACGCGATGTAACCGGTTTTATCACGTGCCTTAAATATGGACCAATCAACAAAGTTGGTATAAATATTACGTTTATCAGTTGTACTGTTGTTATGCTGGCATTCAAGTGTTTGAGCAGTGCCTACAGCAGACCAGTCACAGATCAGGCTTTCTGACATCAAGTTTCGATTTGTTCCCCATCATTATCATCACCACCATCTTCACCATTCCAATCATCATCATCATGATCATCATTATCATTGTAAAATTATTTTAAAAGTCGACTTAAGTATTTAAACATTTGGATTTATTGGATTCTGATAGAACATTGTAATGTCTACATGTATGTTATATGGGCATAATCTTAATAGTTTCATCTGTTATGTGGGCCTAATCTTCATAGTTTCCATCTGTTATGTGGGCCTAATCTTCATAGTTTCCACCTGTTATGTGAGTCTAATCTTCATAGTTTCCACCTGTTATGTGGGCCTAATCTTCATAGTTTCCACCTGTTATGTGGGCCTAATCTTCATAGTTTCCACCTGTTATGTGGGCCTAATCTTCATAGTTTCGTCTGTTATGTAGGCTAATCTTCATAGTTTCATCTGTTATGTGGGCCTAATCTTCATAGTTTCCACCTGTGATCTGCTAGTCTTCAAATTTTCCATCTTCCGTGTGTTAATCTTCATAGTTTTCATTTCTGATGTGCTAATCCCCAGTGTCCATCTGTCGTGTACTAATCTCCAGTGTCCATCTGTCATGTACTAATCTCCAGTGTCCATCTGGCATGTGCTTGTCTTTATAGTTTCCATCTTTGACATGCTTTGTCTTCATATTATTTCTGTCACATGCTGTGCCAGGTGAATACTGATTTTCAACGTTTTTTCCTTCAATTCTCATGAAAGAAAAACAATCACAATGTTTAACAAGCGATCCTGTCTCTTCACCAACCACTGGAGCAGCTAAAAGATCGTCCATCTAGGTTAGGTCTCCACATCTTCCATCTAGGTTAGGTCTCACAATCTTCCATCTAGGTTAGGTCTCAACATCTTCCATCTAGGTTAGGTCTCAACATCTTCCATCTAGGTTAGGTCCCCACGTCTTCCATCTAGGTTAGGTCCCCACGTCTTCCATCTAGGTTAGGTCTCCACGTCTTCCATCTAGGTTAGGTCTCAACATCTTCCATCTAGGTTAGGTCTCAACATCTTCCATCTAGGTTAGGTCTCAATGTCTTCCATCTAGGTTAGGTCTCAACATCTTCCATCTAGGTTAGGTCTCAACATCTTCCATCTAGGTTACGTCTTTACATCTTCCATCTAGGTTAGGTTTCAACATCTTCCATCTAGGTTAGATCTACACATCGTCCATCTAGGTTAGGTCTACACATCTCATTGGCAAAAAGCAAGATTCAAAATCTAGGCATCAACCTCGAAACGAATAACTTAATCATAATCGCAACTATGGCATCTCCTCTGGGGATTTCATTTCACTGGCAAGCAAACAAAACAACAATACACTTAGCCATCCAGCATCGTTCGAATAATCCGTCTGGCTGCCTCTAATATGAACGCCCTACATTAAAACTGGAACGTTCAGAGACTTTCTCTGAAAACCAAGCTAAACCAATTGAAGCCTCCAACGCGGACAACCAGTGGCACATTATTGTGAACCGAGCGATGAAGTAAGCCAAAGGACATGCCTCCAAAATATTTTCACCAAGCTGAACCGTCGTGGCTTGGTCCCATGTGGCCGTCTTGACGAAGACGTCCCAACCCATCAGCTCTTAGAGCGGCCAATGAACATCAAGCATGGGTAGCGGTCCTCAAATTCATGGTCCGCGGTTATTTCGGAAAGACATTATCCTCACTGCATGCAACCTTGAACTCATCATTCATAGTGATCAGAGAGGGGTGTACGACGGACTAACCGGTCTTCTTACCTACCTATATACCTACATACCTACCTATCTACCTTCCTTCATTCCTTCCTTCCTACCTACCTACCTGCTTACCTACATATCTACCTACTTTCCTTCCTTCATTCCTTCCTTCCTACCTATCTGTTTAACTACATATCTACCTACCTTCCTTCCTTCCTACCTACCTACCTGCTTACCTACATATCTACCTACCTTCCTGCCTTCATTCCTTCCTTTCTACCTTACCTGTTTACCTACATATCTATCTACCTACCTTCCTTTCTACCTACCTAATCGCTTACCTACATATCTACCTACTTTCCTTCCTTCATTCATTTCTTCCTACCTACTTGCTTACATACATATATACCTACCTTCCTACCTACCTATATATCTATCTACCTAGCTACATACGAGAAGAGCTTAAGTCAAACCGGGACCTTTTTTTGTAAGAAATTATTTTTTCAAGTAGTCAAAATACCATTTATTTTTCGATATAATTTCCTGTAAAATTTATACATTTATCCCAACATTGAAGAAATGCTTGAAATGTTTCAGTGTAAAAAATTGTGTGGGCATGTCTGGATTAATACAGGACAGCCTGTTTCCCTCCGTCGTCAGTGTGCTGAAATGTTGAAATTTATCCCAGGAATTCTTTTAGTGGCCAAAAACAGGTGGAAATCGCTTGGAGCGAGGTCTGGGCTGTAAGGTGAATGTGGCAATACCTCCCAGCCGAGTTACTGCAGATGGTAAATAGTGCGATGGGCCATATGAGGTCTAGCGTTATCTATCAGGAGAATGACGCCCTTTGTGATCAGACGGTTGTGCACATCACTCAGAATGCGTATGTACCGTTCACTGTTGATAGGGGTACCATGGGGTAGAAAGCCAACATAAATGATGGAAAGTTTGTCCAAGAAAACACTCGCCATCACTTTTCCTGCAGACGCAATTATCAGAAATTTTTTGGGTGGAAGGGATTGGGTATGCTTCCCCTGCTTAGATGCTCGTTTCAATTCAGAAGTATAATGATGCACCCAGGTTTGGTCACATTTAATGATGCACCCAGGTTTGGTCACATGTAATATTACATCTAGGTTTGGTCACATGTAATGATGCATCCAGGTTTGGTCACATGTAATGAAGCGATCCAAAAAAAACCTGCATTTCTATATCAACCCGTTCATTTAATTTAGTGCAGGTTGAACTCTTCTCTACCTGTCAAAAGCAGAAATCTGTCTTGGCACCCAACGTGTACTAAGATTCATAAAATGCAAATGTTACCCTCACCCAGAGAAAGACTTGTCTTTTGTGTAATTTTGAGACAGATGCGTCGATTTTCCAGGATAAGGCGTTCCACAATATGGATTTTAATAGGAATGACTGTGGTTGGCTGAGAGGCACCACGGCCGCAATCATCACTCACGGATGTACGGCCTTCTCTAAAACGTTTACACCATTCACATGTCTTACTGCGGCTGAGTGTGTCACCACCGTGTTGTGATTGTAGTCTTCTGTAAATGTCCACAGGTTTCGCTCGCTCTTTTACATCACAACACGCACACATCACAACACAAGAAACATCACAACACGCTGTTCCATCAATCACTAACAGTGTTGTCCACCATTTCAATGTATCTGGCAAGTGGGTCACCTTGCAGTAATTGAACCCAAATATCCCTAGCTAATGATAGTAGTTCCAGTATGCTATAATCCATGTAAGTAGAACTAGAACAAAATGACCCGTTTTGATTTGAACGCCCCTCGTATCTACCTACCTGCCCACCGATCTACCTACCAACCAACCTACCTACCCTATCTACCTACCTACTTACATACCCACCTACCTACCTACCTATCTACCTACCCACCTACGTACCTCCTCCCTCTTCTTGGGTCCTCTGCTTCATACACTAACCATATTATTTTGATATACCCAAGTGATAAAGGGGATAGTAAGAATAGAGCCACTGTCGCCTCCCTAGCATGTCGTAAAGGGTGACTACAAATGTTTGTGTATGAAACTATCAAAATCATGATGTAAAGCAATTGCTTCATGAACATTGATTGTAAGAGCTCGGATATAAACTTCCTGTAAAGGAGGTCAGGTACTGTGGTGGCCCTATGCTTCCCATGGAGCGGAAAGGCTAAATGAATGATAATGATGGTGATGAAGATAATGGGAGGGATGACAATGATGGTGATGAAGATAATGGGAGGGATGACAATGATGCTGACGATATTTTCATTTTGTGTTCTTCTCATAAGGTACAGTAAACATACACGCTAATTCAGTGATTCCTTCAAACAGGCTCACCATCTCACAGGATGCAAACCGCTGCTCTACTGCTCTTTAGCTTAACGTAATGAGATGGGACCGCCTGGCAATTTACATCCGGAATCGTGAAGGTCAACCCGTCAAGGCAATTTGAGATGGTCATTCAATTACTGCACCAAAAATGATCAGCATACCGCGTGCAGTCCTATTTGAATATAAATAGATCCACAGTAATTGGTCGGTTAAAACAATCCCATCGACCAATATCAAACGTAATAAAACATAACATACCATAATTCCCGCTGTTTGTACGTCGGACACAGTACCAATTGTTCACCCCAACATAAGTACAGCAAATTTAGAAACGCTTGTACGGCCCCTGATAGTTCACTTGATAGAGTTGGGGACTGTAGTTGAACATTTATTAGTCCTTAGGTCGCTGGATAGAAACTGGCTGGGTGAAATTATTTTTATTTTCTAACTGTACGATAACAGCGCTTTCGTTGAAAGAAATCCACTCGCTTTGACAACAATAATGTCATGAAAGGGATTTTAAATAGACTTTCACTAATATATTTTATTATTTTACGTCACAATTAACCATTTAATTCTTGAATAACATATTACACGATATGGTTTCCAGTATCTCTCTCTGTTTTTCTCTCTCTATTTATTTCTCTATTTCCATTTTATGGGGGAACGAGGCGCAATCAGGATCAGGTGAAACATACTTATCAAGATCCCAACCTGACAACCTTGTTCGTTCTCCTGCAAACAGGTTGTGTCACAGCAGTCTGGCCAGCTAAGTGGGGATCGACGCTTGATTCGCATTGCACTACAGTCAGGAGGGGAGGAAGACTAACGTCTGGTCAGGCATAACACACTGATTGTGCATTTTAGTCAGGTCAGGGTCAGGCATAGTATACTAGCAAAGACACGCACCTCGACTTCCTCGTAGTTCTCATTGGAAACGGCCTGTTCTCATGGCAGGTATCCTGACCAGATGGGGCGCCGACGTGATCCACGTAATAGTGAGTGACACGCAGACCAATCCAAGCATAGCACAGTCGCATGGTGGACAACGACCCACTTTCATCAGCACGCTCGAGGTGGGAGGTAAGCTAACGCAAATCGCCACTTAACATTTTGAGGGCGCAAGAAAGAGTAAACATACTCATTGTGAACATTCAACAACAACAGCAACAACAACTATAATCATGATGACTCTGGACCAGCATCTCATGTACGCCAATGGATGTTCAAAGCCCAATTATAACCCGCCACTAAAGAAACATCAAGCTAACTCGAGATCAGCACGAGTATCCTCGAAAAACAACAATACCAACACGTCATCAATCATCAATTAAGACTTGTACAGCTCCCTGTGGAGGATATGACTTCATTAAATAGGTGCCAAGTCATGACACATTGACTTGTCTATTTATATCTTAAGGTTTCCATAGGACAAAGTAGCCAGCCACACAAACAACCCTCGTTAGTCGCCTCCCACATCTCTGGCAGGTTACAGTGTTACTCTTCTTGTCTCCGGTTCAAGGCCCAGTCACACTCTAATGGTGTTTATGCCGGTCCTCTGATCACAATGGCGTGCGTCAAAAACGTTGGTAAACCATACGTGTTTAAGAAAGATCACTCTAGCTGGTACATCCTAAAGAGGGAAAACAAAAAGGAGGGGGGGGGGCAGAAACAAATCATCCTCAAGCAAATCTTCACTGGGACTATCTATCAGACCATCTATGGAATATGCCAATAGCACTTTGGTTGCAGCGGCTAAAACAAACACATAAAAGCTAGGTCGTGTCCAAAATAACCCTTGTTGGGGCATTGGAAAGCACAGAGCTGGGGAAAACAACAAATATTGAGCCCATTAAATGAATAAGTGAATACAAATAATTTACTCAGTTTCAAAAACTAAAAAGGCTACCTGATCATCCTCTGCATCATAAGTTCCAAGAGAGAACAAAAAAACAGACTACTAAGGAAAAACCCCAACCATCTGGCCAGAGAAAACCAGAGTAAACTTACAGACATCCTCGAACCTGAAAGCAAACAGTGCGAAGTACTCATTCTAGAACCCTGGATACCGAACCAGGACATGTTCAAAGTAATCTTGAGGGTTCCAGGAATAACGAAGAAAAGTGAGCAGTCAGCAACAGAACAAATAATCCACGTTCTGCAGGAGTTATAAGAGACAGTTTCCTAGCAACTTCTGGATACATTTGTACACATATGGATTGGTCAGGAACAACGATAAACTGGTAGGCAGAGGAATCTACATCACACAGTCCAACGGCGACATAGAAAACCACTCCATACCAGCAATAAAGACCTGTATCAATTTCAGAGCTGAAACAACAGCTGTTCATGGAGCATCTCAAATTATTATCAGCTGAAACACACTTTAAGGAAAATGGTCATTCTAACAGCATCTAGGAGTGTTCTCCAAGCCATCTCAAACCCCAAACAAGATAGACTTTACATGAAATACAAAATAACACAGCGTTTGTCCTAAAAAACAAATCAAGTTCTACAGCTAGTTTCCTTCGTGAACATCACCGTGATAAGACCATCTCATCTGTTGATCGAAGAAGAAACCCAAACTAGATCCATCGGCACTTACGACCGTATCACTATCCTGACTTATAATTTATCAGCTGCTTAACCTCAAGCGCTGCTTTACCGTTCCACGACTACCGGTCTAAAATTATACTGACTCTGTGGTAATCTCTCATTCTATCATATTGATCTGTCAGCACAGGCGTTGTAGCTGATTTGCTTACACATTAAAAAGCCTTGAAATTGCTTTGTGTTTCTCTTTATTTCTAAATAATTAAAGCACAAAAACATCATGAGATGAACTAACGGGACCACTGTTGAGTGACAGAGCTTACGCGATGTGGCGATGATACTGACATAAACCCTTGCTTATGTCTCCACCTTGTCAGCTTAGAGAAGGTCATGTATTCGAGTAGTATATGAGATGAAAAAATATTCACCTTCCAATAGTTGCAAAAGGCGACTAAATGTGGCTGTGCTTGTGACTATCAACCTTATTTTGTTAGAAAAAAACAACCCATTTCCATTAAAATCAGCTACTTCGAAAGCTCGGATAAGGGTTCATGTAAGGAGAGCACATGCAGTTAAAACGTATTGAGTGAGAGGGTGAAGGGCTGCACATTCTTGGAAACAGGATTCTTGGAATAGGGATTAGATCTAGTGGTGGCTTATGCTTTACATTGGATCCAAAACCTGACGGAATGAATATGTCCAAATGACCTTGTATGGGTTGCATTGCCATGTGTTGCATACCTTCCAGCACGATCCCTCAAGTTGGACAGGTAAGGGATAGAGGCCAGATCAAGGCAGATACAAACTTAATGTGCAGGAGAAAGGTTGGAAAGGAACATCGAAATGAAATTTAGCTTTACAGAAACATCTACAGAATGGATATGCACTGAGTCTGAGATCTAACAAATAAACCAACAGTGCAAAGTTATTTAGCTTCAATAGCGAGCATGTCACAAATAAAAAGGAGGCAGCCTGGACCACGTGGGAGACTGATGTTCTCTCCGTTATTTCTTACACAGCCCACATTACTCGATTTAGACTCAATATGTTCCAGAAAATGGCAAAATGTTTGAGCTTTGATGGTTCTTGTAGCTTGCTTGTTCTACACATTACTACTGTCCTCCCAGGCGTCTGACCCTGCATACCTCTAAACACGCTCAAGTTTATGTCCGACACCCAAGTTAAGCAGAATTTCCTGCTTTGAAGTTGGACAAAAGAGGAATGAGCTCGTATTTACGACATTAAAGTAAAATTAAATGACACGGGGCCGTGACAAACAAAACCTTGGAAATGATCGTCTCTCAGAAAAGCTACATTCTCCTAAAAATCACCAAAGTTCAATATTCGTCGATTAGCGTTCACTATACGATTTGTTAAATATGACGTTATCTTATGTAAACGTTGTGCGAACACCATAACTATGTACCAGTACATGTTCTTAGAAAAGTTATATGGCATAATCTAGCATTCAGTGATTTCTGTTGACCTTTTCCGGCCCAACGACGTCAGATTACGACAATTTAGCTTTCGTTTCATTTTCAAATCGATACTTGTCTTTTGACTCTACTGCTTTTATCGTTGGAACTGTTGTTGTTGAATGTTGGAGTCATGATCTACTTTACGGTTATGTATTTTCGAAAAAAAACTACACAACGTACTCTCTACGATTCGAAACATATCCTGTTATTCTGCAAATTTGTTATTTGTAAGTAGGGAAATTTCACACTAAAATAGCGATATAAGGTAGAGTATAGGGCATACATAAGCCGGTAACGTTAGCGTTTATTATGGTTATCAAAACTTGTCTACGGATTACAGGTTATCTATGTACTGTTCTATTACTTTGTACTGCAAACAAGAGACACGAGATGCACGTGTAAAAGAAACTGTTCCTTTCGATATGACCGGAAACGTCCGCTTCGTCCTGTCCCACGACCAGGATGTTTAAACTCTATTATGGGAAGGACGACTAAAGTCTGGTCAGGTACAACATACTGGTCAGACATGTTAGTCAGGGTCAGGTACAACATACTGGTCAGGCATGTTAGTCAGGGTCAGGTACAAGGTACTGGTCAGGCATGTTAGTCAGGGTCAGGTACAACATACTGGTCAGGCATGTTAGTCAGCGTCAGGTACAACATACTGGTCAGACATGTTAGTCAGGGTCAGGTACAATATACTGGTCAGACATGTTAGTCAGGGTCAGGTACAACATACAAGTCGGGCCCCTCACCTTGTCTTTCTAGTAGCCTTTCCTGGAAACGGGCTGTTTTTACAGCAGTCTGGCTATCGATGTGAGGGATTGACGTGATGCCCGTAGTAGTGAGCGACATACACATGAAGCCAAGCATAGCATAACAGCCTGGAGGACCCCGGTCCACCTTCATCTGCACGCTCGGGATGTGAGGAAAGCTGCTGGAACCCGTTACTTAACGTCTTTTTCAGGGCCCACGAAAGAGTAAACCTACTCACTGTGGGCATTCGACAGAAGAACAATTAACTCTATTATAACCTGATGGGACCAATGGCGTATATGCGATTGCAAGTTATTCGGCGCATGGATGTAATTGAGAAAACAAACAAATCCATCAATTCAAGTATCTGAGAACTGTAATCACAAGGATCAAGTCTGAGTTACAGACATTGGGTATGATGAGTTGGCCGTGACATCTTTGTTATACTAGACCTAGGAGACCAAGTCTGACAGAGACAGTTGGTTGATACATCCTTGTCAAACTTTACACCTAGAAGACCAAGTCTGCGACAGAGACAGTTGGTCGTGACATCCTTGCCAGACCTTAGACCTAGGAGACCAATTCTGCGACATAGACAGTTGGTCGTGACATCTTTGCCAGACCTTAGATCTAGGAGACCAAGTCTGTGACAGAGAGAGTTGGTCGTGACATCCTTGCCAGACCTTAGATCTAGGAGACCAAGTCTGTGACAGAGACAGTTGGTCGTGACATCCTTGGCAGACCTTAGATCTAGGAGACCAAGTCTGTGACAGAGACAGTTGGTCGTGACATCCTTGCCAGACCTTAGATCTAGGAGACCAAGTCTGTGACAGAGACAGTTGGTCGTGACATCTTTGCCAGACCTTAGATCTAGGAGACCAAGTCTGTGACAGAGAGAGTTGGTCGTGACATCCTTGCCAGACCTTAGATCTAGGAGACCAAGTCTGCGACAGAGACAGTTAGTCGAGACATCCATTCGCCACTATATCCAGGGTACCAACTGATAAAAACAGTGGGTATTATGCGATGACCGTAGCATCCATGCCATAAACTAGACTAATGGTATATTTCTTCATGAAGGAAGCGACCATTACGGTGTTAGCCTCTTAGTTTAGATATCCTCTTATGCTCAACGATCGTTGTGTGTGGTGAGGAACCACATATTCCTTAAGATAACAGAGTGGAAACTCTCAGAATAAACACAACTCTAGAGGAGCAAACATCGTTTTAACAGAATCAGGACAACAGCAATGTATAAACTTCTGTGGTTAGGAAGCAGCCAGCACTGTACTAGAGAGTCCCAGGGATAACCAACAATGTCCGCACAAAAGCAACTAGACCAACCGATTAGGTCCGGTGGTCCAGGGCGTTACAGCCAACTGACTGCTACCATTGGTAGGACGTCTAGGGCTGATCAGAACTCGGCTTAACCAGTAGACAATTGATGATACACACGGAGAAGACAGGTGTTTTAACTTACGTTACCGACATGCTTCAGTCAACCCAGCTCTCAAATTGGTACTTGACTTGGTCATACGTTTAAAGCTTATGAGAACTCGGCTTAACCAGTAGACAATTGATGATACACACGGAGAAGACAGGTGTTTTAACTTACGTTACCGACATGCTTCAGTCAACACAGCTCTCAAATTGGTACTTGACGTGGTCATACGTTTAAAGCTTATGAGAACTTGGCATAACCGGTAGACAATTGATGATAGGGAATACGGAAAAGCCATGGGTTTGAAGTTCCGCTACCGACACTCTTCAGTCAACCCAGCTCTCAAAATGGTACTTGACTTACTGTGAGTGAAGAAAAGACAGTGAGCAAGAAGTGAACTGGCCACTCCACTGCATAAACAAGATGTGGCCTCATACACTGGAGTCCACACCACTTCATCCCTGGCCGCAGTCTATGATATGGACTACTTTCACCTTAAAAGTCTAAATTCACGTAATTTAACGGACCCAAAATAGAGATCACTTGCACGATAAACATTGGAAGTGAAAATCACGAATGCAAAAAGAAAACACTTACACATGAAAAGTTTTAAAGAACACAAAGCACATATATCCATAATCCAAGGAAAAATTATAACAAAACTAAGAAACCTTAATTAAGACATATGTCTATTAGTAATGTTATGATTAAAATCGAAATTAGAACAGACTGTGAAGAAAACCAGTTCGAAAATATTCAGTCTATCATTTCTCGACTCGAAAGTTTCTGACAGGCTACAACGAAAGTCATTGCTGTGGTTTGAAGGGACGGAACTCTCTCTCTATTCAGGATACTAGAAGTAGATGTAATAAGAGTAACGGGGATTTCGTGTGCCATTTTTGGAAATATTAGTTCGCTGGCGTTTCTCTAAATTGAATTAGCTGGGGAGGAGTCTTCCATACTCTGAATGTTACATTCGTACAATTTATTCAACAAATTAGTCAAAACCCTTACCCCTGTGGAATGTAGGTCTTTTACAAATTCATGTTAAGTCCGCCTAGCATGGACCATCAGCGGCAGCTCAATCCTCGTTGTCCCAGCATCTCTGATGCTTGCCTAAAGCTCTCTCCGTATGAATAAGGCCTCTGGAGTTTCAGAACAGAGACTGCCTTGTAATTATATCCACTGGTATTCTTAATGTATGACCTATCCAATGCCTCATCCTCGTGTTCTGCTCCACCGGCTTTCTACTCCCCCCACCCCACCTCCTTCTCCCCCCACGTCCTTCTCCCCCCACCCCACCCCCCGTCTATATTAGTGATCTTATCGTACCAATTCAATCCTTCTATTCTGTGCATGCATCCATTTTTACATCTTTGTTGGGCTTCATTTCTTTTCATTTCTAGAAGTGATAGTACCCCTCGATTTATGTATCCATATTCTTGGCTTGGCTTGGCTTCGTTCGTTCTCAATCTCCCGCAACCATACCCTGAAAGGGCTTAAGTAGCAGAATGTACTCCAGAGAACAGAATTCGTTGTGTCGTAGTTTACAGCTTGACTGCGATATTTGCACCTTTCGGTCCAACACATCCGACTTCAGCAAGCATTTTATGAGTACCGGGTTAGCATTCCCTCTTCAATCCTTTCTCCTTAGCCAGTCTGCCCTGTTACAGCCTGTTATTCAGGATCACCGCGAGGAGGTGTAGAAGGGTCTTGGCAGCTCTGGTTCTCTGGCTCTTACGCTAGCAGTCCGCTATGGGTCGCTATCCACTGCAGCTCATGTGCTGCTCATCATCTTGATCCCATGTATCCGTATTCTGACTTCTATATTAGTGTCTCCACTGTCTATTTTGCTAAAAAGATATACGAATGATTCCATATCTCGTAAGAGGATGCCACCAAACTCAATCTGATTATCGGTACAAAATAATGCTCTGAATGACAGGCAGGAGAGAAGGAATGCATTGGTAGCCAGGGAACTGGCATGGTACAACCAAGATATCATCGCTCTTAGCGAGGCACGTTTATCGGGAGAAAGTCAGATCACAGAGGCTCTCTGTGGTCTTACATTCTCCTAGAGTGGACATGATGACAAGGAAAGGTGCGAGGCCAGTGTTGGATCTGCCATCAGACTCCTCTCGTGCTTATCAAATCATCAAAAGTCACGAGCGACAGCCTTGTGTCTTTACAAACTAAACTGGGAGGCAAGACGACTTACTCTGATAGGCGCCCATGTGTCTACAATACGCAACCCAGAGACTGTAAAGGAGAGGTTCTATGAGGATCCCAACTTTATCATTGTATCCGAGAAACATGTCATTCTTGGTGACTTCAATGTTAGAGTGCGGACAGACCATCGGACTTGGGCGGGTTCAATTGACATAATGCATGGGGAACAGCATTTGACTCTGCTTTCTGAGAACATGGGACACATTCAATCTCTCTATCACAAACACAATATCAGGCAAAATGCACATGGATGTATCCTCAATCTAAATGGTGACACCTTGTCGACTACGTCATCACTAGAAGGAGTAAATCACGTGATGTGCGTTTGACAAGAGCGGCCATGTTTAGCGCCAAATGATGGACTGACCACATGCTGATCCTGTCAGAATGTAACTTGGACATAGAGCCCGGGAGACTCCATCCGAGTCTGAAGGATTAACCTCTCAAAACTCCTGAGCGAAAGAGTCGCAGAGTTTCTTCAAATGCTAAGGACAGTCGGCTAAAAAACAAACAATGGGGAATAAATGGACCAATTTGATGAAGACAGTGTAATCGGCCACTTCAGAGATTATTGGTCATACTACATGTCCGACTGGTTTGACGAAAAAAAATTATGTCATCCAGACCTGGTCGCTGAAAATCACCGTCCGTACAGTTCCCACCAAAATTATACATACTCAACTACTAAAATATTAGTCTTCACAAATTTGCGAAGAATAGTCCAGAATGGTCGATATGGTTGAGATAGTGTGTTTTTAAGTGGGTCGTGGGATGGTCGACATGGTTGAGATAGTGTGTTTTCGAGTGGGTCGTGGGATGGTCGACATGGTTGAGATAGTGTGTTTTTAAGTGGGTCGTGGGATGGTTGAGATAGTGTGTTTTCGAGTGGATCGTGGGATGGTTGAGATAGTGTGTTTTAAAGTGGGTCGTGGGATAGTTGAGATAGTGTGTTTTTAAGTGGGTCGTGGGATGGTTGAGATAGTGTGTTTTTAAGTGGGTCGTGGGATGGTTGAGATAGTGTGTTTTTAAGTGGGTCGTGGGATGGTTGAGATAGTGTGTTTTAAGTGGGTCGTGGGATGGTTGAGATAGCGTGTTTTTAAGTGGGTCGTGGGATGGTTGAGATAGTGTGTTTTTAAGTGGGTCGTGGGATGGTCGACATGGTTGAGATAGTGTGTTTTCGAGTGAGTCGTGGAATGGTTGAGATAGTGTGTTTTCGAGTGGGTCGTGGGATGGTTGAGATAGTGTGTTTTTAAGTGGGTCGTGGGATGGTTGAGATAGTGTGTTTTTAAGTGGGTCGTGGGATGGTTGAGATAGTGTGTTTTTAAGTGGGTCGTGGGATGGTTGAGATAGTGTGTTTTTAAGTGGGTCGTGGGATGGTCGACATGGTTGAGAAAGTGTGTTTTTAAGTGGGTCGTGGGATGGTTGAGATAGTGTGTTTTTAAGTGGGTCGTGGGATGGTTGAGATAGTGTGTTTTTAAGTGGGTCGTGGGATGGTCGACATGGTTGAGAAAGTGTGTTTTTAAGTGGGTCGTGGGATGGTTGAGATAGTGTGTATTTAAGTGGGTCGTGGAATGGTCGACATGGTTGAGATAGTGTGTTTTTAAGTGGGTCGTGAGATGGTCGACATGGTTGAGATAGTGTGTTTTTAAGTGGGTCGTGGGATGGTCGACATGGTTGAGAAAGTGTGTTTTCGAGTGGGTCGTGGGATGATGGACGTGATATATGCAGCGTATCAACTTCAAGAGAAATGTCAAGAATGACATTGTGATCTATGTAGTGTCTATCGACTTGACCAAGGGGTTTCTCCCTATGAACAGGCAAGGGCTGTGGCAAATCATGAAGAAGTCTGGGTCTAACCAGATTCAGGAAAATGTTCCACTAGTTTCATGATGGCTTGAGTGATGTACGAAGAAACTACCCGCAGCCTTCACAGTCACAAACGGTGTCATGCAGTGAAATGTGCTGGCCCCGACACCCGTTAGTATGGTCTTTACAGAAATGCTCTGTGAAGTTGTACATGGCACTGCTAATGACTTGCACATCAGATACAAGAGACAAGGTCAGTTGTTCAATCCGAGACATCTAAAATCTCACACCAAGGTGAAGCAGGGCACACTTTTGGATAATATGTTCGTTTACGACTGCTACACCTTTAACACCCCGGCAGATGATATACAATCCACCATGACAGAGTTTTCGGTAGTATGCAGCAATATTGGTCTAACGATCAATGCTAGACAAATTTAGGTAATTTTCCAGCCTGCTCCCAGGTAGCCATGTGGCGAACCAAACATTACCATTAAAAGTAAAATTATACAGACAGTCGATCGCTTCACAAGCATAGGCAGTACCCTCACCAGAGAAGTAAATATCGACTCCGATTTTAACATCAGGATTGCAAAGACAAGCTCTGCGTTTTGGTGGCTTCAAATAAACATCTGAAACGACACGGCATCAGTGTCCCCACAAGGGTAACAGTGTATTGTTCTTTGGTGGTAGCCACTCTGGTGCATAGCTGTTAAACATGGATTTTATATAGCAGACATTCCTGTCAGATTAACCATTTCCCTATGAGATTTCTGTGTAGACTTTTCAAAATAAGGTGGAAGGATAAAGCATCTAATTCTTAAATCCTTAACAAGCCAAATATCTTGAACATGCAAACGCTTCGGCAAAAAAAAGTCCAGATAGGATGGATGGGACAAAATGGATGGATGGGATTTGCATGCCAAAAGTGTCGTTCCAAGCAGCTGCTATACGGTGAGCTCAGAACAGACAGACACCTGCCAGACGGACAGAAGAAACACTGAAGAGACTCCTTAAATTGTCTCTGAAAAGCTTCAACATTGATATTTCCTTGCCATATTATCTTGCACAGAACCGTTCCACCTGGCCGATAACATCACACTAGGTTCTTATATCACAGAGCGAAATGTTATCTCCAAGACTCAGAGAAATTGAGATCCCTAAAGAACAAAACGCACAACGACCGCAAATCCGACTTCTCACACGTGCCTCACAAGTGGGACAGAGTCTGCTGTACCAAGTGGGGCAGAGTCTGATGTGTCAAGCAGGGCAGAGTCTGCTGTACCAAGTGGGGGAGAGTCTGCTGTACCACGATTGAACTTCAGTCATATGAGATCACATCTCGCAGCACGGATCTGATGCTGTAGCATCGTCACCTGCGATGGACAACTAATAGCTTAGAATAGGAAGCTGCATTTATTCTCAGCATCAGTACATTCCATCCTTGACCTCTGCCCATCCATGACATGCAAGAACAGGTTATCTCTATCCTTCTGTCCGTGTACTATTTTGTTACCCTTTCCAATGAAATGGAGCCACAAGACAACCAATTGATCTTCTTTCTCTGTACTCCCTTGAGCATCCTAGTTGGCCATAGAGCAGACACATACTCGATTTCTTTATGCGTGTTCATTTTTGTTGTTTAGGTTAGCAGTCTATTTCTTCATTTATGACACGGAACTGAAGCCAATCATAGCAGTCTACTGGAGGACCCGGTCCACCTTCATCAGCACGCTCGGGATGTAAGAAAAGCTACTGCAACCCGCTACGTAACGTCATTTTCAGGGCACACAGAAAGAATAGACTACTCATTGTGGACATTCAGCAACAACAACAATAACAACAACATATAGCAGATAACATGGAGAACTAGCCTGCACACCTTGCTGTTACTGGTGGAACTAATGTTCTTAATCGCTCAACCGTGTAAATTGTTTTTCTGTCCTCCCCCTGCTGACACAGCTTATGTGAATAGTGCTGCCAAAAATATTATGTTTTTTACATCTTCATAAAGACTGACAGCGTACGATTAACTTAGTCTCAGAGCCCTCGCTTCATATCACAACTAAGGGGTGCCTGGCATACCAGTAGAGAAATAAATGTAGCGAGAAAATGAACTGCAAATCTACCTCAAACATTTTGTGGCTTAGTATTCTAAAGTCTAGTAACTTCATTATCCGACAGTAGAGTAGCTAGCTACTATGGGATAAGCATTTATTTAGTATACTAAAGTCTAGTAACTTCATTATCCGACATTAGAGTAGCTAGCTACTATGGGATAAGCCTTGACTTAGTATACTGAAGTCTAGTAACTTCATTATCCGACATTAGAGTAGCTAGCTATTATGGGATAAGCCTTGACTTAGTATACTGAAGTCTCTAGTAACTTCATTATCCAACATTAGAGTAGCTAGCTACTATGGGATAAGCCTTGACTTAGTATACTGAAGTCTAGTAACTTCATTATCCGACATTAGAGTAGCTAGCTACTATGGGATTAGCCTTGACTTAGTATACTGAAGTCTCTAACAAGTTCATTCCCCGATAGTAGTGTAGCTAGTCAATATGGGATAAGCCTTGATTTAGTATACTGAAGTCTCTAACAAGTTCATTCCCCGACAGTAGTGTAGCTAGCTAGTCAATATGGGATAAGCCTTGACTTAGTATACTGAAGTCTCTAAAAAGTTCATTCCCCGATAGTAGTGTAGCTAGTCAATATTGGATAAGCCTTGACTTAGTATACTGAAGTCTCTAACAAGTTCATTCCCTGACAGTAGTGTAGCTAGTCAATATGGGATAAGCCTTGACTTAGTATACTGAAGTCTCTAACAAGTTCATTCCCCGACAGTAGTGTAGCTAGTCAATATGGGATAAGCCTTGACTTAGTATACTGAAGTCTCTAACAAGTTCATTCCCCGACAGTAGTGTAGCTAGTCAATATTGGATAAGCCTTGACTTAGTATACTGAAGTCTCTAACAAGTTCATTCCCCGACAGTAGTGTAGCTAGTCAATATGGGATAAGCCTTGACTTAGTATACTGAAGTCTCTAACAAGTTCATTCCCCGACAGTAGTGTAGCTAGTCAATATGGGATAAGCCTTGACTTAGTATACTGAAGTCTCTAACAAGTTCATTCCCCGACAGTAGTGTAGGTAGTCAATATGGGATAAGCCTTGACTTAGTATACTGAAGTCTCTAACAAGTTCATTCCCCGACAGTAGTGTAGCTAGTCAATATTGGATAAGCCTTGACTTAGTATACTGAAGTCTCTAACAAGTTCATTCCCCGACAGTAGTGTAGCTAGTCAATATGGGATAAGCCTTGACTTAGTATACTGAAGTCTCTAACAAGTTCATTCCCCGACAGTAGTGTAGCTAGTCAATATGGGATAAGCCTTGACTTAGTATACTGAAGTCTCTAACAAGTTCATTCCCCGACAGTAGTGTAGCTAGTCAATATGGGATAAGCCTTGACTTAGTATACTGAAGTCTCTAACAAGTTCATTCCCCGACAGTAGTGTAGCTAGTCAATATGGGATAAGCCTTGACTTAGTATACTGAAGTCTCTAACAAGTTCATTCCCCGACAGTAGTGTAGCTAGTCAATATGGGATAAGCCTTGACTTAGTATACTGAAGTCTCTAACAAGTTCATTCCCCGACAGTAGTGTAGCTAGTCAATATGGGATAAGCCTTGACTTAGTATACTGAAGTCTCTAACAAGTTCATTCCCCGACAGTAGTGTAGCTAGTCAATATGGGATAAGCCTTGACTTAGTATACTGAAGTCTCTAACAAGTTCATTCCCCGACAGTAGTGTAGCTAGTCAATATGGGATAAGCCTTGACTTAGTATACTGAAGTCTCTAACAAGTTCATTCCCCGACAGTAGTGTAGCTAGTCAATATGGGATAAGCCTTGACTTAGTATACTGAAGTCTCTAACAAGTTCATTCCCCGACAGTAGTGTAGCTAGTCAATATGGGATAAGCCTTGACTTAGTATACTGAAGTCTCTAACAAGTTCATTCCCCGACAGTAGTGTAGCTAGTCAATATGGGATAAGCCTTGACTTAGTATACTGAAGTCTCTAACAAGTTCATTCCCCGACAGTAGTGTAGCTAGTCAATATGGGATAAGCCTTGACTTAGTATACTGAAGTCTCTAACAAGTTCATTCCCCGACAGTAGTGTAGCTAGTCAATATGGGATAAGCCTTGACTTAGTATACTGAAGTCTCTAACAAGTTCATTCCCCGACAGTAGTGTAGCTAGTCAATATGGGATAAGCCTTGACTTAGTATACTGAAGTCTCTAACAAGTTCATTCCCCGACAGTAGTGTAGGTAGCTACTATGGGATAATCCTTGACTTAGTATACTGAAGTCTCTAACAAGTTCATTCCCCGACAGTAGTGTAGTTAGTCAATATGGGATAAGCCTTGACTTAGTATACTGAAGTCTCTAACAAGTTCATTCCCCGACAGTAGTGTAGGTAGCTACTATGGGATAAGCCTTGACTTAGTATACTGAAGTCTCTAACAAGTTCATTCCCCGACAGTAGTGTAGGTAGCTACTATGAGATAAGCCTTGACTTAGTATACTGAAGTCTCTAACAAGTTCATTCCCCGACAGTAGTGTAGGTAGCTACTATGGGATAAGCCTTGACTTAGTATACTGAAGTCTCTAACAAGTTCATTCCCCGACAGTAGTGTAGCTAGTCAATATGGGATAAGCCTTGACTTAGTATACTGAAGTCTCTAACAAGTTCATTCCCCGACAGTAGTGTAGCTAGTCAATATGGGATAAGCCTTGACTTAGTATACTGAAGTCTCTAACAAGTTCATTCCCCGACAGTAGTGTAGCTAGTCAATATGGGATAAGCCTTGACTTAGTATACTGAAGTCTCTAACAAGTTCATTCCCCGACAGTAGTGTAGGTAGCTACTATGGGATAAGCCTTGACTTAGTATACTGAAGTCTCTAACAAGTTCATTCCCCGACAGTAGTGTAGCTAGTCAATATGGGATAAGCCTTGACTTAGTATACTGAAGTCTCTAACAAGTTCATTCCCCGACAGTAGTGTAGCTAGTCAATATGGGATAAGCCTTGACTTAGTATACTGAAGTCTCTAACAAGTTCATTCCCCGACAGTAGTGTAGGTAGCTACTTTGGGATAAGCCTTGACTTAGTATACTGAAGTCTCTAACAAGTTCATTCCCCGACAGTAGTGTAGCTAGTCAATATGGGATAAGCCTTGACTTAGTATACTGAAGTCTCTAACAAGTTCATTCCCCGACAGTAGTGTAGCTAGTCAATATGGGATAAGCCTTGACTTAGTATACTGAAGTCTCTAACAAGTTCATTCCCCGACAGTAGTGTAGGTAGCTAGTCAATATGGGATAAGCCTTGACTTAGTATACTGAAGTCTCTAACAAGTTCATTCCCCGACAGTAGTGTAGCTAGTCAATATGGGATAAGCCTTGACTTAGTATACTGAAGTCTCTAACAAGTTCATTCCCCGACAGTAGTGTAGCTAGTCAATATGGGATACGCCTTGACTTAGTATACTGAAGTCTCTAACAAGTTCATTCCCCGACAGTAGTGTAGCTAGTCAATATGGGATACGCCTTGACTTAGTATACTGAAGTCTCTAACAAGTTCATTCCCCGACAGTAGTGTAGCTAGTCAATATGGGATAAGCCTTGACTTAGTATACTGAAGTCTCTAACAAGTTCATTCCCCGACAGTAGTGTAGCTAGTCAATATGGGATAAGCCTTGACTTAGTATACTGAAGTCTCTAACAAGTTCATTCCCCGACAGTAGTGTAGCTAGTCAATATGGGATAAGCCTTGACTTAGTATACTGAAGTCTCTAACAAGTTCATTCCCCGACAGTAGTGTAGCTAGTCAATATGGGATAAGCCTTGACTTAGTATACTGAAGTCTCTAACAAGTTCATTCCCCGACAGTAGTGTAGGTAGTCAATATGGGATAAGCCTTGACTTAGTATACTGAAGTCTCTAACAAGTTCATTCCCCGACAGTAGTGTAGCTAGTCAATATGGGATAAGCCTTGACTTAGTATACTGAAGTCTCTAACAAGTTCATTCCCCGACAGTAGTGTAGCTAGTCAATATGGGATAAGCCTTGACTTAGTATACTGAAGTCTCTAACAAGTTCATTCCCCGACAGTAGTGTAGCTAGTCAATATGGGATAAGCCTTGACTTAGTATACTGAAGTCTCTAACAAGTTCATTCCCCGACAGTAGTGTAGGTAGCTACTATGGGACAAACTTTGTTTTTCGAAACGCCAACACACTCCTAATACCTCTCTCCCTTTTCGAATATTAAAGTTGTCTGTTTTGTAGACTTTTTGTTGGTGTTTCTTTTGTTTGTTCGCCTTGTTTCCCAATAAAGATTGCTTTGTATTGTGTTTTGTGCCTTACAGCCCAGTGGATCCAACTTGAGCTATCGTTTTTGTAACGAGTTGACCTCTTCTAGATGTTACGACCTCGCTCGTTTATGGACCCGAACACATGTAAGTTTGGTTTGTGAGCCATGTGGTAGGCTACGCCGCCATCTGTCTTTCTTGTGTTTAGTGGAAGTCGAATACAACGTGCCGCGTAGATTTGGGTCGGGGAAGGGGGGGGGGAGGGGGATGGGGAGGGGAGAGGTGAAGTCAAGAAATGGGGGGGGGGCGGGGGCTTGCTTGAGCTAAGGGAGCTACGGAGTTTATGCTCTGTCGGGAAGGGATGGCCTAGGGGTATTAGCTCGAATGAAGGCGTCCCGGTGCAGTCAAGTCGTTCCTAAGAGCCAATTTCAATTTTGTTTCCTTTATAGATGTCAGTGAACATGATTCGATAAATGAGTCGACTAAATATTGTCCTACTTATAAACAGCGAAGGACATACACATGTCCATATTAATGTTTGCAAAATTAAACCAGAACAAAAAATAAAAAAATACAACAAATATAACATCACAAGGGAAGCAAACATCACAAAAAACATTGATAAAGTGGTAATAACAAGTCTGACTTTGAACCGTTAGAGTTTTTGCAGAAATGAAGACTTTTTCCTTCGTCTCTCTCTCTCTCTCTCTCTCTCTCTCTCTCTCTCTCTCTCTCTATGTCTCTGTGAGTTGCCTGGCTGAATTGTGTTATTTAGGCTAAACATAGCGCAACCAGCCTTAGTTAGGGAGACGCCACTGGATTAGATTCGTATCTGTACTGTAATGACTGCTCGTCTATTTTTGATTTCATATAATGTTCTCTTTTAAGTGGTAACATTTTGTCGGAAATTCCTACGTGACAAGGAATAAACAAATTTACACATGAACTAACCGTACGATTGGTAGAACGGATATGCCTCTTGTCTCTCGCAACAAAACAGCGAGGGTACGTTGGTAGGTCGACACACGCTCCAGTCTACCGGCCTATAAAAATAACTCATATAATCTTAACTACTGAGGCTTGGCTTCTCCTTGTCATCAGCTCTTGATGTTCACACAGGTAGAAGAGTTCCTGTGGTGAACTCGACCATTGATTGTAGCTACTCTTGAGTTCCGTTAGGTTTTTCAAGCACCTCTTTAACGGCCAATTTCAGACATTAATTGTGTTTTCTGGACGAAACGTATAGATATCAATTCATCGGAATATGTGTTCTCTGGACGAAACGTATAGACATCAATTCATCGGAATATGTGTTCTCTGAATGGAACGTATAGTCTAGTACACATCGAAAAATGTGTTCTCTGGACGGAACGTAGACTAGTGCACATAGGAATATGTGTTCTCTGGACGGAACGTAAAGTCTAGTACACATCGAAAAATGTGTTCTCCGGACGGAACGTATAGTCCAGTGCACTTAGGAATATGTGTTTGGGGCAAAAAAAGTAACCACACATTTGGGGCAAAAAAGTAACCACACATTTGGGGCAAAAAAGTAACCACACATTTGGGGCGTTTATTATGGCTATCAAAACATGTCTACGGATTACAGGTTATCTATGTACTATTCTATTATACGCCTCTCACTGCAGTTACTCTGTACTGTAAACACGAGACACGAGATGCACGTATATAAGAAATTGTTCCTTTCGATATGACCGGATACGTCCGCTACGTCCTGTTTCACGACCAGGATGTTTAAACTCTATTATGGGAAAGACCACTAACGTCTGGTCAGGTACATCATACTGGTCAGGCATGTTAGTCAGGGCCAGGTACAACATACTGGTCAGGCATGTTAGTCAGGGTCAGGTACAACATACTGGTCAGTCATGTTAGTCAGGGTCAGGTACAACATAAAAGTCAGGCCCCTCACCTTGTCTTCCTAGTAGCCTTTCCTGGAAACGGGCTGATTTTACAGCAGCCTGGCTAACGAGGTGAGGGATCGACGTGATCCTCGAAGAATATTGGACGTAACAAGGAGAGACATGATCAGAAACGATGACATTTCGAGGCTATTTGGAACAACACCAGTATTGGACTACATTAAACAGACAGCAACTAAATTAGTTAGAGCACCACACAGCACCACCCCCCCCCCCAATCCCAACAAGCAATGATATTTAGATACAACGGATTCGAACCCAAAGGCAGACCACGAAAAAAAGTGGCTTACAAAAATATCTGAGGTCCACAGGCAAGCTCGTTCTAGAGATCTCTTCATAACCTGACGCTGAAAGCCATAACAGGATAATAGAAAAGAAAAAGACGGTTTCATTTTAGTGTTGAATCGTTGGGGTGGTGTAGCTTCTTTGGTACTTGTGTTTCAGTTCACCCTAAACAGAGTTTCCTGGGTTCCCATCGTACGTAATGGAACATTCCATTTCTGGTAGACGATAGGGACTTAGATAGACATAGCAGTGTAGAAAGGATGGTTATATTCAATTTTGGGAAGTGTTAAGGTTAAACTTATGGTTAGATTTAGGGTTAAATTTATGGTTAGATTTGGAGTAACGTTTATTGTTAGATTTAAGTTTAAGTTTATGGTTAGGGTTAAGTTTATGGTTATATTTAGGGTTAAGTTTATGGTTAGATTTAGGGTTACGTTTATGGTTATATTTAGGGTTAAGTTTATGGTTAGGTTTAAGGTTAAGTTTATGGTAAGGTTTATGGTTAAGTTTATAGTTAAATTTAGGGTTAAGCATATGGTTAGGGTTAGGGTTAAGTTTATGGTTAGGGTAAAGGTTATTGTTAGGTTTATGGTTATGTTTATGGTTAGATTTAGGGTTAAGTTTATGGTTAGGGTTAGGGTTAAGTTTAGGGTTAATTTTATGGTTAGGGTTAAGTTTATGGTTAGGGTTAAGTTTATGGTTTTGTTAAGGTTTAAGTTTATGGTTATGTTTAGGATTAAGTTTATGGTTAGGGTTAAGTTTACAGTTAGGGTTGGGGTTAAGTTTTTGGTTAGGGTTAAGTTTATAGTTAAGTTTAGGGTTAAGTTTATGGTTAGGGTTAGGAGTAGGAAACATGGTTAGAATGACATCGTCTGACAGCATCGATAATGCCATGCTGCTGTAGAAACTGGATGCTACTCTCATTATCATGGACCAAAATTGACAGATTCAATCAATTCTAGTCTAATCTCGCAGAATGCCTGACACCCCCAGTAGTTAACATGGGGACTACCCTGTTACGTCACTACCTCAAATTCGGTGCTCAGAATATATATTTAATTTGTTTCGGGTGAATTAAGACGTAAATACTTCTTCTTTAACTGGCCGTACCGGAGGGCAATCATCTAGCCCATGCTGAGCAGTTTGTTTGCTAGTCCACACGTGCACAGTGGTGAAGCAGATAGTCGAAGCTTGTACATGTTCCTGTTTATACCTCTGTTGAAGAATGGTGACCTGTCCCTGCTGGGCAAGTCTGTGACAGTCGTCATTTGGTTGATTCTGTTCTCTTTTGACAGCCTGGATAGCTACTTTTCCCTCAACGTATGTGATTTCAATGTCTCCTCCCCTATTTGAAAGCCTATCTGCCTTGTCATGCCCCAATACGCCGCGAGGTATAGCTCACTTTCTATCAGCTACCATCCTTAACTCATGAATGGAGTTTGTCACCCTTGAGAACTTATAGATAAAATAACATATCTTTTAAAATGACTTCCTTGAGGCAATTATGATTTTTGTCATCAATCTTATGTACAGCTTGTGTAAGTGTTGAACCTCAGATAAAGAGTTAGAGCTGGCTTTACAAGTGGGAACACTCTCCGTCCCACAATGGTTTTCTGGATATGAGACAAAGATACCTGCGTGACCATTCTTGACAGCATGTGCTGCTGAACCATTTGTGGAGGCATGTATGCCACCCAGGATCGCTCATGTCCGGGGAATGAAAGACCGCATACCTTGATTATCTGGGCAAGCCACGGATCCAAATCATCATGACAACTGAGAGTCCGCTGAGGTGAGAGCGTGTAAACCTCAAGGACCAGACTGAAACCTGACCAGAAGACAATCAGCAGAAAGAACTGCCTAGTATTCTCACTAGGAAACGTCAAGCCACAGAGTAGAATAGGAACGACTAAGCAAGAGTGAGAAACAAAAGTAACCACACATTTGGGGCAACAAAAGTAACCACACATTTGGGGCAACAAAAGTAACCAAACATTTGGGGCAACAAAAGTAACCAAACATTTGGGGCAACAAAAGTAACCACACATTTGGGGCAACAAAAGTAACCAAACATTTGGGGCAACAAAAGTAACCAAACATTTGGGGCAACAAAAGTAACCACACATTTGGGTCAACAAAAGTAACCACACATGTGGGTCAACAAAAGTAACCAAACATTTGGGGCAACAAAAGTAACCACACATTTGGGTCAACAAAAGTAACCAAACATTTGGGGCAACATAAGTAACCACACATGTGGGTCAACAAAAGTAACCACACATGTGGGTCACCAAAGTAACCATACATTTGGGGCAACAAAAGTAACCAAAAATTTGGGGCAACAAAAGTAACCACACATTTGGGGCAATACAAGTAACCACAGATTTGGGGCAACAAAAGTAACCAACGATTTGGGGCAACAAAAGTAACCAAACATTTGGGGCAACAAAAGTAACCACACATTTGGGGCAATACAAGTAACCACACATTTGGGGCAACAAAAGTAACCAACGATTTGGCGCAACAAAAGTAGCCAAACATTAGGGGAACAAAAGTAATCAAACAGTTGGGGCAATACAAGTAACCACACATTTGGGGCAACAAAAGTAACCAACGATTTGGGGCAACACAACTAACCACACATTTGGGGCAACAAAAGTAACCAACGATTTGGGTCAACAAAAGTAACCAAACATTTGAGGTAACAAAAGTAACCAAACATTTGGGGCAACAAAAGTAACCACACATTTGGGGCAACAAAAGTAACCAACGATTTGGGGCAACAAAAGTAACCAAACATTTGGGGCAACAAAAGTAACCACACATTTGGGGCAATACAAGTAACCACACATTTGGGGCAACAAAAGTAACCAACGATTTGGGGCAACACAACTAACCACACATTTGGGGCAACAAAAGTAACCAACGATTTGGGTCAACAAAAGTAACCAAACATTTGGGGTAACAAAAGTAACCAAACATTTGGGGCAACAAAAGTAACCACACATTTGGGGCAACAAAAGTAACCAAACATTTGGGTCAACAAAAGTAACCAAACATTTGGGGTAACAAAAGTAACCAAATATTTGGGGCAACAAAAGTAACTAAACATTTGCAAACTCACAATCTAGTAAATCAATGAAGCAGAGACAACCATCGCTAAAGTCTCGAACATTTTAAGCAGTCGAAAACATATCTTCTTTGTGGATATACATTTGTATTCAAAGTAGAAAACATCTCTTTTCTGTGGATATACATTTGTATTGAAAGTAGAAAACATCTCTTTTCTGTGGATATACATTTGTATTCAAAGTAGAAAACATCTCTTTTATGTGGATATACATTTGTATTCAAAGTAGAAAACATCTCTTTTCTGTGGATATACATTTGTATTGAAAGTAGAAAACATCTGTTTTCTGTGGATATACATTTGTATTGAAAGTAGAAAACATCTCTTTTCTGTGGATATACATTTGTATTGAAAGTAGAAAACATCTCTTTTCTGTGGATATACATTTGTATTCAAAGTAGAAAACATCTCTTTTCTGTGGATATACATTTGTATTCAAAGTAGAAAACATCTGTTTTCTGTGGATATACATTTGTATTGAAAGTAGAAAACATGTCTTTTCTGTGGATATACATTTGTATTGAAAGTAGAAAACATCTCTTTTCTGTGGACATACATTTGTATTCAAACAATACTGTTTGTTGTCACAATGTGTTCTAATTTCCTCTTCTCACAGCATGTGAAAAGCGTTTTGACTTTTTTCCTCCAGACGAGAGTAACAAAAGTACACACAGACCGTGAAAATGTAATTAAAGTAATAAACAAGGAAGCGATACTACAGAGGAAGAAGAGTAGGAGAGAGAGAGACAGGGAAAGGGAGAAGATGAAATGATATTGAGGATAGAAAAAACACGTCGTACAGAAACAAGTAATCAAACTGAGGAGGGGAGGTTCAGACAGTTATCTCTCAAGCCCAGGGAGGGTAGGAGGGGGGGGGGGGTTTAGGGTGGTTAGGTGCAACCACGTATGTTGATATGAGTGTATGGGGCAATCAAGATTGAAGACCCTTGCTACAGCCGTTCGTTTGGCTGGTTCTAGCGCTACCGAGGCGTTTGCAATCCACGACAGGTGGGAAAGATGTCAGGGAGTGGAACATGGAGAGTGAAAGAGTGAAGGTGTGTGTAAAGGCAGGTGAGGAATGGACAGAGTGAAGGTATGTGTACGGTACAGGCGAGAAATAGCAAATGTGAGTGGTTGGAATGAAAGTGTAACTTATTTGAATAAGGACGAGAAGGCAAGCCATAATGTAAAATGGTTACGAAGGTAATCATATTATTGAAAACACAAAACTTGTAACGAATGTGCCTCGCTACATGAAACGGGGGAGTACGGCTCAAACCGTGCACAGAACCAAACGCGAACGTTACATAATTACTATTTTGATAGCTACACCCCACATCAGTACATGTTGAATTCTGCATAACTTGCTTCACTCCGTAACTTAGTGTACCATTGTGACAACACATCTCTAACTTTATGTATGATGGATTGTCTGGTTTGATATCATTGTGACAACACATCTCTAGTTTTATGTATGATGGATTGTCTGGTTTGATATCATTTTGACAACACATCTCTAGCTTTAAGTATGATGGATTGTCTGGTTTGATATCATTGTGACAACACATCTCTAGCTTTATGTATGATGGATTGTCTGGTTTGATATCATTGTGACAACACATCTCTAGTTTTATGTATGATGGTTTGTCTGGTTTTAATAATATATGAAAAGAAGTCTCGCTGCTTGGCAAATTCTTCTTTCAGCTTTACAACGATTTACTCGAATATGTTTAAATGAAGTAACTCATATTTCATCGTACATCATTTCGGAGAACAATTAGCACTATACTTCTTAAGAACGGCTAGACAGAATAAACATGAAGCTTTATTCTTATCATCAATTAATCAATCAATCAATCAATCAATCAACTAGTCAATTAAATCTTTTAGCTCTCTATGGAGGGACGTTTTCCAAAAAAGACATGCCAAGTTCTCATATCATTGACCCTCCCTTCTAGCTCTATGCACGTCCTGGCTGTTCACTGTAGCCTCAAGCTCTCTTCTCCATGTTTGTTTTCGTCTGCAGCTTCTTCTGTTACTTAATTTCAGGAAAAAATGGATTGATCAACACCCACACTTTTGAAAAGTGGATAAATGCTATGATTTTACTAGAGGAGAGTAAGTCACCATCTTCAGACTGAGAACTGGGCATAACAGACTCTCAAGGGGCATCTTTACAGCAAAATAAAGATTAGGACAGATGACAGGTGTCCATGTGGGGAGCATACCATGATACATCCTACAAAGCTAAACGCTCACACAGGAAGAGAGAGAAGAATGTTGGTCTCGTGAGACAACTATGAGACAAAAAGGTGGTATCCTTTGTATGATAAGTCGGGACTTTGATTTTAGAATACAATAAGAAGGAGAAGGAGAAGAAGAAGAAAAAGAAGAAGAAGAAGAAGAAGAAGACCTCTTTCCTTGGGAATTTCCGAATAGATACTGTCTTGTAATGGTATTAACTGATTTCCTCATTCCATGTTCGAACCAAAGCCATCGCCTTCTCCTCGTGTCTTAAAAAGCCATCGCCTTCCCGTCGTGTCCCAACCAAAGCCATCGCCTTCCCCTCGTATCCCAACCAAAGCCATTACCTTTCCCTCCTGTCCCTAAAAGCCATCGCCTTTCCCTCGCGTCCCAACCAAAGCCATCGCCTTTCCCTCGTGTCCCAAAAAGCCATCGCCTACCCCTCGTGTCCCAACCAAAGCCATCGCTTTCACCTCGTGTCCCAACCAAAGCCATCGCCTTCCCCTCGTGTCATGGTCCACTGATAAATGTCTGGATGTTTCCAACAGTTCTAGATTAGTTATCGTATCATACCATTCTCTATCTCTCTCTCATGCTCTCTCTCCTCTCTCTCGCTCTCACTCTCCTCTCTCTCTCGCTCTCTCTCTCTCTCTCTCTACATGCACCCATTTAAGAAAGTCTTTACCTTTGCCGCTGCTTCCATTTTTAATAGCTATAAAATAGAACGAATTTTATATAGGATTGCTGGGTACGGCGTGGGCTATTGGTTCAGTGAAACGGCTCATAATCCGAAAGTGTTGTCTCGCTCTCCAATCTAAGCATCGTCTGTTACCCCGGGGATGCAAACCCTTAGAAAACGCAAGAGGACGCATACCCTTACATAAAATGTTTGACGAAGTCGGATGCACTGGGCCGACACGCGCATAATAGAAACATAGTGCAACGCACACCGCCTTGGGGAATATAGAAATAAGGCGCGCGCGCACGCACGCACAAATCAACATAAAGGATTGGAAACCTTTAAGACAAAATGTATGTGTTGTAGTTAATTTGTTATTAGTGCCATACGGTATTCCCTACAAAATGTATGTGTTGTAGTTAATTTGTTATTAGTGCCATACGGTATTCCCTACAAAATGTATGTGTTGTAGTTAATTTGTTATTAGTGCCATACGGTATTCCCTACAAAATGTATGTGTTGTAGTTAATTTGTTATTAGTGCCATACGGTATTCCCTACAAAATGTAATTTTTGTAAATATCCACACAAGTTTCCCAATAAAAGATTTTAATTTAATTTAAAAATATTAGAAGCAATTCCCCATCTTCTTCTTCTTCTTCTTCTTTTGTCTGCCTGCTCTTGTGAGGCATCGCAGAGCGGTGGGATACGCAGATTTCTTGTTATCGAAAGATTGGAGGCTTGTGCTGTCGTTATATATAACTTTCTGAGAGGTCAGAGACACCCTCGATCCACTGATGTCGAGGTAGGCCCCTTTCTCGTTGACCAGAGACCTGCATATACTATCGCTGCAAGCTGGTCATAATGTATTCGGACTAAATGACCAAACCACCTGATTTGTTGGGTGTCATGTGGGCACTAACTGGGGGTGGGGGTGTGTGTGGGGGGGGGGAGGGGTGGATGGCGGTTCATTTACAATTCAGTTTAGTCTATTAAGAAATTAGTTATTAATATTTTTTTCAAACTAGTTCTTTCATTTTATGAAATCTATCAACCATTTTCTGTTGCTATTACATTTGGAAAGCAATTAAAATAACACAAGTAAATGGGGACCGAGATAGTGCAGTGGTTAGTGCACTCATATCCCAATCGAACTGTCGGGGTCAGATCCCCAGTTGAGGCTGGATATTTCATATCGCAAATAGGCCCACGAGGTTCACACAGCTTTCAAAAATTGGGTACCAGAAACATGTGGGAGAGTAATGGCGGCCGGAGATCGATTGGTCAAGAAATACTATATTCCCAATATGCCACACCTCACATGTGTTTGTTTTTGTTGGGGGGGGGGGGGGGGGGGATCTAAACAAAAGGTATTTGTACTAATATACGCAAAATAAAAGATGTTCAATAAAAGTAAAGTAAAGTGGAAATTCACCAGAATTAACCGCTGGATAGAAATTGAGATTTTTTAAAGACTCCATTGTACTAAGCCGCAGCCTGTGAAAGGTGGGGTGGCCAGTGCCCTGCCTTGCTGTTTTTACTTTCCCTAACTCATGTGTCCGGTATTCACAGGTGGGTTTATTGGATAAAGGGTCCCCGTTTAAAATCTCGACCCGAATCTTTTAGTCTCCGGACGCGATTCGAACCAAGGCACGCTGTTACCGCAGGCAAAAGCAAATTGCTGGCTATGAACTGAGCTAACGCTCAATATGATATACATATTAATTGGAATGCACGTTTTGGATCGGATCATATTGGAGAGCGAGAAACTCCATTCTGACATGGTACAAGGGGCAATAACCCACAAAATACTGAAGAAACATGCTTTATATTTTTAGGTATTGGTTTTTATCCCCTACGACCTATTAAAACATCAACAACTGCTAAATCGCAGAAAAGGATTTCAAAGACTGTATTTACCACGTAATGTGAGTCTTCAAGACACTTGGGTTAAAGCAAAATGAAGGTCCAGGCAGCGATTCCAGTACCCATTATCTATCTCCTTCTATCCCCCATGGCTGGAAAGGCCATAACCAACCCTCGCCAAACAGCTCTGTCCTGTGCAGTTTTTTACACTTCCGTCCAGCTGTTTCCTGTTTTCTTTACTTCCGCCTCCAGATCTCGTCTCCATGTATTCCTTGTTTTGGCTATGCCTCTCCTTCTCTGGAGGTTCCATGACAGTACCCATTACCGAATTTTATTTTCTGTGTGTCGGTACCTTTGTCTTCCTAATGCTTAAAATATACTATCATTATACTTTCTTGGCAATGGTTTGTCATTATACTTTCTTGGCAATGGTTGGTCACGTTTATTAACCTCGTAGAATTCCCTGTTTCTATCAATTGACGCAGGGTAGGTAAATACAAATCAGAACTTGACGTTCAGGAGTAGGGCAGCAGTACAGTAATTGAACGAACAACCAATTAATGAACACTCAACCGTTTCCAGTCAGAATCACAACTTTTTGCATGCGAACGTGAGTTCATTCTTACACACATTTACATGATTTGTGGTCCTAATCAATCAAGCCGTTTCACTCAATCAATCAAGCCGTTTCACCCAATCAATCAAGCCGTTTCACCTAATCAATCAAGCCGTTTCACCTAATCAATCAAGCCGTTTCACCTAATCAATCCAGCCGTTTCACCTAATCAATCAAGCCGTTTCACCCAATCAATCAAGCCGTTTCACCCAATCAATCAAGCCGTTTCACCCAATCAATCAAGCCGTCTCACCTAATCAAACAAGCCATTTCACCTAATCAATCAAGCCGTTTCAGAATTGACTGCCCGTCATGTTTTTCTTCAGTATAATTTTCGAAGCACTTTTACAAATTATTGTATTACCTAAATGTGGTGACTCCCATTCCATAAATGATCCTAGTGTGGTGACTCCGATCCCGTCATAGATCCCGAGTGTGGTGACTCCCATTCTATAAATGATCCTAGTGTGGTGACTCCGATCCCGTCATGGATCCCGAGTGTGGTGACTCCCATTCTATAAATGATCCTAGTGTGGTGACTCCGATCCCGTCATGGATCCCGAGTGTGGTGACTCTCATCCCATAAATGATCCTAGTGTGGTGACTCCGATCCCGTCATGGATCCTAAGTGTGGTAACTCCAATTCCGTCATGGATCCTAAGTGTGGTGACTCCAATCCCGTCATGGATCCTAAGTGTGGTGATTCCGATCCCGTCATGGATCCCGACTGTGGTGACTCCTATCCCATAGATGATCCTAGTGTGGTGACTCCGATCCCGTAATGGATCCTAAGTGTGGTGACCCCGATCCCGTAATGGATCCTAAGTGTGGTGACTCCCATCTCGGCATGGATCCTAAGTGTGGTGACTCCCATTCCCTCAAGGATCCCGTGTTGTGACTCTATTAAGGCCCCCACGTGTGGGGACTCCGATCCCGTCATGGATCCTAAGTGTGGTGACTCCCATCCCGTCATGGATCCTAAGTGTGGTGACTCCCATCACCTCCTGGATCCTAAGTGTGGTGACTTCCATCCCCTCATGGATCCTAAGTGTGGTCACTCCCATCCCCTCAAAGATCCCGTGTTGTGACTCTATTAAGGCCCCCAAGTGTGATGACTCCCACCCCCTCATGGATCCCAAGTGTGGTGACTCCCACCCCCTCAAGGATCCAGTGTTGTGACTCTACTAAGGCCCCCAAGTGTGGTGACTCTACTAAGGCCCCCAAGTGTGGTGACTCTATTAAGGCCCCCAAGTGTGGTTACTCTACTAAGGCCCCCCAGTGTGGTGACTCCCATCCCCTCAAGGATCACGTGTTGTGACTCTACTAAGGCCCTTAAGTGTGGTGACTCCCATCCCCTCAGAGATCCCACGTGTGGTGACTCCCATCCCCTCAGAAATCCCACGTGTGGTGACCTCCCTCAGGGACCCCAAGTATGGTGACACCCACCTCAGTTTTCAAAGATGCTCACAAATCAACTCAATGCTACCAAACCCAAAAGACCTGTTTCTGTGAAATGCTTAGACACAGGTAACAGACCTTAATGAAGCAAATTACATAGCGTTCTTTTTCAAGAGGTAATCTCCCCATTCATCGACAGCATCGTTAACCCGTCAAAACAAGAACCACCAACGTCAGCCCATGTAACATCACCGTTAACTTCATCTTCTCCAAAAAGATAAAAAAGACATTCATTTTGAAATGTATCTAAGATGGAGGCTAGCCACTCATTCGAGACTCCTAAATCACACCCGACTTGCACTTTTGCAAGAATTAAAATTGTAAAGGTCAGATTTTGTTTATTTTCATTTATTTATGTTTATTTTTTATTAATTTATGTTTTTTATTGTATTGTTTTTAGCTTTTCAGATGCATGTAGTTTTGTATTTATTCTATTTACGGTAGATATGCATTTGCAAGCTAAAAAATGATCGAATTCCGTTTTACAAGCAAATCCGTTCTACGAGCATGTTATAGTCTGTATCTGTTCGTATAAGACGGTTACTACTGTAAAGATCATTCTGACAATAACTTTGAAAAAGGTAGCGATGAAGGTGGCAATGAGATGTTAGTTTTGCAATTTTGACTACAATTGTTTGAGGATTAAATGATAGAATTTGAAGAGCGGCTAGTCGAGTAAATTGATATCGGTCTTCTTCATCGTTCGATCTCAAACTCCTGCTACCAAGTCCTGAACACTGCTTTGCATGTAGCAGGATGCGGTGTATCGTAGTTTACATTGTGACTGTGATATTTGCACCTTTCGCGCCGATACATCCGACTTAGCAGTCATTTTTAAAGACGATACACCCGAAAGACATACGTGATATATATCGTATATAAAACAAAAACTTAACATGTACAGTGTGTGATGACAGTCTGAAAGAACGGCTTTTATTCCTCATATCAATTCATCCCTCGACCTTATCCGTAGGAACTAAAGTCATAGTTGTGGTTTTAAAAAAATTGATGATAATTTTGTGTTGGAAATGATAGTAAAAATAAGTATTTAGAGCCCTAGTTAAACATTGACACCAAAAAGCAACAGAGTAAGTTAAGAAATTAGCGCCAAGGATTTAAACTCCGACCCGTTGATGTACAAACAGCGCCTTCTAGAAGAAATAGACCAGCTCAGAGATTGAACAGCCATTATGGCTGAAGAGGAAGTGAGCGAGACGAAAATAGTTAGACTGATAGCTAACTGCTTCCATCAGGGACGGCGAGCCAGACCTGCGCAAGACTATAATACGGCACGAAGTAACGGCCCTAGAAACAGCCGTGTTCGTGCAGACTGATTAAGCAAAAAGGAGTCGATGAGTGAGGACTAACCTGTCACAAAAATGTGCCGTTCTCAAACCGGATATGACGGGCCGGAAGACGCAGATATCTTAGTCTTACTGTAAACTACAAGGGTAAGTCAGTAAGTAGGTCACACAATGATATGGGATAACTGAAAAATGTAGTTGGTAGATTTAAAAGTGTCATTAGGTGTCAGCAATATCCAGCTTTGTGACTACTGTAGGAATCAGACGCTAGGTGCCAGCAACATCCAGCTTTGTGACTACTGTAGGAATCAGACGCTAGGTGCCAGCAACATCCAGCTTTGTGACTACTGTAGGAATCAGACGATATGTGCCAGCAACATCCAGCTTTGTGACTACTGTAGGAATCAGACGATATGTGCCAGAAACATCCAGCTTTGTGACTACTGTAGGAATCAGACACTAGGTGTTGCATGCACGTGTGCAGCCCAATTACAAAATTAAGTGATCAGATAAACGATGAACTATGATGACAAGTCCGGAACCCACACGGGGAAATAAATGACGTTTTGAATACATTGTGCCCCCTCTAGCCTTCTGTGGTTTAATCTGCTGCACCTGGGTTCTTGAACTGTTCTGCTGCCAAGTTAATCATTTCTGACTTAACTGTCAACTTTAAGATCCCTTATGCTGCCCTTACTTTCCGAATGTGTCTGTATTTATGTTTAATGCTCCCTCTTTAAGATAAAGACTCAACTTAGCGATAACGTTTGGCACACACCTGTTTGCAGGTAAATCTGCGTTAAGTGGTGTGACGTATTGTGCTAGAGTAAGTGAACTGCTTCATTGCTTTGCTTGAGAGAGTTTCCGATACATTTGAAGGGTTTTCCATACATTTGAAGGGTTTTCCATACATTTGAAGGGTTTCCCATACATTTGAAGGGTGTCCTATACATTTGAAGGGTTTCCCATAAATATATGACGTCAAGACTTAATTTTTAAGCAGATCTGATAGGCTGGAACGTTAATGCATTAAAAATAGATTTGATGCATTAAGTTATTTTTAGATCAATTTGAGTAGAAGAAACTGGTTGTATACAGGCTTCACAGAGCCTTCTAGACCAGTATAAAGAAGTCTGCGACTCAGAAATATACGTCTATTTTATTACAGTTATTTATATTTCGTTAAATAGTTTATATTCTTGTGGAACTTTGGTAACACCTGAGATAAATAATGGACAGGGTTGACTGAGAAACAACTAATGTTATAGATGGAGACCAGGTAGGTAAACATAAAGGTAAGAGAAAAGGGGAGAAAGAGGGCAACAGAGAAAGAGAGAAGGGAGGGGGAGGAAGAGAGAAGAAGTGGGGTGGCGGAGGAGAGGTGCAGAACAGGGAACAACTCGCGCTCAAGAGGAAAATATAGTATAAATGACTAGTAATTAGACGTTTAAGGAACATTTCAAATAAAGTTGGAAAATGAACGTGTTCTAATCTTATCTGGTCAGAGCGTGGTTAATTTGTTTTGTCTTGATCCTTATATATATCTTGTTTATTCAAAGTCCAAAGTATTGGAGGAATTAAAGCAGGCCTAAAGTTTCAAGGGCTTGAAGAGTTTATGGGGCATGATGAACATATACACCATCTTATTGGTATTAACAAATCTGAAAATGCTTGAATATCTGGCAGTGCATTTTGCTCCAGCAGAACAGCCAGGTAACAGTTATGGTATTTCGATGGTGAGCAGAAGTTTGTCCCAGCCTAGACACCCCACCTGAAACAATAATAGTTGGTTGCAAACGAAGTAATAATTTGTCATCAATGTTAGAATTGCAAGTTACGTTTTTGTCATAACATCCTGCAATTTGATTTAACCGCAGGGTTGCTACAGCGAACAGCATTTCATTGTTGAACAAAATGAAATGTACCATAAGCGACAAATTTGTTTAGTAACAACCGCGATCGCTTCAGTGTTGTTGCTTTGTTAGCTTCCGTTAATTGAGTCGCTCTCCATGTTTTGAAACATTTCAGTTCCAGATCTTTCTTGATAATATCTCAAATCGATAACTGGTGAAATGTTCAAATAATTTCAAATGTCAATTTGAGTGCGATGAGTTTGAGGTTGATCTTCCTGAACGTTGGACCTAGGCTTTGATCTGGTGAGTGCGGACTTATGTCGGCCTTTCACTCCGGCACGCCTTTTCATCTAACCCTTTCATTAACATTCCCCAAATGTTTGTTCAAAGCACCACGCGACAAACCTTTGTTGAAACCACCACGCGACAAACCTTTGTCTGGAAATTCTTTAAAAAATTGTTTCCAGCTAAAATTTTTAGTTTTGCGTAAATAATTAATTGCGTGTCTTTCTTCTGGACTGAAACGCCATTTTGGAGCAGACGTATCTCCCTTTGACGTAATTAACAAATCACGCGAATGTAGGCATATCAAATATATATGGAGCAACTACTGTTGTACGTAGTGTCATTAGATATAATCAACTAATAACCAGTTTATGTAGAATTTATATTGGCTCCTTTTGTTCTTAGCCACCCTGTAGAGAGGCCAATGTTTGATGACTTACAAAGTCCTTTATTTGTTGTAGTTCTATGCTCAATAAGGAACAGAAGATACCATGCTCGATACTCGTTGTCTACAATGGATTGTTTACACGAAGGGAATTGTGGGCAATCACACATGCTCAGAAGAAGCTATGCAGGTGTGGTTTAACAGAAGAATGTTAAGTGTACTTTAGGTAGCTAATCCGTCTATTGAGGATGTGCTGAGAGAAGGCCAGTGCCCAAAGATAACTTGCTGATCAGCAGGATGAATTATTCTGTTTGGGGCAATTTATGTGAGGAAAGTGATAGCACGATGCTAATTCCAGGTGCCATAGCTAGGACAGACCGAGGGAAGTCATTTGAAATATCAGTTCAACATCAAGGCAGGCTTTTGTAAAGGCAACAAAGGGCCTGCTACGCTGCAGCAGGTTAACCTTTATAAGGTAGAAGACTTTCCACCGCTTGAATTTCAGTCAATCAATCAAAACCTTTAAACTCTTTATTGAGCAAAGGTCGTAAACCAATGAGAGGTGTAATTCTTTAAACAAATACCTAGATTTGCATCATAATTCCGGAACCGCGGAATTCGACATGAAGTTGTTAAGCACAGGTTGACCTCTGAACCTAATGTGCATGTAGCCAGTGTTACTTCTGCCCTGCCTGGCTAGTTTGTTTGCAGTAATGCTTTGCTACCTGACGTGTGCAAACAGTATTTGTCGTATTGTCATTACAGAAAAAAAAATCGATTAACTAATTTGCATCTGATTTGGTTAACAATTTGAAGGAACGTATGAAGACACATACTTAAAGTTAAAGACAGTGTAAGGAGAGGATTGCATGAGACGTACACAAAAGTGGGAAGATTCCCCAATCAATCAAAACTGTTCATCAATCTGTGCATCACATATCTTCAACATATTCACAGGAAGTCCTCTTGTGCGCCATCCGCACCACCTCTATCCTATTTATTTAATGTTTGTCTCTTTTTCCCTCCCCATGTGCGTTTTTGTCTAATTCCATTTGTCTTAACTTGAGGATTCCAGAACAGAGACTGTCTTGTAATGTAATCAACTGGTTATGTAATATCTAACGTCAGCGCCGTCTCATTCAGTCATGCTCAACTGATATCTGTTTGGCACTTGTCAACGACTCTAAACTACTGATCTTATCATACCATTTCAATCCATATATTCTGCCCCGGCACTCATTTATCATAATCTGTTTTCATTGCTATTTTGGTTGTCCATGTTTCAAAGCCATACAACAGAAGTGCCTTGACAATGGAGCAGAAGTATTTTATTTTTGTACTGAATTTAATTTCCTTTTTGTACTGAATTTAATTTCCTTTTTGTACTGAATTTAATTTCCTTTTTTTACTGAATTTAATTTCCTTTTTGTACTGAATTTAATTTCCTCTGAGTTCCATTTGTTCCTCGAGGTAACGAAGATACATCTCGTCTTCTGTATTATTATGGTATCTTTATCTGTACCTCCTACTTAGTCTATATCTGTATCACCTACTTAGTCTATATCTGTACCTCCTAATTAGTCTATATCTGTACCTCCTTCTTAGTCTGTATCTGTACCTCCTACTTAGTCTATATCTGTACCTCCTACTTAGTATATATTGCTACCAAGGTATACGAATGATTCACATCTTGTTGGAGTGTATGTCTCACTACACAATCTGAGTGTTGTTAGTTTATCATTATCTTTGTTCTCAGTGGCTTCCAAGATGTGTTGTTTGAAGATACTCGAGCTTGTTAAGTCTTCCCAACACTTCTTTTGTGGCAGGTTACAGTGACTCTTCTGACATCTTGTGACGCACCTGCGAAGGTGGACCAGGCTCCTCTGTAAGTTCACCAATATTGGGATTGTAGTGGCCAACCCCACATCGTTGTACATACTGATGTGACACAGTCTGCTTTCAGGAGAGCAAGCGAGGACGTGATGTTCCGTCAGTATGTTTCCCCTGACCCTGATTACTCTTTGTTTTCGTAAATCTGATCAAAAGAACACAAAGATAGACGCCACAGATAGAGAGAGAGAGAGAGAAAGAGAGAGCGAGAGAGTGAGAGGGGAGAGAGAAAAAGAAAGAGATGAGATTGTGGAGATTGCCAATCATCTACACTACTCAACATGCCAGATAACGGAGATATATTTATAACAACACGATAAGAAGACGATGACGGTGATAACAACGCTGGCGACGATAATACGGAAACCAGGTACGCCTACAAACGTTCTACACGGGTTTAAAAGAAAACAGATGCATCACACACCGGTACGTTACCTTCAGTACGTGAGCAGAGCACACCACTCAACGGAACGAAACAAATAGGAGCACGGATAGTTTTCAGGCATCACGCGACCTGAGCACGGGTCTAGAGTGCAGATCTGAACGTAATGACGCAAGATCTCCTGCAGGCTTGCTCTGTAATGCAGTCTTGCAATTTTAACCTGCGGCTCAGAGAAGTGGTAAGCAAGTTGTTAGTGTGTGCGGCCCGAAATAAAGTACTAGAGTCCTGGTATTCAATGAGGCAGATCCGTACTCGATCCTTGTATTCTGTACTTAGCGTTAGTGTTGTTGTTTGATCGTATTTGTTCTGAGTTCATTCTACATTTGATTCCTTTTTTTGGAAGCGGGATACAACGGATCTCCTTACTTAACTTGACTTAACGTCTTTATACTGGTTTAGAAGACTCTGCAGGGTCTGTATACAACCAGTTTCTTTTACATAACCTTGCTCTAAATGCTATGCGAAATCAATTTATTCTTAAACGCATTAAATGTCCCAGCCTCCACTACCTACTGTGGCAATGCATTCCAAGCATTCACCACTCTCTGACTAAAAAAATATGAATATCTAGAGATATTACATCTTAAGCCTACCGAAGAAGGTGGACCTGGGTCCTTCTGACATAGTATAGTGCCAGCTTCTCATGAGGCAAATCACAATAGGGATCACAGTGTCGATCCCCACCTCATGACACAGCCGGTTTCTACTAACGTTACGAGGATCAATATATTTCCACCGAGGTTACTCTTTGCTCCCTTATTCGCAGCATATCTTCTCGTCCGAAAGTAGGTGCAGTCTAGTGTCTTCCTTGCTTATCTTTTGGACTTTCATTCGACTATTAGTAGTTATTGTGTGGGTAGTTTCATTCCTGTGGCGTGTTACGTTTGGGAAAAGTGTAACTAAGTGCAACACTTGGGTGTCTGGGAAATGTACATATCTTGGGTGTCTGGGAAATGTAAAACTCTTTGGTGTCTGGGAAATGTACAACTCTTAGGTGTCTGGGAAATGTACAACTCTTAGGTGTCTGGGAAATGTACAACTCTTTGGTGTCTGGGAAATGTAAAACTCTTTTGTGTCTGGGAAATGTACAACTCTTAGGTGTCTGGGAAATGTACAACTCTTAGGTGTCTGGGAAATGTACAACTCTTTTGTGTCTGGGAAATGTACAACTCTTAGGTGTCTGGGAAATGTACAACTCTTAGGTGTCTGGGAAATGTAAAACTCTTAGGTGTCTGGGAAATATACAACTCTTGGGTGTCTGAGAAAAGTGCAACTCTTTGGTGTCTGGGAAATGTACAACTCTTTTGTGTCTGGGAAATGTACAACTCTTAGGTGTCTGGGAAATGTACAACTATTAGGTGTCTGGGAAATGTACAACTCTTTGGTGTCTGGGAAATGTACAACTCTTTTGTGTCTGGGAAATGTACAACTCTTAGGTGTCTGGGAAATGTACAACTCTTTTGTGTCAGGGAAATGTACAACTCTTTTGTGTCTGGGAAATGTACAACTCTTAGGTGTCTGGGAAATGTACAACTCTTTGGTGTCTGGGAAATGTACAACTCTTTTGTGTCTGGGAAATGTACAACTCTTAGGTGTCTGGGAAATGTACAACTCTTAGGTGTCTGGGAAATGTACAACTCTTTGGTGTCTGGGAAATGTACAACTCTTTTGTGTCTGGGAAATGTACAACTCTTAGGTGTCTGGGAAATGTACAACTCTTTGGTGTCTGGGAAATGTACAACTCTTTTGTGTCTGGGAAATGTACAACTCTTAGGTGTCTGGGAAATGTACAACTCTTTGGTGTCAGGGAAATGTACAACTCTTTTGTGTCTGGGAAATGTACAACTCTTAGGTGTCTGGGAAATGTACAACTCTTTGGTGTCTTGGAAATGTACAACTCTTTTGTGTCTGGGAAATGTACAACTCTTTGGTGTCTGGAAAATGTGTAACTCTTGGGAGTCTGGGAAATGTGCAACTCTTTGGTTTCTGGGAAAAGTGCAACTCTTGGGTGTCTGGGAAATACTCTTGGGTTTCCAACACCCAGATTGTCCCCTGTTCCCATTTAGTCTTATTTAGAACAATTTAGGCCCTGCACACTGGCACTGTCAGCGCTAGTCACAGTTAAGTCGATCAAGTCATTTTTAGGTTTGACTTAGTTACCGCCCATGTACAGACACAAAACAGAGCCCACGTGAAGAACATAAGACAAACAAACACTCCGACCAAATCACTCAAGAAGCAAAGACAATGAACTCTACAACCAAAACACAAAACGTGGCCGTATTAACCAAGGAGTAGACAAGCATATGTGCATCACTGTATGTCACCTAGGACAGAGTAAACAAGCATATGTGCATCACTATATGTCACCTAGGACAGAGTAAACAAGCATATGTGCATCACTATATGTCACCTAGGACAGAGTAAACAAGCATATGTGCATCACTATATGTCACCTAGGACAGAGTAAACAAGCATATGTGCATCACTATATGTCACCTAGGACAGAGTAGACAAGCATATGTGCATCACTATATGTCACCTAGGACAGAGTAGACAAAACAATAACCAATAATACTTTAACCAATTAGTATGTGTACTAGCACATACCAGAAAACGTACAAACATGTAAAGATACACTCAAAAATAAACATATAAAAACATATATTTGCACACATACACATAACGATATATATCAAGATACAGGGATGGATGACTAAACATAATAATAATAATAATACTTGGAGTACTTGAAATCCTGGTATTCAAACAGGCATGTAAATGCCTGTTGCCAGGTAGCCGAAGGCTATCGGCTAACCGTAGTTGGTATTTAAAATTATCTGCTTCTTACTAGACCTGGAGGAAGGTACAAATAATTTTGGGTAGATTTATTATTTCAATTTTGAATTTTGTCCTGGTAGCCGCCGCTTAGTCTACTCATTTCGATTTCTAACTTCACAGAGATCAGGGCAATTTTTATTAGAAGATCCACCAGAAAAAATGTCGGTCTCCACAGTGATTCGGACCCACGACTTCCGTCCCCCGAGGCATGCACCTTACCTCGAGACCACTGAATAATAATAATATATAAAGGAAGGTGGGAGAGAAAAGAAGGAAAGAGATCGAAATAAAGGAAGGTGGGAGAGAAAAGAAGGAAAGAGATCGAAATAAAGGAAGGTGGGAGAGAAAAGAAGGAAAGAGATCGAAATAAAGGAAGGTGGGAGTCCAGAAAAAGGCATGTAATGTATTCAAACCATGAGTGTTGGACACGGGGACCACTACTGTACGAAAACCTACTTGGAGGCAGGATATATTTCCAGAGGTGGTAGAAAATATACCAGGTATTGCAAACAAAAACTGCCAGACCGAAAAAGAAAGGAGAGACACTACCCTAAGCTTCATAACGAAAAGCTACCCAAGCATGGACTGGACCCATGCATACACCGACGGTTCTGTAACAGACACTACACAGAACGGAGGGGCAGGAGCATTCCTGAACCTACCAAATGGCAGAAAAATAACACTGTCATTCGCTACTGGTAAGTACACAAGCAATTTCAGAGCGGAGGCAGAGGCACTGAGGGCGGCAGTGGAAGAAATGGCAACACACAGTGAAAATGAGAGCCACATAGTCTTGCTGACAGATGCTCTCGCCGTAGTCACAGCGCTAAAAAGCCAGAAAAACACTGAGCTTAATGACTTAAGAGCAGCACTCTGCAAACTGTGCCAGCTGTCTGCACCAAAAAGGGTAGTGGTACAGTGGGTTCCGTCACACTGCAACATCCAAGGCAACGAGGAGGCAGACAGACTGGCAAAAGAAGGTGCAAGGCTACCACAAACAGATACCAGTATGACGTACGAAGAGTCAAAACGGCTTATCAAAGCCAGGTACATTACCAAATGGGAAACCGAACATACTGGTTACACCAAAAACGATGCCTATTACCAGTTGAACCGAAGAGAGCAGGTCGTTGTCTTCAGACTTCGCACTGGCCACAATAGACTGAGGTACCACCTCTTCAACAAATTGAAGATAGGGTGTACCGACGAATGCCCGTGCGGTACTGGTAAAATGACCACTGAACATCTGCTGCAGAACTGCCCGACATACGGGGATCAGAGAGAGCAGATGTGGCCATTGCCAGTGGAACTGCAAGACAAGCTCTATGGTAGTGGCGAGAGTCTCAGGATGACCGCCGCTTTTTTCGAAAAAATAATGGTTACTGTCTGACTGTGTACGCAGAAGAAGAAGAAGAAGAAGGACACGGGGACGTCTACATTATCCTGTAGCAGTATTCAACAACATCACACAATAAAGAAGACGAGGTCTTCTACCAAGAAGGCTAATCACACGATGTAGATAAATCTACAAGGAATCTGCATCGCTAACTTGACAGTTTCCTTCTAGAAAAACCCGCCATATTTTTTTGCTGTAGTATTTATGTCAGAGAGAACAGGAAACGTTGGTACAGGTGACAGCAGAGACTGCACAGTTGATAGCCTAGGACTGGCTGAAACAAGGTAGAAAGGAGTGAGAGGATGAAACTGAGTACATGAAAGATGCTGCTGTTCTCATGGTTATGTGAACAAGGCGCACACTACAGTGAAGTTGTAGCCGTAATAATATCGAAAGAGGCGATGAAGACACTTATACAATGGATGGCAGTAAGACAAAGAATGATACTAACTATTTTCAAAACTGCCAAAACGAAAATTAACATAAATATTATCCGATGGTCTGAACCAACCAATGACAAAGAAGACATAGTGAAAGGAGAAATGTACACCAGGCTTGAAAATATCATAAGTAAAAACAGAAGGAAACATGTAACGAATTGATTCTGATTCCTAAATATTAAGGTTGGAAATGATAATATAGGTTTTGAAGAGATCATGGGTAAGCATGGAATCAGGACTAAAAAATAAAAGTAGAAAGTTGCTTACGGACTTCTGTTATTTAAATCATCCGGTGATTGGGGCAGTACAATCCACATACAAAAATGCACAAAGTAACACGAATGACAACTGACCATAGGATATAAAACGAGATTATATATGTATATATGACCGTATATGTATAAAAACGAGATTGACTGTATATGTATAAATACAAAGTTAAGGTCATTATTTCACAGCGTTAAAGTACGTAAAGAAGCAGACGTGGGTTCAGGACGCCATTTGAACGATAGTCAAAATAAACATGAAACTTTCAATGTATACATCATTTAACTACAAGCAACAGTTCAATGAGTCACCAGAACAAAGACATACACGATTTTTAAAGCTCTTAGTTCTTAGTCGACCTGTACTTCTACAGTGGCAGATATCCATGTGCAGGTCCCAGCCCTGGTATGAGCTGGGTGTAGCCGGGTGCTTAGCGTGCTAGGCTCGAGCGACTTAATACTCGGCTGCGTTGGGACAACCGCTTACGGTGGGTGGTTAGCCTATACGCGAGTCCATCTTAATAGACTCAAACACTAGAGCAAAGTAGACCCGCATCCTGTTAGACGTCAGCTATGCTGGTCTAAATAAACCACCTAGCCATGACCGGTGTTATGTCATGTCCCACAGCTAGTCGCCTTTTACGACATGCTCTCTGTGGGGCAGTGGTCCTATTCTTGTCCTTGTCATACACAACGACCCCGGCAGACCAACAGGGTACAGATATTTAAAGTTAGTTAGTTTTCTTTCCCCTTGTGCCGTTTAGCGGCGTGGGGAGTTTGAGTCGTCTATCCTGCGCCAAGTGCGTTGCGTCGGTCAATGTGAGCCCTTCTCGTTGCATAATCACTCTAATGTCATCTATTCACCTACTTCGCGGCCGCCCCCTCGTCCTGTAGCCAGATCTACCAGCATTGTAAGCCATCAGTGGAAGATGATGAGGGTGAATTCTCATGAGATGACCAAAACAACTTATTTTCTGCCTAGAAATGTATTCGGCACAAGACGTAGTGCCGACCATACTTCGAATGTCGTCATTCCGCATTCTGTCTCTTCTGGTAACACCGATGACTTTCCTCAAACACTTCATTTCACAAGTCGAAATTCTGCTCTCGCCCGCCCTTGTAGGAGGCCATGTTTGGCACTGGTAGCACAAAATCGGCATAAATATACTGTTTATCAGTTATTGCATTGTTGCCAAACTAATGCTCGGGTGTCTAAGCAATGGGGACAGCTGATAAGTCACCGCAGATGTTTTCTGGCACCTTTGCTTGATTTCCCTGTCGATCCTACCGTCTGCCGAAAAAATACTGCCCAAATACTTGAACTCATGGACCTGTTGAAGAGCAATATCATTTAGACTTATCTGGAGTGGCCCAAAAGTTCTACTGATCATCATTAGTTTGTGTTTTGTTCTCGCTAATTCGCATATTGTGTTTAGCACAGGTAGTCGCAAAGTGCGTTCATGTGGTTTTGCAGTTTGTTTTCATCGTCGTACAGCAAGAACTGATAATCTGCAAAGTAACCATATTAAATAATTATCATATGTTACAGCTGCTAGAAGAAATAGAGAATGCAGAAGAGCACTGGCACCATGTATAAACTATATGAAACGAGATATGTGGAGAAGTCCTCCGATAAAGATAACTCAAACACACCAGGAACTATAGCAAAGATAACGTAATGATAAATGGGTAAAGCAGATTTAAACAGTACCAAAAATATAAATGCTAGAGTCGTGGCTTGTGAAATATACTAGAAAGAAAAAAATAAAAAAAATAAAGAAAATTCACAAGAAGAGACAATATGGCATATCTTGATGAGTTGGCCAGAGAAGCAGATGAAGCTGGAGGAGAAGCAAACATGAAAGATCTGTACATGAATGATCTGTATAACAGCCCACATATACAAGCAGGAGAAGCAAACATGAAAGATCTGTACATGAAAGATCTGTATAACAGAACACATATACACGCCGGAGAACATTAGTAGGTTAATGTCAGTATTACGGGGAGTGTTGGAATTAAGATTAGAAACGCAAATTAATAGATGAAGAAATGGTCCGAGCAGAGTGAAGAACTTTTAAAGAAACCGTTTCTACAATATCCCTCAGATAGTCAGTAGGGAGACAAGGATATACAGGCTAATTGCAAGACTCTAAACAAAGAAGAAATTTAGAAAGTCAAACTTATGCTGAGAGATGGTAAAGCTACTGGTCAAGACGTAAATTCAGCATAAGAAACCAAGACCAGATAGCTAAAGGCTAAGGCAGAGGCCGCCGTCCATCGTAGACGATGGCATAATTAATTTTGCTGGCGCTATTTATAGTAAGGATTACCTGCGCTACCTTTAATCCTCACTCTCTCGTCTCGTGCTGCCCGACCCCAGTGGCAAGTCAAGGACAAAACGACTATGGGGCGACTAGAAGATGCAGGGGACTCCGCATCAAGCACTCGTGAAAAAAGACGGCGGAGTCCGGAGTCGAACCCACACCACCGGATCACGAGGACGACGGCTTAACCACTTCGCAACGGAATCCCTAACGATAATAGGGGAAGAATATTTTCTTTGAAGTCAGTGCTCCCTTCACATAGATAAGCTGGGTTTTAGGCTGATGAGATTCCTCAACCCGCGTTGATTCGGTTTTCTTTCCTACCATTTGATACGAAAAAATGTCATCTACAAGACAGTATGTAGTACGAAATCAGTTCTCACTTCTCCTAGATGTATTGCCTTCTAATCAAATGAGACTCTACTGCTCGGGTTTGCTTCGAAAGTCATTGATATATCAGTATATAATCTACAATGCAAAAGGTGGTTTTAAATCGGCATTCCTTTTCCTTCCAGATCAGTGAATCCTGGCTGGCATAACATTTAGTAACATAAAGCTTGGACAAAGAATGTAAAACAACAAGGGGTTTACAGTAGTTAGAACATGGCACGCAAGTAGGTGTCAGGGTGACCTTCGAAATAACCACGCATTTGTCAGTTAACAGGTTAGATAAAAGTGTATCGGTTGCGCTAGAAAATAAAGGTCAAATTCATGGACGGGTAACTGAAAACTAAACTTGAAGTGCAGGTTATTAATAGAATGGAGACGGGACTCGAAATTAACGAGGAGAGAACTTCGTCTTCAGATAAATTGTCTTCATCAAGAGTACAAGAAGCCGTCTATGTTTGAAGGAAAGCATTAGGACCAATAATCCCGTATATGATTCATGAATGCAACTTTTCAATATCTTACTTTTTCCGGTACTAGAAGCAAATCATGAAGAAGAAAGAAGAAGCAGAAAAAGAAGAAAAAAGAAGAACAAGAAGAACAAGATTAAGAAGAGGAGGAAGAAGAGGACGAAGAAGAAGAAGAAGAAGAAGAAGAGTAAGAAAGAAAACGTAGGATATAAAGAAGAAGAACAAGATTAAGAAGAGGAGGAAGAAGAGGACGAAGAAGAAGAAGATTAAGAAGAGTAAGAAGAAAACGAAGGATATCAAGAAGAAGACGAAGAAGTGTTGTGCCTAATTATAACAGTTGTCCAGGGCAAGCGAAGATGAGTAAAGTCCAATCCTGGCAAGGCAGACTACTGTACATGTGACACACGTGTGACGAGCTGGTTATGGGGTCATCGTGTTCTATTCTTTCTGGCGGCTTGATATATCTAAGCTTCATCGAAGATATTCCCGTGGGAGATCTGAATACCTTAGGTGATGTTAACGCGCCAGGCTGGACGGTTCTGTGCAAATATCTACCAGGAGGTGGCATCAATGTTCAAGCTCTGAGGGACTTGTTAAAGGAATCCATTATGCATACTTTCTTTTCCTTTCATCTGACAAGCGTTTTCCTGTTCTTTTTCTAATTTAATAATAGATGCGACAGAGATGTCTACTGTCAGCACTCTTGTTCCTGATGGCGATATACTGGATTATGAAGATATCATGGTCAGGAAAGAGAATCGATATACAGTGATCATTGTAGACACAGTTAGAGGTTTTGGACAATGCAGAAGGCCTGGCACTGCTGTCATACAGCCAAAGTCAGATGCAAGAAAAACGAAATAAGGCGAGGGAGTATTCAACCAAACTAGAACTGGATATTAACGAGAAGAAAACCAAGCTGTTTGAAATCAACACTTTAAACAAAGACCCTATCATGTTTAGAGTGAAGAACTGGGGGAGGTGGACACCTGCACATATTCGGGCAGCACCATTGATACTTTAGGAGGTACAGAAGCAGATGTAAAGGCTAGAATTGGAAAGGCAAGAACAACACTCCTGTTACTAAATAATATAGGAACATCCAGAAACATAACGGCTAATAGCCAGTAAAGATTGTTGAATTCCAATGTCAAGTAGGTACTCCTGTACGGAGCAGAAATTTGAAGAGCCACAAAGGCAATACAGAGAAAGCTTCAGTCGTTAGTCAATAAATGTCTGCGAAGGATTAAGGGTATTTGCTGCAAGTTATGGTGAGGGGTAAAGACCTGTTGAAGAGGAGCCTACAACAACCAGTGGAGCAACAGATTCAATAAAGGAAATGGGGTAGGACAGGACACTAGATATGGAAATCATCCTCGAACGTGGTAAGTCAGGCCCTGACATGGAATTCACATAGGAAGAGGAAGAAAGGTAGTAACATCAGGGGAAGTAGCTGTGACAATGAACTTTGATCCCTGGTCCGCATCGGGAGAGCGGCAGAAAGGACAGCCCACGATTAAGCATATTACAAGAAGGTCACCAATGGCCTATGCCCAAATGAAGTGACGAGCCGTGATAACGATAGAAGATTATGCTCTACCACACAGTTAGTCGTCATTACTGATTGGCAATGCTGTTACCATTTCACCAAAACGATTAAGTATCTTCTATACAGTCGATGTGTGAACTGCAATCAGAGACAATCAATCTCGAAATTAAGTATCTTCTATACAGTCGATGTGTGAACTGCAATCAGAGACAATCAATCTCGAAATTAAGTATCTTCTATACAGTCGATGTGTGAACTGCAATCAGAGACAATCAATCTCGAAATTAAGTATCTTCTATACAGTCGATGTGTGAACTGCAATCAGAGACAATCAATCTCGAAATTAAGTATCTTCTATACAGTCGATGTGTGAACTGCAATCAGAGACAATCAATCTCGAAATTAAGTATCTTCTATACAGTCGATGTGTGAACTGCAATCAGAGACAATCAATCTCGAAATTAAGTATCTTCTATACAGTCGATGTGTGAACTGCAATCAGAGACAATCAATCTCGAAATTAAGTATCTTCTATACAGTCGATGTGTGAACTGCAATCAGAGACAATCAATCTCGAAATGATGAGAAACACTGGTATTGGGTTGGGTGAACATTATGGAAACTCGATGATAGTATTGCCAGACATTCCCCATTTTGGAAATCACAATGCATAAAACACATGGGGAAACCATGTTACTCTTGGATAGTGGCAAACCTGACAAAATCGAGGTCATGGCCCGCGTTTGTGAGGTTGACACAAGATAGGCAAACCTGGCGAATATGAATATCTATTTATTTATTGCGTTCGACGTATTTCTCTATTCCCCAAGGCAGTGTGCATTGCGCTATGTTTTTATTTTGTGCGTGTCGACATAGTGCACCCGACCTCGGGCAACATTTTATGTAAGTTTCTGCTTCCTCTTGAATTTTCTAAGGGTTTGGTTCCCCGGGGTAACAGCCGGTGCTGTGATGGGGAGCAAACCCAGCACCTTCGGATTGTGAGCCGTGTCACTTAACCACTAGCCCACGCCGTCATCCTTGGCTAATATATGATGAAGACCTATGCTCTGCATAAAACTCAGATATTGTCGTTAGTTGATTTAATGAAATCTTTTAATTTATATATATATATATATATATATATATATATACACATATCTAGTCTAACATAAGGCCCAATGGGGTGTCGGCTTACCTACGTCATTGAGAAACTCTACTCCCAAGTCACCAGTGCAGTATACATTAACGAGATAACTGGGGAATGCTTCCGCACGTCAACCGGTGTACGACACGAATGTCTTCTTTCACATACGCAATTGAATGTGTTTTTGTTCTGGGACGTATCATGTCCGAAGCTTTGCAGGATCACGTTGGAACTATCAGTATAGTTGGGCGTATACTCATCAATCTCTGGTGCAGAGGGCCTAACAAGTCCGATTGTGATCATACGTGAACCCTTCCAAAGTGTTGATGGATGTGGACGGTTCAAGAACTAAGATTCAGACAAGAACAGCAATGACAATGACTGCTCTGACCAAACTGAGGCCTCTATGGAGAGACAAAAGCATCAACATGAAATCCAAGTTGAGTTTAAAGTATTTACTTGTCACTTCCGTGTACCTTTACGCGTGTGATACATGGACACAGACTGCGGCTCTAGACAGAAGAATTTGTGCAATCGAAATCAGATTTCTGAGTCGAACTCTCGGCATTTCATATTTAGACCACATCACGAACAAGGCAGTAATGGCTCAGTCAATATAAAAACCTATTGACTATACTAAACACGCGCAAGCTTACACGGAATGGACATGTTTCAGGGTACTGTGCCTGGGAAGCGTAAGAGAGGGAGGCAGAAAAGAGATGGAATGACAACATCAGAGAGTGGACGGGAATGCACACGGCTAGAACAAATATCCTGGCATAAAACCAAGTTGAGGGGTACTAACTGCTTCAACAAACTGCAGCAGTATCAGTGTCCCAATGACCTTTCAGGTTTCGGGACAAGATGATACTGATGATGATGATATCACATGACAGACATACTCCATTCATAAGGTACGTCAGATTCCAGAATCTTTTCATACCTCCAATTTTTTCGAACAAATGTCTTTTTTCCACCTGTCGGCGACTGTATTCTATGTAATAGTCATGCATGCGTGTAACTGAGTAGCGATTTTAACGTCATTGTTGACTTTTCCTTTGTTTTTAGCAACATAAACGTTGTGTTTGATTAGAGCCCTGTCCTTCTCACTGTTCGATACAATATAATTACTAAGATCAGTATTACATCTTAGATTTTATTAACAAAAAAAAATTAAACAACATGGTATGACAACTTGTCCCAGTAAAACAACATGGTATGACCGATCTCCCAGTAAAACAACATGGTATGATCGATGTTCCAGTAAAACAAAATGGTATGATAACTTTTCCCAGTAAAACAACATGGTATGATAACTTCTCCCAGTAAAACAACATGGTATGATAACTTCTCCCAGTAAAACAACATAGTATGATAACTTCTCCCAGTAAAAGAACATGGTATGAAAGCTTCTCCCAGTAAAACAACATGGTATGACAGCTTCTCCCAATAAAACAACGTGGTATGATAACTTCTCCCAGTAAATCAACATGGTATGACCGATTTCCCAGTAAAACAACATGGTATGACCGATCTCCCAGTAAAACAACATGGTATAAGAACTTCTCCCAGTAAAACAACATGGTATGATCGATCTTCCAGTAAAATAACATGGTATGATAACTTCTCCCAGTAAAACAACATGGTATGAGAACCTCTCCCAGTAAAACTACATGGTATAAGAACTTCTTCCAGTAAAACAACATGGTATGAGAACCTCTCCCAGTAAAACAAGATGGTATGACAACTTCTTCCAGTAAAACAAAATGGTATGACAACTTGTCCCAGTAAAACAAGATGGTATGACAACTTGTCCCAGTAAAACAAGATGGTATGTTAACTTGTCCCAGTAAAACAACATGGTATGACAACTTGTCCCAGTAAAACAACATGGTATGACAGCTTCTCCTAGTAAAACAACATGGTATAAGAACTTCTCCCAGTAAAACAACATGGTATGATCGATCTTCCAGTAAAATAACATGGTATGACAACTTCTTCCAGTAAAACAAAATGGTATGACAACTTCTTCCAGTAAAACAACATGGTATGACAACTTGTCCCAGTAAAACAACATGGTATGACAACTTGTCCCAGTAAAACAACATGGTATGACAACTTGTCCCAGTAAAACAACATGGTATGACAACTTGTCCCAGTAAAACAAGATGGTATGACAACTTGTCCCAGTAAAACAACATGGTATGACAACTTGTCCCAGTAAAACAACATGGTATGACAACTTGTCCCAGTAAAACAACATGGTATGACAACTTGTCCCAGTAAAACAACATGGTATGACAACTTGTCCCAGTAAAACAACATGGTATGACAACTTGTCCCAGTAAAACAACATGGTATGACAACTTGTCCCAGTAAAACAACATGGTATGACAACTTGTCCCAGTAAAACAACATGGTATGACAACTTGTCCCAGTAAAACAACATGGTATGACAACTTGTCCCAGTAAAACAACATGGTATGACAACTTGTCCCAGTAAAACAACATGGTATGACAACTTGTCCCAGTAAAACAACATGGTATGACAACTTGTCCCAGTAAAACAACATGGCATGACAACTTGTCCCAGTAAAACAACATGGTATGACAACTTGTCCCAGTAAAACAACATGGTATGACAACTTGTCCCAGTAAAACAACATGGTATGACAACTTGTCCCAGTAAAACAACATGGTATGACAACTTGTCCCAGTAAAACAACATGGCATGACAACTTGTCCCAGTAAAACAACATGGTATGACAACTTGTCCCAGTAAAACAACATGGTATGACAACTTGTCCCAGTAAAACAACATGGTATGACAACTTGTCCCAGTAAAACAACATGGCATGACAACTTGTCCCAGTAAAACAACATGGTATGACAACTTGTCCCAGTAAAACAACATGGTATGACAACTTGTCCCAGTAAAACAACATGGTATGACAACTTGTCCCAGTAAAACAACATGGTATGACAACTTGTCCCAGTAAAACAACATGGTATGACAACTTGTCCCAGTAAAACAACATGGTATGACAACTTGTCCCAGTAAAACAACATGGTATGACAACTTGTCCCAGTAAAACGATAAGTATGTTTACTCTTTTGTACGACCTAAAAATGGCGCTAGGTGGATGTTGCAGTATCTTTCCTCACATCCCGAACGCGCTGATGAAGGTGGACCGGGACCTTCTAGACGATTTTGCGATGCCTGGATTCATCTGCATGTCGCTCACTACTAATGTGATCACATTGACCCCCCTACCACGTTGACCAGAATGCCATGAAAAAGTCTGTTCACAGGAAGACCTGCGTGAAAGTGAGGTGTGGATCTTGGCTAGTATATTTAGCCCGTCCCTGACTAACATTTTCCGATCAGTATGTTTTGCTTGACCAGACGTTAATCTCATCTTTCCCTTTCAGCAACGAAAGGTATTATCCACATGTAGGGTCCTCCAGTTATATTGAAATCGTTTCTTTGAACCATTTTCAACTAACATTAATTTGAACAACATAAAATGTGTAATCAAGGAGATTTTCCTTGATAACCCTAAACAACTTCTCGACTGCCCTTGCAATGAAAAAAGTCGTTTTTTTGTTGTTGTTTTCTTTTAGCGTTGTTAAAAAAAGATATTTTTCACCTCACTGTGAATTACGGATTCTTGTGTTTTGTTTGATATTGTTGTAACGAATATTCTTGTTAATAAATGACTTGTCTTGTTTTATGTTTAACGCAAGTTTGAGTGTTTTCTATGTTGAATCCATGTTATAACTCTTAACTCACAGTCTCAAGGAAATCTTAGCTCTATCCCATGTAGCTGTAAACAAGACAGTTCCACCACATACGCTGTAATCCAAATCTAGCAAGCCAGATCACTCTCGGCTAGGCTACACGCTCAAAGGCCTAGAAGATCTACCTAAAGAGTACAATCATGGAAATGTAGGAGAGTGACGACATTCATTGACCAGCATATCAAAATGACAATTCCAGTACAAGCTAGTGCAGCAAAACTTAGTAAAAGAACAGTTAGTTGAGTTGTGCAAAACAAACCAAACATAATAATAATGTGGGCTTCCACGTCTGCTTAACAAGCAAATGAGAGTGAGATGATGTCGACAATGGATTAAAAGAATCAGTCAAAAACATGTTGGAGACTATGATGGCAATAAATGAGATTTGGTTCAACATCACAACCTTGAATACCGCTTGTCCAAGTGCAATGGAGGACCTCAACCTTCTTAACACCTGTAAGGCTGAGAGCACATACATCTGTAGGAAAAGTTGAGCTGGTCATTTTCTGGGACGCCAAAGGTGTCATATTAAAAGATTACCTTCCTCGCGACAACACCATTAATAGACCCTACTATGCTGATCTCCTCACACTAAGAAAGACTTTCGACAGAAAACGAGAGAGATTCTTAGTCGACCTGTCCTTCTACAGGGAGAGATGTTACTGTGCAGGTCCCACTTAGTCGACCTGTCCTTCTACAGGGGCAGATGGTACTGTGCAGGTCCCACTTAGTCGACCTGTCCTTCTACAGGGGCAGATGCTCCTGTGCAGGTCCCACTTAGTCGACCTGTCCTTCTACAGGGGAAGATGCTCCTGTGCAGGTCCCACTTAGTCGACCTGTCCTTCTACAGGGGCAGATGGTACTGTGCAGGTCCCACTTAGTCGACCTGTCCTTCTACAGGGAGAGATGTTACTGTGCAGGTCCCACTTAGTCGACCTGTCCTTCTACAGGGGCAGATGGTACTGTGCAGATCCCACTTAGTCGACCTGTCCTTCTACAGGGGAAGATGCTCCTGTGCAGGTCCCACTTAGTCGACCTATCCTTCTACAGGGGCAGATGTTACTGTGCAGGTCCCACTTAGTCGACCTGTCCTTCTACAGGGGCAGATGTTACTGTGCAGGTCCCACTTAGTCGACCTATCCTTCTACAGAGGCAGATGTTACTGTGCAGGCCCCATCTCTGGAGTGAGCTAGATGTAACCGGGAAGAGAATTTCATGCTTACACAAAACTTAAAATATTCCATTTGCTCAAAGACAAGGCACTCTCTCAAAAACACGGCCTTGTGCAGGAAACAATCAGAGATTTCAATATCCAAATTCTTCCACGCGCAACTGTTTTTCCGGATTTGTCTCATTCACAGTTTTGTTCTTGTCCAAAAACTTTCAGAAAAAAAATAAAATAAACTGCTAAATTAAAATCACTTTGATAATGATGAAGTCGTACTGGTATGGGATAACTTTTTTAATTAAAAAAATAGGATGTATTATTGCAAGGTCTTTTCAATGTCGCGCAGATATAGCAGGTGTCCAAGCACCACGTTAACTAGCATGCATCCAGGATCCAGGACATGGATTACCTTGTCATTTGTGACCAGCATGTCGCACCTATAGCATGTTTCCTGGAGGTTGGGGGCAGGTCATCATGTGATCTGGGTCTTGTATTGCGCCACAATTACATGTGTCATCATCTGTGTATCCCCATCGTTTCATATTCCTCTCGCACCGTGATAGAGTCTGTTCAGCGACTTCCATGTCGTGTATAGTAATTGATGTCCGGGAGCAGGTTCCTCTCAAAGCACCATCTCCGGGCCTGCTTAAATTCAAGCCGTTTCTCGATAAGGCGACTTTCAGGGTGTGTCTGGTTGGGCTGTGTTGATTTTAGGAAACTATGTCTGGATTTGAGTCTTGTACTCTGTACCTGATGTCCAAACAATGGGTACCTTGGGTCGTGGTCCTGTTTTTCTCGTTCGATTTCTGCTGCGCAGTTCTTCGAATTGTTGTATCAACAAGTTTCTAGTGGTCATATTGACAAGGAATGAACGCTGGGCACAATTTCTGCTCGCTAGAACATTTCTTTCATGATCGGGGTATATACATGTGATCAGGAGTTATTACATAGTATTAAGCTAGCTGTCTATTAATTCGTACAAATGCCCACGCCAATCAAAAGAAGCAGAGAATAGTACAACTGAACCCCCCGACTATAGACCTATCAGTGAGTTTCAATCAAGCCGACTACAGACATATCAGTTTCAATCAAGCCAAGTACAGACCTATCAGTTTCAATCAAGCCAAGTACAGACCTATTAGTAAGTTTCAATCAAGCCGACTACAGACCTATTAGTAAGTTTCAATCAAGCCAAGTACAGACCTATCAGTGAGTTTCAATCAAGCCAAGTACAGACCTATCAGTGAGTTTCAATCAAGCCAAGTACAGACCTATCAGTGAGTTTCAATCAAGCCAAGTACAGACCTATCAGTGAGTTTCAATCAAGCCAAGTACAGACCTATCAGTGAGTTTCAATCAAGCCAAGTACAGACATATCAGTGAGTTTCAATCAAGCCAAGTACAGACCTATCAGTGAGTTTCAATCAAGCCAAGTACAGACCTATCAGTGAGTTTCAATCAAGCCGACTACAGACCTATCAGTGAGTTTCAATCAAGCCAAGTACAGACCTATCAGTGAGTTTCAATCAAGCCAAGTACAGACCTATCAGTGAGTTTCAATCAAGCCAAGTACAGACATATCAGTGAGTTTCAATCAAGCCAAGTACAGACCTATCAGTGAGTTTCAATCAAGCCAAGTACAGACCTATCAGTAAGTTTCAATCAAGCCGACTACAGACCTATCAGTGAGTTTCAATCAAGCCAAGTACAGACCTATCAGTGAGTTTCAATCAAGCCGACTACAGACCTATCAGTGAGTTTCAATCAAGCCAAGTACAGACCTATCAGTGAGTTTCAATCAAGCCGACTACAGACCTATCAGTGAGTTTCAATCAAGCCAAGTACAGACCTATCAGTGAGTTTCAATCAAGCCGACTACAGACCTATCAGTGAGTTTCAATCAAGCCAAGTACAGACCTATCAGTGAGTTTCAATCAAGCCAAGTAAAGACCTATCAGTGAGTTTCAATCAAGCCAAGTACAGACCTATCAGTAAGTTTCAATCAATCAACACATTTCCAGCTCCTTGTATAGCATAGGCTTTCAATACGTCAAGTCATCAAATGTTGATCTGTCTATATCTGTTGACGTTTTTGTTGTTTAAAAGTTTCTACAGGAAGGGGAAATCAGCCCCGTGCCCAACCATTAGTCGCTTCTTACGACGATCCTGGCAGTTGCAGTGTTGCTTTTCTTTGCTCCCAATTTGGGTCACGGTAACATTCGGTTTCAGTGAGTTTATTGTCATTTAATTGGGGCATAGTTGTAACTCACAAATGGAGCTTGAATGTTCACTTGTCAGTAAGTTTATTGTAATATAATTGGGTCATAGTTGTAACTCACAAGTGAAGCATAAATATTCACTTGTCAGTGAGTTCTGATATTGTAGGAATTCAAATTCAACAAACGACTTTTTAAGCTATCGCTTAAATTGAATATTTTCGTTATGAAAAGACAACCCGCTATACATATCAATACCACCCACACCCCACCTCCACCCACACCTTCAAATAATAAATAATTTGTTTTTAAAATTGAATTTTAATAACAAACAATACCAGTTAAATAATAACACTTTTCTTTCTTTATTAATTTTCACGAAATTTGGATGGCGAGAAAGATTTGACGCTGGAGTGGGGGGTTAGATGTGGTAATCTTAAAAGAAAAGATAGAAGTTCGAGCCTAATGTACTAACGGTCTGCTGAGATGGGACATTCTGACGGTGAATACACGAAGTACTCTGTGAAATCAGGGAGGCAGGATTCAATGACTTGAAATATTACTGCAGAGACAATGCAAATATAAAGGGCATATTCAAAATTTTCATTTCAAATAACGGAGGAACCATAATAGTAATGCTCCGTATACTGAGCAATTTGCATAAATTAGGCACACAACTAATTAACTTTGCAAATTGATATCCAATATGGGATATAATGGTGCAATATCAACAAATACTTACATTAATCCATATTAATTCGCAGAATCCACGAAACTAGTTCTTAATTCTATAATGAAAAAAAAAAGTACAAATAATTCAGTCCAAACTGCAGGTTCGAAAGTGGCGAAAGTTTATGTTCTCTGTCCGGAAGACAAGAGCCCACAGGCCCGCAAGGCATCTCCCTGCTCCACAGACAAGGCGAGGCAAGGCGGGACAAAACGACCAATCAAACCACAGGTAAACGTCGCCATTTTCTGGCATCAAGTCTTTTGACGTCTGCTGGATATTTACCTGAGAAAAGTACTTCCCAAACTCTTGAGCTTCACACCTCCAAAAATATTTTGGGGTTTCATTGCGTAAAAACAAATTGCAATAGAAATCACCACTAGAATAAGCACACACAGTGTCTTCGTATAGACTTCTTATAGGACGCAGACTGTAGTGGTATCCGAATACTCCGTCGGGAGTGAGAAGGGGCAAAAGAGAAGAATATTCTGACAAGTTTTAAAATATTTCCTTTAATAAAATATGTCTGTGTGGCATTAAGCTTATCCTTGTCGCTGTCACATACAAGAGACCTGCCGGAAACCACTAAAGTAACATAAGTAACACACGAGTAGACTAATAAAGAGATGTGCTAGATAGTACGGAGATTCGAACCTTGCCCGAGTACATGACAACTTAGTCTGTATTCCTCTATCTCTTCTTCGTTCGTCCTCAAATCAAGGTGCCAGTTTCTCTTACAAATGACACTGTTGTTTGTAAAACTGTTCTATCCCCGTTCAGCTGTTGTCTCTGTCTTGCTAGGCCTGTATTGTTCTCTCTCTCTCACTCTCTCTTCCTGTATGAACATGCAGCTTTCTGTGATTTGTTCCATGGTCATGGCATATTCCCCACATGGACACCTGGCATCTGTTCCAATCATCATATTGTTGTGAATATGACCCTTGACTGTATTATGTTTAGATCTCAGTCTGAAGATGATGACTTGCTCTTCTATAGTTATTATCTAGATATTAGGAAATATTTATTAGCCAGAGAGTGGTGAATGCTTGGAATGCATTGAACTAGGAAGTAGTGTAGCCAAGGACAATTAATGCATTTAAGAATAAATTGTATGTGCATATATTTTACAGTATGGACATGTACATTATAGTTATTTTATACAGTAATAACTCTAAACTAGTATAAAGACGTTGAGTTTGGTTAAGTTAAAATAAGTCATAGTAGTTGTCTTCTTTAAGGAAGTTGCTATGATCAGCCCATTTCCCATGGATTCGACTTTAATCATGATCTTTGCCTCATTATACCAGGAGCTCAGGTCTGACTGTGGAGAAGCTCTGGTCAAGAGAAACATGTGTTTCGGGACACATCATAGGCTGCCCTCAATTGTGTATAAATAGTGAGATGCGATTGGCTGAGTGGTTTTGTTATCGGGTCTTGTGACCCCGATGATAGAAGGTTCAAAATGTTGCTAATGTATGGGTTTGTCTAGCTAAGGTATAGGTTTGTCTAACTAAGGTATAGGTTTGTCTAGCTAAGGTATAGGTTTGTCTAGCTAATGTATAGGTTTGTCTAGCTAAGGTATTGGTTTGTCTAGCTAAGGTATAGGTTTGTCTAGCTAAGGTTTAGGTTTGTCTAGCTAAGGTATAGGTTTGTTTAGCTAAGGTATAGATTTATCTAGCTAAGGTATAGGTTTGTCTAGCTAAGGTTTAGGTTTGTTTAGCTAAGGTATAGGTTTGTCTAGCTAAGCTATCTGTTTGTCTCCGCCGAAAGTGAAATAGAAACCTAGCTCATACAGCGAGTGACCACTGAAGAGACAAGGGACATTTATTAATCATTTGCTGAGATGGATTGAGTACCGTTGGGTCTGCCCAGAGAGCAGAGATGACGTTTCTTAACAGTGTGTTCACCGTGGTCTGAAAGAGAAACAGATAACAGTAACAATATAACCTACAAGGCATGTCGCAGGAGACGACTAAGGAGATTGTGCACGGGACAGTGAAGCCCATCCCACAGTAACTTCAAGTCTCAAGAGCACGAAGCCAAAGACCTCACCACGCCATGACAGAAGAAGAATGACCAATTCAAGTCAAGTCTAGTAATGGAGTATGATTCAACGTCTTTGAAGGTCTTTCATACACAGTTTGGGAATCATTGACTAAAACAACAACATCCACCAGGGGTTAGGAAAATATCATATGGTTGCAAGGGTATGATGGAGTAATGAATATTTATGCAAGATATGTTTTACCGGCACCTTGCAAGGGGGGATGTACGGAACAGAAACTACACCATCAAACAAATAAACACATTATTATCTTAAATCCATACAAATAGTTCATATCTATTTATCCACGAAGTTAGGAACTATTTTAATAAAATATTTATTTTTTACAGATGTATTAAATTAGGCTATATAAACAAGTTAGATACAAACTTAATTAACTCAGTATAAACGATAAGAAATTTACGTTTAGTGCATTATCTTTGAATAACCACAGCCAAATGGATTATGGCGCCCATGTGTCTCTTCTTTGAATCCGCCACTGGATAACTGCAACAGGTAGGGCCCTGGGATGTACAGATGTTTGCATTAGCTGCACGCCAGATAATTAAGGAATAGAAAATAAGGAATGAAAGAAAATAGACAGAAAAATATACATTCCGGCTGCTACTGCTACAGAAAAGCAGAAACACGACATGCTGACTTTTTGATAATCCAGAAAGACTGATAATGCTTGGCTGACTGATAATGCTTGCCTGACTGACTGATAATACTGACTGACTGATAATGTGTAGCTGACTGACTCTGATAATACTGACTGACTGATAATGCTGACTGACTGATAATACTGACTGACTGATAATGCTGACTGACTGATAATGCTGATTGACTGATAATGTTTGGCTGACTGACTCTGATAATACTGACTGACTGATAATGCTCACTGACTGATAATGCTGATTGACTGATAATGCTGACTGACTGATAATGCTGACTGACGGATAATGCTGACCTACTGATAATGCTGACTAACTGATAATGCTGACTGACTGATAATGCTGACTAACTGATAATGCTGACTGACTGATAATGCTGACTGACTGATATACCGGACACAGTCCTTTTAGTTTCTCCCCGTAACACAGAGACAGAACGCATTTGATGCCATACTCTCTGATGATTAGCAACATGTATGACTCCAGTCTTGGCAGGTAGGAATCAGAGAGAAAGAGAGAGAGACAGAGAAAGAGAGAAAGAGAGAGAAAATTGGAGAGAGAGATAAAGTTGGAGAGAGAGAGAGAGAGAGAGATGGCTGAAAAACTATAAATAACCAAGAGATCAGATTCCGTTTAATTGAATCTCAAGTTTCTTCTTACAGGGAGACCTTGGCTTTGTTCATACAGTCGAACTTTTCATTGTCTGAAATCAGGTTAAGAGAAAGTTTAATATGTAACGGACATACATTACTATCTTTCATTACCAATTACTATTATATAGAGGTTAATACGCCAAAGTTAGGTAGACTCCTGGAGAAAGGGTATTCTAAATGCCATTGCCGTAAAGGGGATTGGGGAGTTCGGTAGCGGAACCAGGTAGAGCTATGGCCTTAAGCGACTATCTCGTGTGATAAGTAAGATTGGCAGCTGTGGCTGTTGAAGGACGGAGACATTTAGGGGTGTTTTAACTAACGGGGTCCAACAGCATGCATCAGATGGCAGTTATTCTGAAGCGACCCAACACTTTTAATTGGGAGATGTCCAAAGAACTGGTAGTATGAGAATTTGGAAGGAAAGGGAGTCCACAAATTGAGCTCTGATTTATGAGAGGACAGTGACGAAAGCAATCCCTTGAATTGTCAATGCAGTAGGACGATTTAGGATCACGTGATTAGCTGTTCTCAGCAACCAAAGAAGCAGGTGAGAAATAGATAGGAATTCCGATCCTAGGAATAGAATACATAAGACAGGCCAACTTTCTAGTTTGCAAAAATTATATGAGTTGGGTTTGTTTCAAATTATGAAATAACATTCATTCACTGTTCTTATATTTCGTCTTAATTCTTAGTCAACCTGTACTTCTACAGGGGCAAATTCCCATGTGCAGGTCCCAGCTCTGGTATGAGCTGGATGTAGCCGGTAGAAAGGTTTCCTGCTTAGCGAGCTAGGCTCAAGCAGTTTAATACTCCGCTTCGTTGGGGCAAGCGATTACGGAAGGTGGTTAACCGATGTGTGAGTCCATCTTAATCGACTCAAACACTAGAGCAAAGTAGACCCGCAGCCTGCTAGGCGCCATCTATGTTGCTCTAAATAAACCACCTAACCATGGCCGGTGTTATGCCATGTCACATAGTTAGTCGCCTCTTACCACGTGCTCTATGAGGGTCAGTTGTACTATTCTTGTCATTGTCATTCACAAAGACCCCGGTGGATCACTCGGCAGACCAATCTGGTATCACTGTTCTTATATTCAAAAGAAATGAGTGTTCGCTATGGATATTAAATGAGAGGGGAAGTAATTAAGAGGCAACTATTTGGTCTACGGGAGATAACTTGCTTCATCTTCCCATTCTGATGACCGTACCATTAACACTTGTTCAGAACATGACATTTGGTTTACCATGAATTAGTTTTCATCTGCGTTTACATAGTTTCGTCGTAGTGTCAAAACAAAACAAACTAAACCCAAAAGCACAAAGAACACTGTTCAGAGCTATTTGTTACATGCAGTTGATAGCTTTACATACCTTGAAATACCATCACCAGAAAAGGGCAGAGGGATTATAATACTTTCCCTACCATTCACTGCTACAACAGCCACTACCTAACTTATTTCTTCACCTGACTTTAGATCTTTGCATTTGAAACTTGTTATCATGGATGTATGCAGGAATGTGTCTACGTACTGTGTGTGTACTTATTTGTATGTGTGTGGAAGTTTTTATATATACGCATGTACGTTTTTATGTGTGTGTATAAATGAATATGTATGGGTGTGTATAAATGAGTATGGATGTGTACACATGTGTAAGCCTTATTATTTTCGCAAATACCTTAAACAAACAAAAAAGTACATTACTAACTTTTAAACCAACTTTTTTTTCATTTTAAATTTGTGTGACCATTAGCTACACAAATGTAACTCCCCCCATCTCATGTTTCATCTCATGTTTCATCTCATGTGAAATTTTCACTTAATTTCACTTTACATCATAAACAAATTTCAAATTGTTATAATTTATTATGTACAATAACAAATTAAAAAAAAAAATTTATTTCACAGTTCTGAACGGGACATTTTGTTTTATTAAAATGTTTGGCTCTCTGTAGTCTACTGGCGGAGACACGCCCTATCCACTCCATATTGCAGTCAAATAGGTGATATCAGGACGTATTAACGAGTCCTTGGATGCGTGTGTAAGTACCTAAAACAGTTAGTTAGTTCAATCTCAGAGGTAAACCAAACTAAATTGCAATGGAAGGGCCTCACCCCGAGAGCGCGTGTGAAAGTTGTGTAAGAGTGTGATTCTTGGACAGAGTTAAATGAAACAGAGTGTGAGGTAAGAAGAGAGGGGTACAGGTGGTATCGACTAGTGAGTCCTGAAAGGGGCACAAACGAAATACTTTATTTCACTCTTGAATGGAACACCGAAAATGCATTATTAAATGAAATCATCAGAGCTGTGCTAATATGTTCCCATTAGTGACACCTATCTTTAGCCACAATTACTATATTGCCATTGGTTACTTCCCTTCAGCTCCAGGTCCCCCTATTACTTCAGTACATGAATGTAAGGGAGTTAAGCTCAGATTCTATAAACTGATGTTCAGGCAGAAGGTGTTTACTGTTCCTGTCATGTGCTATGGCGTTGCCAACGAGAAACATATGATATCTGGAATGACAAAAACAATGTGCGGACTGCTCTCGTGGTGAACACACAGAATCACTAATTAGACTTATTTGTGTGTTTAACGCTCTAGTCCCAAAATGCTGCCATGGCAACGATTTTCTTTTAAAGTTAGTTTGAGAATAAACGTATGACAAATCAAATGGCAGTGGCCATCATCAAAATGCATTCAGCTCCCGGTGGAGCAGGAGTCTTCTACAAATACACGACGTCACACTGTTCCAGCTCTGTTTACGTCTTGCCATATCCTTTATGTTTGTCTCGCGCTCGCTTCCACGTGTGTCGTTTGGTCTGCCCCTACTTATCTTGCCTTGTGGATTCCAGTGTAGAGACTGTCTTATAATGTTGTCATCTGGATTACTTAACATGTCTCGGATCCAACGAGAGTGCCTTCTTCTCTCGTCTTCTCCGTCTGATTCTAGTCGGCTATGATTGGTTGATTGTTAGCCCCTAGCTCAGCGTGCCGCGGCTACCACTAAGTCGTTACATAATATCGCCTGATTAGCGTAGTGATAGAGCACTTGCGTGTCATCGCAAGGCTCAGAGTTCAACTCCCCCTACCTATATACTCCAGTCGACTCAGCTAAATATGTGTACCTGCCTTACTGTTAGTGAGGGTAAGGCAGCAAAGACGGGAACTGGCAACCCAATCTCATAAACAAGACGTGACCTCGGACAGTGAAACCTTTAGCACTTCATTGCTGACAGCAGTGTCTGATGTGCCTGGGTATGTTATATATGTCAATAGACCAGTGCTTCTCAACTTTTTGTGTTGAAAGAATTCTTGATAATTCTGCAGGGACTCTCAGCGTACGGACTCTATCTTTAAACCCACACAGTCAAAACAGCAACACAGACAACAAAGACAATACAGCAACACAGACAACAAAGACAAAACAGCAACACGGACAACAAAGACAATACAGCAACACACAGTTTCTTTTCTGAAGACTTGAAATACAAAGTAAATTAAATACACACGCCTAGGCTAATTTACGCTGGCGCTAATTTTGGCTGGGGCTAATTTTGGCTGAGGCTCATTTTAGCTGGGGCTCATTTTGGCTGGGGCTAATTTGTGCCAGGGAAACTGATCTTAATTAAATTTATCAAGGTCTAAGACCAACCGCACTTTACTTACTCTTGAAGAAAAACAAACGAGGAACGCATTAGCTGAGAGGTAAGAAGCTCGTCTCTCAAGAAACGAACAAACGACAGCAGGACACTGTGGTATGCGAATCCTGAAAGTTCCAAAAGTCCCCTTGTCTCAAGGGAGGTGTGATCCGGCGCCTAGTCCTATCAGATACGGACTATATACTCTGAAAACCATGTACATGCAGTACGCGTTAAATAATCATAGGCAGTTGCAAATGAAATTGAGCAGGCTGTTAGTCGTTGTCCGGGGAAAAACTGTGAAGCTAATGAAATGCATACCGGATAGTGCTTGCATCTTTTTAGCGCTCCCTCCCCACCCCACATCATACAATGACATAACAGACCAAACACCTGATTGTCCGAACATTCGACTCTGATTACATAAAACAGACTTATACACCGTCAGGGGAGGAACAGAGGCGACTAAGAGAATAGCGAGTTTCATTTGCGTGCTTCATACACATTAAAACGTCCTCAAGCGTTTAGTAGCACACAATTGCTGTTTGAAATTAGAGACCTGGGAGCATAACCATTGGATATATTTTGTTCTCAACCACTGTCAAAAGGGATTGTTCTGTGGGATTGGAAATAGGTAGAAACGATGCCATTATTCAAAACGGGAAAAATAATTAGATTAAACAAATCATAGACCGGTGAGTTTAATTAAATTGTAAATTTAATTATTGTGTAAATTGTTAGAGTCAATAATCAAAGAAAACATTGTAATGCATCTAGACAGGTTCAATCTAATCATAAATAGTCAGCATGGGTTTATTAAAGGGAGGTCGCACTTAACAAATCGATTAGAATTCATGGAGGAGGTTACTAAAATGATAGATAAAGGAGAGCCAGTGGATGTTTTGTATCTAAGCCTTTGATAGAGTCATCATCGTTTAACATGTCCTTTGTAGAACGTCGCTCCCATCACAGTCTGTCTGAAAGAAACTCGTTCCCTTGCCAAAACTCCAACCTCTGCCACAGTCATACTCAGGCATTCCTGTATATCTTGGTGCCATCGTCTTCTTGGTCTACCCCGGCCTTTTTTTTTCTGGCCTCATACCTTCCATCACTGTTCTCTCAAGACCGTTGTGTCTCTTGATGTGATCAAAATATTTACATTTTCTGGCCAAAATGGAACTGATAAACCAGTTCTCTATGTTCAACTCTTGCCGAACGTCTACATTTGTCGTTTTTTCTGTCCAGTGTATTCTGTAACATTTTGACTTGAAGGATTCGATTCTTTGTCTAGAAGTTTTGTTAATTGTCCATGATTCACAGCCATATGCTTCCACAGGAAAAACACAGGCTCTCAAAACTTTCACTTAGGTCGTTTTCTTGGTGTTCTGCCATAATCTTTTCAGGCTGTTCAGACTCTGTATTGTCATTGCAAATCTTCTTCTGATATAGTACCTCATTAACAATTATTTATGAAGTTAAAATCACATGGAATAGGTGGACAAATTGCCAAATGGATTAAACATTGGTTGACGGGAAGAAGGCAGAGAGTGGGGATAAAAAAAGGAGTACTCTGAGTGGGGTGAAGTAAAAAGTGGAGTGTCACATGGCTCGGTTTTGGGACCACTTTCTGTTGTTGATAAATATAAATGATTTGGACAATGATATCGAATCATTATTACACAATTTGCGGATGACACAAAACTACAAAACTAGTGTCTCGTTTAAAGCAGAAATGCATATATTGAGGTCGGATTTAGATAAAATTGGAGAGTTGTCTGAGAGCTGTCAAATGGAGTTTAATGTAGATAAATGTACTGTCACCCACACGGGTAGATCCAAAATGCAACACAATTAAGAGGCAAGAACAATATTAGAAAGATGAGTGAGCAAGTTCGGGTAGCAGTGAAAAAGGCAAATGCAATGTTAGGGATGATAAAAAGAAATATTAAACATAGGAGCAAGGTAGTCATAGTCAAACTGTATAAAGTATTAGTTAGACCTAGATTGGAGTACTGTGTACAGGTGTGAAGTCCTTATCATAGAGGGGATATAAACATGCTGGATAGGATACAACGAAGGGCGACAAAGCTGATAGTGGGATTCCAGAATTAAAGACGAAGAAAGACTCAGAAAAAGAGAAGAATTCGTGGTGACTTAACACAGGTTTATAAGATAATCAACTGAACGGATGAATTAGACTATAACAATTTTTTTTTCTCTTTAAAATACAACCACCTACAAGAACAAGGGGACACATCTACGAATTAATTAAAGAAAGAGAGGGATGCTGTGGGCTAATTGTTAAGTGACACCGCTCAAAACCCGAAGGTGCTGGGGAAAGGAAACCCTAAGAAAATGCAGGAGGAAACAAATCATTACATAAAATGCATGTCGAGGTCGGATGCAATGAGTCGACAGGCGTAAAATAAAAACAGTAGTGCATCGCAATAAGGCGAAAGTAAAAAAATGTTTTTTAAAATAATTAAAGAAAGGTCCAGATTAGATATTAGGAAATACTGTTTTAGTCAGAGAGTGGTGAATGAATGGAATGAATTGCCATAGGAAATAGTGAATGCAAGGTAAAATAGTGCATTCAAGAATAGATTGGATGCGCATAGTTATTAGAACAAGAAAATGTTAAAGAAACTGGTTGTATACAGACTGCAGAGTCTTCTAAAACAGTATAAAGACTTTAAGTTAAGTTTGAGTTAGATGGGGGCGGCGGCACAATGTTAAAGAAAAACTGCTATTTCCTTCGACTAGCTACAAAAACGAAAAAAAAATAGTTTGACGGAAGTAAGAAGAAATGAAGTATCTGTAACACATAAACACAAAAAGGTGCGGTAGGGCAGAGTGGGTAGGGGGGAGGGGTCTACTAAAAATGAGATCCATCCGTCCTTTACGCATCCCCACAGGTGCAAGACACGACTAGGTCGTAGCTACACGTGTCAGAATACTTTACTGTGCCACACCTGAGATCGTGAAGCGAGTTAACTTGTTGCTGGGAAACATACACATTGAAGAACTCTACAGGTATTCTTCTCTGGCTATCTAGCTCTCCCACTTTTCTTCTTTCTCTGCTTCTTTATTTATCCAAGATAACGTCTTATTCATTCTTTGATTCTTTGCTGTATATTTCTGCTATTGTTCTTAGATTTGTCTTGAATACCAGATGGTTTCTTCTTCTTCTTCATCGTACGCTGTTTACAGCGATATTTACGTTGCACTGATTTAATTTGTTAGCCAGTGGCTCAGTGCATCCGATTTCAACAGGCGTTTCTGTAGGGTTGCCCTCCTTAGCCTTTGGCTGTCCCCAGCCTAACTGCAAGGCAGCAGTTGTTTTTGGTCAGAGTTGTCTCTCTTGGGAAGTTGTCTTGCAGGACTATCGAGTCTTCCCTACTCGTGTCTATAGCGTTTGGCAATGATATGATGGACTATGTACTAGTTTGTACTATCCCAGAAGAGAGGCAGTCCAGTGTGACTTTTTCCCAGGATCGTCACGTCCTGCCAGAAACGTAGCATATGCATATGAGTGAGGTATCTTTTTGCTCGCTCTATTTTCTCGGCTCATCTGCAGTGATGGTACGCCTAGCATTCCCCGCCACCCGGGAGCTTGCCACCATAGGACAGGAGGTGCAGTGTCCGCTGGGCTGCATCTCTTCTGCGTCCATTGGAATGACTGATAGCAGACAGATGCAAAGAGCGAGGAAGGAGTGCATTTTACCAGGTGCATTCCTGCGGCTCGATCGGGCCGGGACACAAGCCCCAGCCATGTCGTAGCCTCCCATCTCAGCGGTGCTGAGATTTTGGGCGGGATTCTGGCTTAGAGGCGTTCGGCCGTAATCCCTAAGATGGTAGCTTATCAGCCAAGCACGTGGACCAAATGTCAGCGACCTGTGATTCCTCTCGAAATAGTGCATTTGACCAGGTGACAAGCCTAGTCTTGCACGGAGATGTTGTCCGCCTAGGGAGCGGACATGGTCAAGGGTTGAGTCTCAGCAGTTCGCAGTGAGGTAGCTGATCTACTGCTTAGGGCACCCGACCGAGAACTAAGTCTTCTACAAATGATTTCATTCCTCATCGCCATATGGGGTGAATATCGAGCAGCTTCCCGCCCGCTTTTATCAGCGGACGGCAGAGACCTCATTCTGCGGCTTGACCGGGCGGGGCTGGAGCGTGACCCCGAGGTCCCCACCATGTCGAAGCCTCACTTTGCATTCGTGCTGGGCTGCTTTTGGGCGGGATTTTTGGCTTAGAGGCGTTCGGCCGTAATCCCTCACCTCGAACCGTTGGCTTATCCGCCTAGTACGTGAACCAAAATGTCTGCGGCTCCTCTCGGGCTTAGCAGGATTACCGTAGCAGAGCATTGTCATTTGTAGGGTAAAGCTGACCTGTCTTCAGAGGGTCTATTTCCAGCACCCGTTCAATATTAGCCAGACCGTATCAATAGAGGGCTTTTAGTTTGTCAATGGCAGTTTGTTTCTGGAGCCTGCGATTTCTGCAGGGTGAAGACCAGATTACCGTAGCAGGTGCTCTTTCATTTGGGGGTTTTGGAGACTGACCTGTCTTCCGTGGGTCTAATACCAGCATATGTTCACTATTAGACCCTCCGAAGGTGCTCTCTTTTGACAGTCATTCTACACTATTGGCGTGTTTAGTCAATTTTAGCCTCAGGCTCCACTCCTGATAGTGCTCTTCCGTCAATTCCTTTATCAAAAAATGGATGCAGACCAACCGAGCAACAGAGGGCATAACCTCAGATTTCTGAGGGTCTAAATCCAGCACCAGTTCCATATTAGACCCTAGAAAAGTGGTCTCGACATGTCAGTCATTTCAGTGTTGGCCGTGTTGAGTCAAATTAAGCCGCAGGCTCCACTCCTGGTGGTGCCCTTCCGTCAATTCCTTTAAGTTTCAGCTTTGCAACCCTACTTCCCCCGGAACCCAAACACTTTGGTTTCCCGGAAGCTGCCCGCAGAGTCATCGAAGCAACTCCTGCGGATCGCTAGTCGGCATCGTTTATGGTCAGAACTACGACGGTATCTGATCGTCTTCGCGCCTCTGACTTTCGTTCTTGATTAATGAAAACATTCTTGACAAATGCTTTCGCAGTAGCTCGTCTTGCGGCGATCCAAGAATTTCACCTCTAACGCCGCAATACGAATGCCCCCGTTTGTCCCTGTTAATCATTACCTCCAGTTCCGAAAACCAACAAAATAGAACCGAGGTCCTATTCCATTATTCCATGCACCATTATTCAGGCAGCCGAGGCCTGCTTTGAACACTCTAATTTTTTCAAAGTAAACGCGCCGGCCACCCAGGACGCTCAGCGAAGAGCACCCGTGGGAGAGAGCCGGCAGACGGTAGGGCAGGAGACAACGGGCAGTGAACCGGCGCGAGCCGGACCGCCCGCCTGCGCCTGAGATCCAACTACGAGCTTTTTAACTGCAACAACTTTAATATACGCTATTGGAGCAGGAATTACCGCGGCTGCTGGCACCAGACTTGCCCTCCAATAGATCCTCGTTAAAGGGTTTAAAGTGTACTCATTCCAATTACGGGGCCTCGAAAGAGTCCCGTATTGTTATTTTTCGTCACTACCTCCCCGTGCCGGGAGTGGGTAAGTTGCGCGCCTGCTGCCTTCCTTGGATGTGGTAGCCGTTTCTCATGCTCCCTCTCCGGAATCGAACCCTGATTCCCCGTTACCCGTTACAAACATGGTAGGCATGTCACGTACCATCGACATTTGATAGGGCAGACATTTGAAAGATGCGTCGCCGGCACATGAGGCCATGCGATCAGCACAAAGTTATCCAGAGTCACCAGTGGGGACGCCGCAACCCCGCGAGGGGAAACGACGATTGGTTTTGAACTAATAAAAGAGCTCTTTCCGCGAGGGTCGGAGCTTGGTAAGCATGTATTAGCTCTAGAATTGCCACAGTTATCCAAGTAGGATCGTGTCATCTAAGGAACCTCGACTGATTTAATAAGCCATTCGCGGTTTCACCGTGAGACAGTGTGAACTTAGACATGCATGGCTTAATCTTTGAGACAAGCATATGACTACTAGCAGGATCAACCAGATATCTGTCGGAGACGTACGTACAGCACACACCGGTCGGCGGAGGAAGGGTGTGTAAAAAGCCTCGCTGGGACGGCCGCAGGGACCGACTGACGGGACGGACGGACGGTTGTTCCACCCGTCCCTCACTCCGTCGACCTAGGACCGCCTGACAGGGGCCTCCCACACGCACCAGACGACCGACCGACCGGGCTCGCTCGAGGAGGGATGGCAGCGCTCTGTGCAGAACGGATCCCAACGACCTCGGCGATGAATTTCACTGGGACTAGAGACAATTTGGCCTGCCGGCCTGCCCTTCTCCGTAGGAGAACGCAGGGCCTCGAGGCAGCGATTCCTGCTTTCCATTTGCCGGTCACAAGCTCTTTGCGAGAGTCGGACCACCAGCGAGACGTACTGTCGAGCTCTGCTATAAGCCTTAGATAAATCACCACGGACGGACCACGTTTCCTGATACGGACCAGACCAGCGCACCTCGGTGGAGGAGCCGCTACAACAAACCGCACCCAATTCGCTCTACGGGGAAAGGCAGGCGAGCGTTCTCCGCAAGCCCGCGCTATCGCTCCGCCTGGCGGGACTGAGATCGCTTTACGAACACTGGTTGAAATTGAGTCGCTGCGGCGAGACAACTACCCCAGATCCAGATGGTTTCAATCTACATGATATTGATAGTGTGTATGTGAAGAAGAATGTCATGATATAAGGTGGAGAGTCTTTTGTCCTTGTTAGGTAGAAAGTAACAGGACCAACTTTGAACAAATTCAGTATTTGGTCTATACTTCGTCATCTGCTATCTGGAATAACGTGTGCGAGTGTATTTGTGTCTGTTTGTTTGTTTGTTTGTTTGTGTGTGTGAGTGTGTGTGTGTGTGTGTGTGTATATATATATATATATATACTTGCAGTCCTGGTATTCAAACAGGCATGTTTAATGTCTGTTGTTGCAGAAATAACTTGTGGACTGTATTTGATGCTTTCCCATCAAACGCAAAAAGTAGTCATCTTTACAGAATCATTATCTGCCTTTCAAGCTCTGGAGGATGGTGGTCACTGTAGGTCTGAACTTACCCAAATATCCCTAAATTCCATCCAATATCTCACACCCCATAAGGTAGAATGGTTATACAATGGATCCCTGGTCACTCAAATATACCTGGCAATAACAAATCAGACAGACTGGATAAGAAGGGAGCAAGTCAACAACAACAATACACACCAACACTATTACAAACAGTCAAACAACTTCTAAAGACTGCAAATAGAGAGTCTTTGCTGAATAGATGGACAATGGGAAATACTGGGAGAGAAATCTACAAACAAATGGCTATCCCAAATCCTAAAGACAACATCAACCTCCTGAAAAGGAGAGATTCAACCCCCATTTTCGGACTTCGCACTCAACATATGCAACTTAACAGTCACTTGAACAGAATTCAACCAGAACATACTCCAGAGTGCCGGCTGTGCACACGTCCCTATGAAACTGATGAACATCATCTTTTTGAATATCCTACCCTTACCAGTGTTAGGAAAGAGCTTCTTCCTCCGAGGTCAGACGAATGGATCACTTTGTACGGAACTAAACAACAGCTTAGAAACATTTTACAGACACCACTATATGACATTAGACCAAAAGGCAGGAGCCCATAGGCCGCTGATTCAATAACCAATCAACCAACAAACCAATGTCTTGTTGCCAGGTAGCCGAAGGCTTCGGCTATGAGTAGCAGGTATTTTAGAACATCCTGCGGCTTACTAGTCCCGTGGGTACGTAAACCTATCTTTGGCAGATTTTAAACTATAATGTTTTAGTTTTGTGCCCGGGCAGAGGCGTTAAACCTATTGTATTCGATTTCACACTGCCAAGAGATTTTTAACGTGCTCGACACTGCACATGGGAGTCCGATCTCACTAACTAGATATCAGGGAAATGTCATTGTCTACACCGTGATTCGAACTCGCGACCTCCGCACACAAGGCGGAATCGTTACATCGAGGCCACTGAACGCTTTATATGTACAGACGTTGGTACAACGATATCTAGGAATTCCTGGGTAAGACTGTGGCGCAGGCAAGTGAAAGAGTTTCTTTCAGACAAACTTTGATGGATCAGACAAACTTTGATGGATCAGACAAACTTTGATGGATCAGACAAACTTTGATGGATCAGACAAACTTTGATGGATCAGACAAACTTTGATGGATCAGACAAACTTTGATGGATCAGACAAACTTTGACGGATCAGACAAACTTTGATGGATCAGACAAACTTTGATGGATCAGACAAACTTTGATGGATCAGACAAACTTTGATGGATCAGACAAACTTTGATGGATCAGACAAACTTTGATGGAGGCGACGTTCAATGGAAGACATGCTGCAAGAACTGGGCAACGATTTTTAAAGAAGGACGTGACCTGACACAACAACATGCGCCTGGCCTGGTCTCGGGAGATCTTTCGTTAACTCACGTCCTTCTGTAAACATCGTTGTCCAGTTCTTCACCGCTGTCTTCGACACACTTTTGTCACCATACACTGTCTGCATTCTGCGATGAATGTCAACTGGTCGACATTCTTCTGCAGTTAGAAACCGAATCACCACTCGCTGATCAATTCTGGACGGATTCCGTATCACACCCGCCTTGTTTTCAATGGTTTGCTCTGGAAACTATTAGTCGGATAATAATGACATTTTGCAAACTTGACGGGTGATATGTGCTGTTTACACTAGAAGTGACGTCATCATTTCGCATCTTACGTACGTTCACTTGATGCAGTGTGGTCCGGTTTCATGTGAACACATCTCGTGTGTGTGTATATATAAATATAAACACAGACATCCCCCCCCCCCCACATACACACACACACATATGATTTACTGCAATCGACTAATTACCATTAAACATAACTATTCTATAATCGTGCCTGGTAACAGTCTAGTCCTCGGTCTCTGATATACTGTCTTATGTTAGACATAACTATTCTATAATCTTGCCTGGTAACAGTCTAGTCCTCAGTCTCTGATATACTGTCTTATCTTAGACATAACTATTCTATAATCGTGCCTGGTAACAGTCTAGTCCTCGGTCTCTGATATACTGTCTTATGTTAGACATAACTATTCTATAATCGTGCTTGGTAACAGTCTAGTCCTCGGTCTCTGATATACTGTCTTATGTTAGACATAACTATTCTATAATCTTGCCTGGTAACAGTCTAGCCCTCGGTCTCTGATATACTGTCTTATATTAGACATAACTATTCTTTAATCGTGCCTGGTAACAGTCTAGTCCTCGGTCTCTGATATACTGTCTTATGTTAGACATAACTATTCTATAATCTTGCCTGGTAACAGTCTAGTCCTCGGTCTCTGATATACTGTCTTATATTAGACATAACTATTATATAATCGTGCCTGGTAACAGTCTAGTCCTCGGTCTCTGATTTACTGTCTTATATTATCGTCCTGTGGCTCTGGACCCTTGGTTATTTGTTTCCCATACATGCTTTGATAACCGATATTCTTTCACTGAGTAGACATGTCCAACCCACCAAACATGAGATTTCTACATTAAACAGACACGTCCAACCCACCAAACATGAGATTTCTACATTAAACAGACACGTCCAACCCACCCAACATGAGATTTCTACATTAAGCAGACACGGCCAACCCACCAAACGTGAGATTGCTACATTAAACAGACACGTCCAACCATCCAAACATGAGATTTCTACATTAAACAGACACGTCCAACCCACTAAACATGAGATTTCTACATTAAGCAGACACGGCCAACCCACAAAACGTGAGATTGCTACATTAAACAGACACGTCCAACCCACCAAACATGAGATTTCTACATTAAGCAGACACGGCCAACCCACCAAACGTGAGATTTCTACATTAAACAGACACGTCCAACCCACCAAACATGAGATTTCTACATTAAACAGACACGTCCAACCCACCAAACATGAGATTTCTACATTAAACAGACACGGCCAACCCACCAAACGTGAGATTGCTACATTAAACAGACACGTCCAACCCACCAAACATGAGATTTCTACATTAAGCAGACACGGCCAACCCCCCAAACGTGAGATTGCTACATTAAACAGACACGTCCAACCCACCAAACATGAGATTTCTACATTAAGCAGACACGGCCAACCCACCAAACGTGAGATTGCTACACTAACTAGACACATCCAAACCTCTAAATTTGAGATTGCTACATGAAGAAGAATCGCCAAAAACGACCAAAATACTGGCTTGTATTCGAGATGCTGTATTCTCCATTCTGTCCTCATGGATCGTTTGATGAGTTTCTTTGCTTCTTTATAGCTCTGTCGATGGGGAATCTGATTGTCGCCTCTTCCGGCTTTTGCGAGCTCATCTGCTTTCTTGTTTCCAGGGATCCCACAGTGGGCCGGAATCTATTGTAGGACTAAATCTGTTTTCTGAGACAACAATCCTTTGTTCTATTTTATTTCATGTGAGAGTCTATCTTGTTTGTGGCTTGAGATGGCTTGGAGTACACTCCTGGAGTCTATCTTGTTTGTGGCTTGAGATGGCTTGGAGTACACTCCTGGAGTCCATCTTGTTTGTGGCTTGAGATGGCTTGGAGTACACTCCTGGAGTCTATCTTGTTTGTGGCTTGAGATGGCTTGGAGTACACTCCTGGAGTCTATCTTGTTTGTGGCTTGAGATGGCTTGGAGTACACTCCTGGAGTCTATCTTGTTTGTGGCTTGAGATGGCTTGGAGTACACTCCTGGAGTCTATCTTGTTTGTGGCTTGAGATGGCTTGGAGTACACTCCTGGAGTCTATCTTGTTTGTGGCTTGAGATGGCTTGGAGTACACTCCTGGAGTCTATCTTGTTTGTGGCTTGAGATGGCTTGGAGTACACTCCTGGAGTCTATATTGTTTGTGGCTTGAGATGGCTTGTAGTAGACTCCTGGAGTCTATCTTGTTTGTGGCTTGAGATAGCTTGTAGTAGACTCCTGGAGTTTATCTTGTTTGTGGCTTGAGATGGCTTGGAGTACACTCCTGGAGTCTATCTTGTTTGTGGCTTGAGATGGCTTGGAGTACACTCATATAGTCTATCTTGTTTGTGGCTTGAGATGGCTTGGAGTACACTCCTGGAGTCTATATTATTTGTGGCTTGAGATGGCTTGGAGTACACTCCTGGAGTCTATCTTGTTTGTGGCTTGAGATGGTTTGTAGAAGACTCCTGGAGTTTATCTTGTTTGTGGCTTGAGATGGCTTGGAGTAGACTCGTGGAGTCTATCTTGTTTGTGGCTTGAGATGGCTTGGAGTACACTCCTGGAGTCTATCTTGTTTGTGGCTTGAGATGGCTTAGAGTACACTCATATAGTCTATCTTGTTTGTGGCTTGAGATGGCTTGGAGTACACTCCTGGAGTCTATCTTGTTTGTGGCTTGAGATGGCTTGGAGTAGACTCATGTAGTCTATCTTGTTTGTGGCTTGAGATGGCTTGGGGTACACTCATGGAGTCTCTCTTGTTTGTGGCTTGAGATGGCTTGGAGTACACTCCTGGAGTCTGTTACAATGGCCGTTTTCCTTGTATTGGCTCATAATCTGAGTTGTTGCATGAACATCTCTTGCTTCAGCTCTGAAATTGGTACAAGTCTTTCCTTCTGGTATGGAGTGATTTTCTATGACGCCATTGGAGTGTCCGATGTAGATTCTAATGCTCCCCTATAGAAAATATCAATTCTTATGTCTACCTAGGCTCGAAATCTACAACAACCACAACATTGATATTGAGATTTCACGCAGGGGATCGACGGCTTGGCTCTGTTTCAGCCTATTAGCCCGATACTTCAGCAGATGACGAACGCCAATGCTAAAGTTCACACCTTCAATATCATTGTTATTCTAGCAATGGGCGTGAGGTTGGGAGCCTATGCAAATCAGACGAAGAAAAGCTCCGAATTACCGAAAGAACAATGGCGGGTAGAGTTCTAAATATCTATCTAAGAAACCATACTGACATTCGCTACTAAACTGGGTTCCGGAATGTCGTCGACTCTGAGATCAGATACAAGAAACACTGTATACGGTACAAAGAACAACTAACGAACACGCACATATACCAATACATGGCTTTGGGCATAAGGACGAGAGCCTGAATGATGTTGGATCTATAAGAACAACTAAAATAGCAACTCAACAACAGATGTTTGAAAAACAAAAGTAAGTTTTTAAATTTGAACATTTAGAAAGATACCCTAAAAGAGGCTGACATTCACTAAGAATAAAACTTTAAATTACTCACCACAATCCTGATCTGTGTTAAGTGGGGCCGTCTGTGTGCCTGACCTGTCAAGCGGTAACTTGCTATAACCAGGCGTCATCATTCAGGTGCCACGGTCGAACAAGTACACAACGAAAGCTCGCCAGTCAAATGTCTCTCTTCTACTTCTTCAATGCCCCGGGGAAAACGCGTTTTGAAATACCTCTCAAATGTGTATTAGTGCCAATTTCTTGTGTTAACCATTGAGTGGTTGAGCTGTTAAACGCTTGTCTCTCCCCGAAGAGGGAACCAGTTTCAATCCCAGGTCTCTATTAAATTCAGAATATACAGCTGTAAATGGGTACCTGACTATAGTTACGGAAGACAATGAAGAAAGCTGGTTCCTTCCCTTCATAAAACGCTGAGTCAAAGCACAAACTGATCTTTAGCACATTCTTCCCGGCGGCACTAGTTGCTATGGTAAACATGAAGTGAAGCTGTCGCCATACAGAAGTTCGATACAAAAAACACATGTAGGTATTGCTTAGTTACCTCGTAGAACAGAAGCAAAACGGAACTGACGTTACGAGCACAAGGTTTTCGTCAGAGACATGACATACTAAAACACCTAATGAATCTCAACAGAAACAGACAATGAGTCGACAGCCAACACAATACGTAATCTGGCAGACATTTGCCAGGGAATGTCTGAGAATGCGTTCATCACGCAGTGCCATTTAGGACAGAGCAAGTCAAACATGAAATAATAATGCATGAACCTGCGAGTATATTCACTAACATACATATACCCCTGTACGCACACACATACGTGTGTGTGTGTGGGTGTGTGTGTATGTGTGTGTGTGTGTGTGTGTATGGGTGTGTCTGTATGCGTGTATATAAATATATACATATATTTTAAGAGACACATAAATAAACATTTGTAAAGATTTACAAAATGGACATATGCGTTGATTGACTGCCATCGTCTTCTGCCCCAGGATGACCGACACCGGCTTGAGCTCGAGAAACGTTCAAACGTCTTTATATGATACGTTCAACATAACACATTCCATACCTTTGCGCAGACCTTCTTGTATATTCCTCTATTCCGCTCCGTCCATTTACCGCTTTGTCTTTCACTTCTCTGTCTTTATATCTCTCTTTTGTAGGTATCAATTTATGTATAATTATATATATATATATATATATATATATATATATATATATATATATATATATATATATATATATATATATATATATATATATACATAGTTGTCCATCACAAGTGATGAAGACCACTCTCTTTGTTCAGCCGTGTGGACAGTCGTATCACTAGCTGTGTCCGCTGAAATGGGTGACTTGCGCGGTGATTTGGATTAAAGTGAGGAAGAAACTGCGCCTTTTGTCAACCCACTCACAGAGCCTAATCTACCTTTTGCCAGTGGCAAGACATTCATCGAGACGACTGGAAATAGCATAGGATGCAGATTTTGCCTCAGGGTTACCACCGAAGCCTTTCCGTAAACATGTAACCCGCAGGGTAGAAAGGTGGGAAGGCATCTAACGCAGTTTGTCGTGCCTTTTCGATAACCACAAGAGGTTGTATTGACAACACTCAACGTGTGAGTGACTCTGGCATCTCTCCCCAGCTGTATTCAGCTCATCATAGTAGCATCTAAAATTCCCACACGCCAAATTCGTAAAGGTGAACCGGCAGAACTAACCCGTGAAATACGACACAGGTATAAGCGTAGTGCCATTCAGCTGACGTCCAGACCAGGATAAACGGATGGAAGAAATCACAAAAAAAGAACGAAATAACAAGTCCAGGCGGAAAACAACTCCACATTTCCGTGAACACAAGTGTAAGTCGTCGACTAGTGTGAATTCCAGGCAAATCCGTGGTCTGGCAGGATTTCTCTACTGTTTTGGATATATATATATATATATATATATATATATATATTAATACATAAATATACTGTTTATCTGCTGTAGCTTTGTTACCAAATGATGCTCAGATGTCTAAGCAGGTCACACTAGAATTGTTTTGACCCATAGTCTAGATTTCCTCATCAAGACTTCAGTCTAATTGAAAACGTACTACCGAGAGACCACAATTTATCATGGACCTGTTGAAGATCAATATCGTTTACAGGTAATGTTGAGTCGAGCAGGTGTTCTACTAATCCTTATAGTTTCAGTTTTCGTCTCGCGGATGTTAATGCTACATTTTCCACAGACTTCAGTAATTCCAGTCACATGAGTTTGTAGTTTATTATCCACTTCCTAGATCAGGCTTTGCTTGTCAGCATTGAGTAGTTCCTGTATAGAACGTTCAGCGTTGCTGTTAGCTGACCTTTGTTGTTATTCTGCCCATGTAAATGTTGCACATCAGCGAGTAAAGCACACACCCCTATATCACATCCGTGTTGATATCAAAAGTATTTGTGACGCCTTAAATCGTTCTTAATACGGTTTTCATACGATACGAAACTAATCTTGTAGAACCATCGTCTTCTAATATTGTTCCCAGTTTATTTCTAGCTAGCCTATGAACACCTTTATTCTGATAGCAATTGAAGCCAGATAAAGATGTTCGACGTATCATATTGCTGTTTCACTTCATTGTCTAATTAAGAGTAAAACATCTCAACAGCCCATATTGCCGTGGAATCCAAATTGAGCATTGTACTGAAACAGTTCAACAATCGCTTCTATTCATTGTTCGTGTATGTTCATATATATTGTCCCAGTGTGACTTGGTAGCAATATGTCTAGCTATGTATGTGTGACAATTCCTTTTATTGTCCAATTTAGTACAATCGTAACCAGTGTTGTTGAACGTATCTTCATTCCATGCCGCTGTAAAGAGACACGGCAGCTACTAAAATATAGTTGTAATTACGTCGAGTTTCAAGTCAATAAATGCGTTCCTTTGTTTACTTTATTCGTCACCAAGATTCCCAACAACTCTGTTTTCTTGTACACACACATGGGAACCAGGAAAAGCTTCACTTCCGGCTTGGCCAGGTAACTTCCAAAAAATGCTGCTAAAGAAAATATAATAAAAATGAACTTTGTGCGTGAACTTTATACATGACTCATTTTTGTATGAAAGCACGAATTACGTCATATTGTCTAGTGCTTCCCAAATTGATGACTCGCTGACCCGTGCCCGCAGGCTAGCCCGCAGTTACCAATTTATAAAGGCCGTCAAGAAACTAGACAATAATAGCCAGAATTTAATTGTAATAAACTTTAACATGTATCACACACACCGTAGTCACAGACAGACAGACAGACAGACAGACAGACAGTCAGGCAGGCAGGCAGGCAGGCAGGCAGGCAGACAGACAGGCAGACAGACAGGCAGGCAGACAGGCAGACATACAGACAGGCAGGCAGGCAGGCAGGCAGGCAGACAGACAGACAGACAGACAGACAGTCAGGCAGGCAGGCAGACAGACAGTCAGGCAGGCAGGCAGGCAGACAGACAGACAGACAGTCAGGCAGGCAGGCAGACAGGCAGACAGACAGACAGGCAGACAGACAGATGATTGTGTTGAAGAAGCTAAGGAGAGGTCCGGGGAGATACACGCAGATTGAGGAAAGGAAATACGGACAATGTCTACACAAGGAAAACTAAGAACGGAAATATGAGGATGGCGATAGTGAAAAAATATAATAACAAAGAAGTTGGAAGGAAAATTGATTAAAAGGAAAATGTGTGCGTTTTCTTCTCTTCTTCTTCCTAAAAGTGTGTCCTAAAAAGGACGTTGTGTTATAGTTTACAGCGAGGCTGCGATGTATGTGTCTTGTACTTAGAACTTCAATCCAAATTAAGGATGTTTAAATTAAAAAAAATTCCCTGCTTCCAATGTCGACATAGAATTTTATAGACAGGTCCCTTGATATCCTCATTAAGATTTAAAAAATAAAAAATATCAACATTGTTTTAAAGAGCGTTTAAAAAACAAGCTTGTAATGAGCTTTAAACAGTTATAGGATTAACTAAGGAAGAATTGTAACTATTGTTAATACACATTTTTAGGTGATCGAAAAAGAACAATAACCGATAGAATGGCCACTGGACCCTCATGTAATGGATAAATCACTGCTGGTCCGTCACAGGGAAAGGTTTGAGAAGCGCTGGTGTAATCTGAAATGTACCAATTATTTAACGTACGTCTGATTTACGTATTTTTACTATAACGCTAGAGTAGGACGTATTCTTGTATTTTTTCTGATCTGCATATTTATTAATTATCTCTGAGAAAAGTGTCCATTTCACATTCAATCTTCTTCTTCTTGCTCAAACCGCTTCTCGACATCACGAAATGGAGTTTTGCGACTATACCACGTTTTGACGCCATATCCAAATCCCCAACTTTGACAGGAATGAATCTTAGACAGACCCAGCGTCAACTTTCACTAGGATATGTTCCCTGATTACACTTTTCCCGTTGTTAACCTGACAGAAGGCGCCAACGTCACACGTGAGATCTACCTTACACTAACGGCATGAAAGATCAGGTACGTATACCTCTGCACGAATAAGTTACAAAAACGTAGAGCTACGAATCAGATTTGTCTAGCTGCAAACAGCAAATGCCAGTCTTCAATCCTCGTCTGGAACTCTCCATTTCTCCCTTGTATTCTCACAATCTTCATCATCGCTATTTAGTTTCCTTCGTGTTCAGTTCATAATGGACTTCGATTCGCGAACAGTTAGTCTCCCAATATTTTTCATCATCGCCACCATTATCACTCCTGTCATCACGCTCATCATCGTCGTCGTCGCCTTCTTTCGTGTCTTCTTTCATTGCCACCACCATTATTATTACTATTGGTTTATTCTTATGATCAGATGTTAATCGTATGTCTCTCACATACAATCCGTCTCCCCATTTGTTATTTGCACTTCTTCATCTTGTCGTCCTATTCACCTCTATTGATGTTGTTACCGACACACAATCAATCCATCTACAATTATTTCCTCTGTCATTATCCTCACCTTCATCTTCATTGCGGGGCTCTCTTTCTCCTCTCTCAGATAAGGCCGACGATGCAGCAGTGAAGGAGCTGATCAAAGCAAGCGCCTCACATCTACCTGCTTGAATCAGGGTCAGCGAACCAGGCCTGACGCTGATCAAAGCAAGCGCCTCACAACTACCTGCTTGAATCAGGGTCAGCGAACCAGGCCTGACGAAGACCCTGTTTACGTTTCAAAGCGGCCACCCTTCAAACAGACTGCACTAGGGTAGACTGGCTAAGAGAATAGGGATCGAACTTGGAAGGCAAACCTAGTACACTCAAAAATCCAGTTGAAATCCGATTTGTTTCCGAAATACGCAGATATCGCAGCCTCGCTGCAAATTAGAAACACAACGTCACAAAACGTGCTTTATACGGCAAACTTTTAGGAGGAGGAAGAAGAAGAAGAAGAAGAAGAAGAAGAAGAAGAAGAAGAAGAAGAAGAAGAAGAAGAAGAAGAAAAAGAAGACGAAGAAAAAGAAAAAGATGAAGACAACAAGAAGATACACACATTTTCCTTTTCCTCAATTTTCCTTCCAATTTCCTTGTTAATGTTTTTGTTGACTATCAATATTTTTCCTTTCCTATTATTCCTTGTGTAGTATGCGAACATGCTGAACCTAATCAAATCAATGAACACTTAAATGATGCTACAAAATATAGTAAAATTGGGCATCAGACGCTACACGCAAGCTAATAAAAACTTTGCGAGGCAGTTGGGGAAGGGGACGGCTACGTTGGGGGAAGGAGGGGGAGGAGGGGGTGGCGGAGGGGTAGGTATGCGCCAAGACTTTCATCTGACAAATAAACAATTCTTTAATTGTATTAGAACTACGACGGGTTGGAAGCTGTAAGATGCAGTTACAGTGGGTGTTTGTTGAATCCTTTAATTCTAGGATCGGATTGCTCTTATTGTCTCAAAGAGAAAAGTCTGTTTTGTTCTGTTAAGAATCGACGTCATTACACTCCGGGCAGACACACAGGTGCTCAATCCTTCTCAGCAAATGGTGAAGAGTGTAGACACCTAAAGTTCCTTTAGCTCGTTGATTACACACAGTCCCGTGTCATCATCTCAGACGCACCTATCTGCTGAATCCGTGCAACACTTTACATTCTGAGCATTCCTGATGCATTAATTGCAATGTCTTCACATAAAAAGGCAGTTGTTGATATAAAAACGTCACTCACATCCATTATCAATGTCCCAAATGTGGACGTCCGTGAGGCCAGCATGTTAGCTCTTTCCTTCCCGCAAACACTAGCATGGCCAGGTCAGTAGTTTCGCACACATTCCGAAAAGATCAAGGACTCTATGTCCATAATCAACCCATACCATAATCAACCCATACCATAATCAACCCATACCATAATCAACCCATACCATAATTAACCCATACCATAATCAACCCATACCATAATCAACCCATACCATAATCAACCCATACCATAATCAACCCATACCATAATCAACCCATACCATAATCAACCCATACCATAATTAACCCATACCATAATCAACCCATACCATAATCAACCCATACCATAATCAACCCATACCATGATCAACCCATACCATAATCAACCCATACCATAATCAACCCATACCATAGTCAGTCAGTGCTTCTGTACTTTCAAAATAAGAACATTATCAAAGGTGATTAGGGCCCACATGAAAGAGGTCCCAGATAGTCCCGTCAGAGCTGAGATAAGGACAGTCACAGACGATTACAGCTCTCATTAGATAGGTCCCAGATAGTCACATCAGTCCGATCGATAATAAGAAAGCACAATTCGTTTTGCAGCATCGCTAATAAAGCAGCCATAACCCTATTTATTTATTAACAATTACAGAACAATGGTATCATATAAGTAAATAAGAATATAATAGAATTGGTTTCATTTTAGTATCGATAATTCAGGTCTCATTTCTTGTTAAGTATTTATGATTAGAGTGCAATATCGTACTTAAGCTTTGATGATTAGAGTACAATTTCTGATTTAAGTATTGATGACTAGAGTACAATATATGATTTAAGTATTGATGACTAAAGTCAATATCTGATTTAAGTATCGATTGTTATAGTACCATTTCTTTTTAAAATATCGATGATTTGAGTATATTTATTGAAATAAGTAATGATGAATAGAGTACACATTCTTGTGTAAGTATCAATGATTAGAGTACGATTTTTTATATAATAATCGATGATTAAGAGTACAGTATCTGATTTATGTTTTGATGATTAGAGAACGATTTCTAATTAAGTACTGAAGATAAGAGTAACAATGTGAATGATCTGTTTCTATTGTTTCTGCTTCAACATTATCACCGTGTTAGCAGGGGGCGAACAGGGAGTAAAAAAAAGTAACTGTAACCTAACAATGCATATCGTAGGAGGTGACATGATAGTTTGTTATATGGCCAGGTGTTTCATCATATAGAACCCATTAGCCGCAGGAAAAAGACAAAAAGATACCTTTTCCAAATGTCGGAAAGCAGCAATCAAAATTCGATTTTTTTGGGATTACGAGCAAAGGGAAATAATACAATATATTCCTATCAGTGTTTCGTTTTTAAGAGTTATAGCACATTATCTTCATTTAAATGTTAAAATTCAAGATTTACCTGACTCCTTCTATTTGGTCTCTTCTATTGAACCACAGGGCCACAAGTGGATGCTCTCCACTTCCAACAGTGAAGAGCCTACTAAACAGTCTCACATTGCACCACACCCTGAAGGACCCAGGTTCGCCTTCTCAAGTAACATGTGCCTGTGTGTATGCCCGTTCTTGCGTGTGTTTGTGCATGTATGTGGGTGCGTCTGAATGTATATATGCTTTCAAATTCGCAGACGACCAAGCCATAGTTGAGGAGACAGTCGGACAACTACATTTACTCAACAATTTTAGCAGCACGATAAAGAACTACCGACTGTAGATAAAAATGAAGAAGACAAAGGTTATGGTTATTGTAAGAGCACCTCAAACAGCAAGTCTTAAAATAGAATACTAACACATCGATCAAGTAAACTAGTTTCCATATTTGGGACAAATCATTTCTGAGGATGCCAGTTACCGGGAAGAAATTATAGTTAGAATTGGATATGTGGATATGATAGCTAGAATTTGATATATGGATACAGAGTTCAGAGAGAAACAGTGAATTCTAACATAAACATCTCTTTTTGTAAAATGACTTTCAACGCTTTTGTCCTGCCTATGGTTCTGTTTTGTTCGAAGACATGGATTATAAACAAGAGAAGGGAAAGACAATTGGAGTCTTTTGAGATGTGGTGTTATTAAACGGTAGAACATATCAGGTAGACAAAAAGGAAGTCTAGTAGACGATACAAGAAAACTTCCCGCAATAATATGGGGACAAAGATTATCATGGCTTGCTCAGAACCTGAGACACGTTGGTCCTGTACAGTACTATTTCATAGGAGAGACAGAGGGCGACCAACAAATACATTCATCACACAGTCATGTCAATATATGGCAGCAAAATCTTACACAGAACACAGAAGAGAAGCAGAGAATAGACGGCATTGAAGTGACACATTACAGAGTCTTCAAAACCAGTCGAAGGATTGACTAACCGATGATGATGATGATGATACCCATACATATACCACTGTGTAAATATCCCGGATCACCTCAATAGGGGGAAAGAGAAATCACCACTTCACTGTTATAAAGAGGAGGCAATAAAAGGGTTGTGGATGGGGGTGGCAATTTCAAACATGATATCGGTGTAACAGACGTAACCACTGTAAAAAAACGTAAATGTTTTCAGGATGTTCGCAATTGGTCACTTTCTGCGTGTGCAGAGCGGTTTACTAATGTTGTATGACAAGATACAACCTTCTGTTTGGAGGTCATGTTATTTCAGCAGTAGGGGGACAGTCCGCAATGTGCGACCTGGATGGAGGGACATAAGACAGCAAAGAGAGCACACTTAGGACAATCTTACACCATGGCATGGAAGAGAGCACACGTAGGACGATCTTATACCATGGTATGGAAGAGAGCACACGTAGGACAATCTTACACCATGGTATGGAAAAGAGCACACGTAGGACGATCTTACACCATGTGATGGAAGAGAGCACACGTAGGACAATCTTATACCATGGTATGGAAGAGAGCACACGTAGGACAATCTTACACCATGGTATGGAAGAGAGCACACGTAGGACGATCTTACACCATGTGATGGAAGAGAGCACACGTAGGACAATCTTACACCATGTTATGGAAGAGAGCACACGTAGGACAGTCTTACACCATGTGATGGAAGAGAGCACACGTAGGACGATCTTACATCATGGCATGGAAGAGAGCACACGTAGGACAATCTTACATCATGGCATGGAAGAGAGAACACGTAGGACAGTCTTACATCATATTATGGATGAGACATCTCGTAGGACAATCTTATATCATGTTACGTCAGGGTCACTTGAGGGTTACATCGAGGTCACGTCAGGGTTACATCAGGGTCACGTCATGGTTACATCAGGTTCACGCACGGGTTACATCAGGGTCACGTCAGTGTTACGTCAGGGTCACGTCAGGGTTACATCTGTGTTTCGTCGGGGTCACGATAGGGTTACATCGGGGTCATGTCAGGGTTACATCAGGTTTACATCGATATCACGTCAGGATAACATCAGGTTCACGTCCGGGTTACACTAGGGTCACGTCAGGGTTACATCTGGGTCACGTCAAACATACTGACCAAGATCCAACACTGACTTTAGGAAACATTTGTGGACAAGGTGGGGATCGGCCTTGCCATTCATATATTAGAGAGAACGTTGACACACATCTCATTACATTACAGCCAGAAGCATTTAAGTTCACCTTCTTCAGTTCGCTTTGCGTATACGAAGACGTACTTTAACAATTCATTGAAGAAACGTCGTCAAAAATTGAATAAACAACAAACAGTGAAGAGAAAGACAATTAGAATAACAACAAACAAAAAGTAGAGAGAAAGAGAATTGAGGTATACAGACAAATAAAACAGATAAATAAGTCTTAGAAAAGTCATAAGTGACAAGCGAATTAATAAACGCACTCAGAGGCACACAGTTGAGATAGTATGGTAATATACAAAGAAAACAAATTGTAAGGAAAAAAACCAGAACAAAAATGCATGGAGAAGACGGTCTGTTTTAAGTGGAAGAATAATATAAAGTGATGACCGAACAAGTCTGCCCAGTTGTACTGTCACGAGACAATGACTGTTGAAGGTCTATGACAGGTGACCTTCATTGCGGAGATGGCAACTGGATTGAAGTGACTTGTCAAGGGACAGGGGTCAAATACTGATCAACAGGCAGATGTAGCCAAGCAGGGCATACACGAGTAGAATTACTCATTGTGGACATTCAACAACATCAACAACAACACTTTCAGAGTTACAACAAATGTTGGTTAATCTTCCGGAACAGGTTTCCTTACATACATAAAACACACACAACACATACAACACACATATATCATAAATAACTCATACAGTACAGAGTGTAAACAAATTTACATAACACATACAATTTATACATATCACATACATAACCCATGCATATCACACACATATCATATACATATCACATTCATAACCCATGTATATCACACACATATGACATGCATATCACAGTTATAGCACATGCATATCACATACATATCATATACATATCACATACATAACATAGTCATATCACATGCATAACACAGTTAAAACATAAACAAAATAAATACACAGCAAAGCACATACAAAACATTAATCACATACATAACACTCATACAAAACATATTCAAATCACATTGACATCATATCATGGTCATCATCATCTTGTAGCTTGTCCTTCGTAGAAAGTGGCTTTCATGACAGCCGATCAGCAAGACACTCCATCCCTGATCAGCTCTCCCGCGTTTGCCAACGTCACCCCCAGAACTTCTGCAATGTCTCTTACCAATCTTCTCCTCGGTCTGTCTCGTTTGTCAGATACCAGATCCTATAGTTTGGTTCTGTCTAAGCCATTGTGGCGTTCTATGTGGCCGAAGTATGTTCATTTTCTAGACGTAATGTTGTTAAATAGCACTTACAGAAACATACAGAACACATACGATGTGAAGAGTTGTTTCTCCTCCCATTATCTTCAAATGTTTGTGAACGGCGGACGAACTGTCCGGGTGAGATACGGATCAGGTAATCAGATTACATAGGACCAACCTATGTTAAGAGCCACCAGAAGACACAGGACCAACCCGTGACCAGAGCCATTAGAAGACACAGGACTAACCCGTGCTAAGAGCCATTAGAAGACACAGGACCAACCCGTGCTAAGAGCCATTAGAAAACACAGGACCAACCCGTGCTAAGAGCCATTAGAAGACACAGGACCAACCCGTGCTAAGAGCCATTAGAAAACACAGGACCAACCCGTGCTAAGAGCCATTAGAAGACACAGGACCAACCCGTGCTAAGAGCCAGTAGAAGACACAAGACTAACCCGTGCTAAGAGCCATTAGAAAACACAGGACCAACCCGTGCTAAGAGCCACCAGAAGACACAGGACCAACCCGTGACCAGAGCCATTAGAAGACACAGGACCAACCCGTGCTAAGAGCCATTAGAAAACACAGGACCAACCCGTGCTAAGAGCCAGTAGAAGACACAGGACTAACCCGTGCTAAGAGCCATTAGAAAACACAGGACCAACCCGTGCTAAGAGCCACCAGAAGACACAGGACCAACCCGTGACCAGAGCCATTAGAAGACACAGGTCTAACCCGTGCTAAGAGCCATTAGAAGACACAGGACCAACCCGTGCTAAGAGCCATTAGAAAACACAGGACCAACCCGTGCTAAGAGCCACCAGAAGACACAGGACCAACCCGTGCTAAGAGCCATTAGAAAACACAGGACCAACCCGTGCTAAGAGCCATTAGAAGACACAGGACCAACCCGTGCTAAGAGCCAGTAGAAGACACAGGACTAACCCGTGCTAAGAGCTATCAGAAGTCACAGGACCAACCCGTGACCAGGGCCACCAGAAAACACTGGACTAACCCGTAACCCGTGTTAAGAGCCACCAGAAGACACAGTACGACAAGAATGTATATTTTCACCACATCTGCTCATATTTACATGGATAGAATAACAGCTGAAGCGAGAGAATTTACATCACAAGCGGAATTTAACTTAAGAAACAAATAACTCACCACAATACATGAACTGATCTTGACAGATGGACCAGGCCTTATACGAGACAGACGGTTTACCTAGGTACAGCCACATACATCAATGTACTAGGCTCAGTATGTGAAGGATATTAGTAGATCAAGATCAAAGATGGCAGATATTAGTAGATCAAGATCAAAGATGGCAGATATTAGTAGATCAAGATCAAAGATGGCAGATATTAGTAGATCAAGATCAAAGATGGCAGATATTAGTAGATCAAGATCAAAGATGGCAGATATTAGTAGATCAAGATCAAAGATGGCAGATATTAGTAGATCAAGATGAAAGATGGCAGATATTAGTAGATCAAGATCAAAGATGGCAGATATTAGTAGATCAAGATCAAAGATGGCAGATATTAGTAGATCAAGATCAAAGATGGCAGATATTAGTAGATGAAGATCAAAGATGGCAGATATGAGTAGATCAAGATCAAAGATGGCAGATATTAGTAGATCAAGATCAAAGATGGCAGATATTACTAGATCAAGATCAAAGATGGCAGATATGAGTAGATCAAGATCAAAGATGACAGATATTAGTAGATCAAGATCAAAGATGGCAGATATCAGTAGATCAAGATCAAAGATGGCAGATATTAGTAGATCAAGATCAAAGATGGCAGATATTAGTAGATCAAGATCAAAGATGGCAGATATTAGTAGATCAAGATTAAAGATGGCAGATATTAGTAAATCAAGATCAAAGATGGCAGATATTAAGATTAGTATAACACTTACACAATATGCAAACAATATCAGACAAGTAGGCTCGCGAACTGAAATACATGGGAAACATATTTTGTTAACAGAAGATGGAGGGTGTGATAGGAAAACTAATACTCGATACCAGACAGCTTCTGTTGTAACTTAGCAACCGTCACCACTGCACTACTAAGACTTAACAAATCAACTTGGAAACAGAGCAAGAAGCAAAAAATAATATATTTCTAAGAAATGCTGTGATGTTAATATCAAACTTGGTCCTTAACAGAAGCATAGTAGAGGACAAATACAACGTGCGAAATGAAGTGTCCAAGACAAGCAATCGGTGTTACCAGGAGACAGAGGAGGAGAAATGAGGACAATTCTTATATTGTGAGAACCATCATTTGTGCTGCATATATTTCAAAACAAAAAATTCAATGCTTCAGTCATATCATGAGAATGCAACCTGATCATCTACCACAGGAAGATCTGGCTACATGGCAGAAGGAAGGCTGCTTGGTGGATGGATAGATGATTTAAAATAAATGCTGCACAACAGAGGCTTACAACAATCAACGTAACACAATTGGTCCAAGATGGACAACTTGTTCCATATGTCGTTTAGTGGTCACTAGTGGATGAGGAATTGACGTATGTACGGATTAGACTGCTCGTCTTTAATCATGCTGGATTACTGGATTACTGGATTACTGGATGACCCTTCTTCAGCGGTGGTTTCACCGTTACGGGTCCCAACTTCTCTCCCAACGGTCTCTATCTTGGGCCACGGTGGATCAGTGGATAATTTGTCGTTCATCTGTGGCATCGTCAATGCTGATGCGGGATGCAAGGGAGTCGGATTAACGTGTTGGTGGTCTTTCCCGTAGTCGTTTCTTGTCTCTGGGGTACCATATTGATGTCGCTGTGTTCCAACGATCGTCCGTTCTTTGCAATAAGTGCGCACCCCCCACCCCACGCCCCTCGCGATGTTTCATCTTGTCTGAATAAACAACTGCATCTTCCAACAGGGACAATTGACGTTTGTCCGAGTTATGAGGACCTTTTGGGAGCTGGCTATGAAGTGTTAGGCCGATCATGCGTCTCTCGAGGAAGGCTTGGGTCACTCAATCTTCTTCGTGAGTGTCCATGTTTCTGCAACATAGCATATTGCAGGAAGTACTGCGGAGCTGACTAGAGAAGTGCGCAGGCTCTGGTCGTGGATGTTGGCCAATACCGGTTTTATATGGGATCAAGTCGTTCTGCATGTTGAGCAGGCGCCCAAGGTAGATGTACTAGACGCGGTCTTGTAAACTCTGGGCTCAAGTCGATCTAGATGTTGAGCAGGCGCCCAAGGTAGATGTACTAGACGCCGTCTTGTAAACTCTGGGCTCATGTCGTTCTCCATATTGAGCAGGCGCCCAAGGTAGATGTACTAGACGCCGTCTTGTAAACTTTGGGCTCAAGTCGTTCTCTATGTTGAGCAGGCGCCCAAGGTAGATGTACTAGACGCCGTCTTGTAAACTCTGGGCTCAAGTCGTTCTCCATATTGAGCAGGCGCCCAAGGTAGATGTACTAGACGCCGTCTTGTAAACTTTGGGCTCAAGTCATTCTCCATGTTGGGCAGGCGCCAGAGGTAGATGTATTCGTTCACGTCGTCAAGCCCCTCTCCATCTAGAAAGACTGGGTCGCGGGAAGCAAATATATTGCGCATGACGTTCGTCTTGGACGTGTTCACTTTGAGTCTCGCCTTCTTTCCCTCTCGGTGGAACGCTGCTAGACTGTCATTGGCCTCTTTGGCTGCCTCCGTAATAAGTATAGATCATCTGTCTGTGGCTGCCTCTGTGATAAGTACTAGATCATCTGTCTGTGGCTGCCTCCGTGATAAGTACTAGATCATCTATCTGTGGCTGCCTCCGTAATAAGTACTAGATCATCTGTCTGTGGCTGCCTCCGTGATAAGATCATCTGTCTGTGGCTGCCTCCATGATACGATCATCTGTCTGTGGCTGCCTCCGTAATAAGATCATCTGCAAAGTGAAGGTGATTTAGCAGCCTACCATTTATGTTGATGCCAAAAGTACCCAGTCGCTTGGGCTGATGACGGATTCCAGGCATGCGGAAAAAAAGGCTCGGTGAGATGGTGTCCCCTTGACGTACTCCTCTCTGGGTGGGTAGTGCTACCGGTTTTACAAACAAACACTTCTCTTAAATCGTAAATGTAAACAGCGCAATGGTCATACTGTAGTCAGCTTCATGGAGGTCAAAAATGAACTGGTGGCATGAGAACAAGTTTATGTGTGTATGCGTGTGTGTCCATTGTATTTCTTCTCTCTCTCTGTTTCTCTCTCTCTCTCTCTGTGTGTGTGTGTGTGTGTGTGTGTGTGTATGTTCGTATGTGCATGCATATGTTCGTGCTTATTCAAAATACTAGGGGAAATTAATTCAAGAGAGAAGAGATTTTTATTTAACAAATTATCACGTTCAAAACTCATTAACATTTTCAACACAAACACACAAGGATAAAAATTAAATCATAAAAATGAAGAAGGTGTCGAAAACAAAAAAAACAACCCATAGAAAAATCCAAAACTCTACTGCAAAATGGTCAAATAAAAAACTCATTATAATACCAAAACTTAAATGAAAATTAGAAGAAAAATGTGAAATAATACAAACGAACAGAAAACAGAGAATATAGATATGGACAAAGAACACAAGCATATAATTAATAAGGATAGTATATAAACGAAGAAAACAAGAAAACAATAAAAGGAAAAGACAAAATGAGGAGAGGCAGGTACAGATAAGAACAGCAAACTAAGAGCAGCGATAACAGGTTGGGCCGGAGGAGTCGACATTCTCACCGGAAACATACATTAATGAGAACACATTCCGTGTTTGTTGAAACATGTCAGAGACGCCGGTAGCACTGGATCACCAGACCAGATCAGTTCAAGATAAGGCTAAGATCAGTGCTGCCGTGTCTATTAAGTCTTCATTGACGAAGAAAGAACAAGCGAGTGCTAATCAGAATCTGTCGCGTAAATTTGACGATGTAATCGAACATCGGATGCAGTTCAGGAAACATCGATCTTCGCTAGTAAAATAATTTCCAGGTGCATCTCTCAAGCAGAATTCCACTCATTAAAAATAGAATTTAGAAACCATCAATACCTTTTAGCGTCTAATGTAGTGCTTCTCAACTCGGATATCGTAATCAACAGCGATTTAATCTCTCCGGATGTCCTAAGCACAGTCAAACATTAGTACCCTACCTATGGGTCCCCCCGAGATGAACTGACGTTTTCTTCCTCTTCTTCTTCTTCTTCTTCTTCTTCCTCTTCTTCTTCTTCTTCTTCTTCTTCTTCTTCTGCGTTCGTTCTCAATCCCCCGTTACCAAGCCCTGAACAGGGCTTTGCAAGTAGCAGGATGTAGTTAGCAGAACAGAATGCGTTGTGACGCTTGTTTACATCTTGACTGCGATATTTGCACCTTTCGGTCTGACACATCCGTCTTCTGCAGCATACGGACGTCGATTTGTCATTGTCAGAGGGAATATAATCTTCACAACCTTACCTATTTCAGTGCTTCATAAGGTCAGGAGCATCTCCTCTGCGCTCATCTACATTCATTCAAGTCCTTTCCATCTTGTGTGAGTCAGTTACCCGGTTACTGATTTTGTAGCTGCCGATCTCCGCTGTCTGCCCTCCCCTTTGTTCGTACACCACAAACATTTTTAATTCGGCGCTCGTTCTCAAAATGACATTTTATGGCATTGTCTCGTAGTTCACAGCAAGACTTCCACATCTTCCCATTTCGACACCGACATATCCGATTTCAACACGTCACATATTTAGGAACATGGTTTACCTTCTTCAATATCTACCCTGTCAGCCAGACTGCGCGGATGCAGCCTCCCAGCTACCAAGTCTGAAGGTCTTCCTAAACAAAAATCGTTTAGCGTGTGAAAATTTCTTGCGGATTTCATCTGACCACGTCACTACTGCTGATAGCGCTTTCCAGAGATGTCTTTCTTCTGTAGTGGATGGTTGAGTTACATATTTCCTTTTAGTTGTCTTGTCCCTATTTGTTGAAGTTGATTAAAAGGCTACATGACAAGATAGCCAACCCCATGGCCAACCCTCATCAGTTGCTTCTTACAATGCGCTATGCAAGTTATCAGTTTAGCTATCCTTTGGGCCCTTATCTATTAGTTGCTGTCAATATCCAAGCGTCTGTCGTGGGCAAGGGTACAAAGTTGTAATATTCGGTACCGACACGCGCCAATCAACTCAGATGTGAATGGGTACCTTACTTACCGTTACGGAAGAGAAGATAACAAGGATTAAAATCTGGTCATTCCCCCTCAGAAGACGTACACATAATGATATCCATGACCGAGTCCGTATTGACACTTACTGTAGCAGCTGGTACACCTCACGGGGATCATACTGCATAGGCAAGAGACTAAGTACATGATTGTCAGTGTTCAGGTAAATACAGCAACAAACGCACCACTGAACAAGATTAGTACACCACCAACGCATCACTGAACAAGATTAGTACACCACAAACGGACCACTGAACAAGATTAGTACACCACAAACGGACCACTGAACAAGATTAGTACACCACAAACGGACCACTGAACAAGATTAGTACACCACCAACGGACCACTGAACAAGATTAGTATACCACCAACGGACCACTGAACAAGATTAGTACACCACCAACGCACCACTGAACAAGATTAGTACACCACCAACGCACCACTGAACAAGATTAGTACACCACAAACGGACCACTGAACAAGATTAGTAAACCACCAACGCACCACTGAACAAGATTAGTACACCACAAATGCACCACTGAACAAGATTAGTACACCACCAACGGACCACTGAACAAGATTAGTACACAACAAACGCACCACTGAATAAGATTAGTACACCACCAACGCACCACTGAACAAGATTAGTACACCACCAACGGACCACTGAACAAGATAAGTACACCACAAACGCACCACTGAACAAGATTAGTACACCACAAACGCACCACTGAACAAGATTAGTACACCACAAACGCACCACTGAACAAGATTAGTACACCACCAACGCACCACTGAACAAGATTAGTACACCACAAACGGACCACTGAACAAGATTAGTACACCACAAACGGACCACTGAACAAGATTAGTACACCACAAACGGACCACTGCACAAGATTAGTACACCACAAACGCACCACTGAACAAGATTAGTACACCACAAACGGACCACTGAACAGGATTAGTACACCACAAACAGACCAATGAACAAGATTAGTATAAAATACAATTAAATCAAGAAAAGACAACTTGATTAATATTAAAAAAATCAATAAACAAATTATTCACACATACGCAAGCATGTGTACACGCATACATATGTGAATGCATGTGTGTGTATGTATGTGTATACATGTATATATGTGCGTGTGTGTGTGTGTGTATGTGTGTGTATACATGTATATATGTGCGTGTGTGTGTGTGTGCGTGCGCGCGCACGTGCATTATCGATAAATACGGAAGCACTGATATGGATATTCAAATGAGGATACACCTGATAAATTTATGACCATCAAGGGATTGTCGGTCCTGCAGGAAAATGGAGATCTTCAACTCCCGTGTTAGGTTCCTGCTTGTGGTTGCCTCAGAAACTTGGAGGACAACAAAAACCTACATGAAATAGGTACGGGCTTTCAGAAATAAATGAGGATTTTAAATGGTTTGATTTTGTCGAAAATGTCGAACATTTAGAGAGAATCGTGCAAAATTATGTCGATCAGGACATACGAAGAAGTCGATGGAACTGGAGAATGCTTTCATCAAAGAGATCACGAGATACCATAACAAGGCAATCCGTGTGTTGATCATCTAAAGGCAAACGAGATGTAGAGGGATAACGAGACACTCTTGGCAAAGGTTACTGGATAGGAATGTTAAAGAAACAGAGCTATCATGGTTGGATCTCGAGAAGACGACATTGGATAGATTGTAGCAAGACCTGACACATGGACATAGCTCCTAGAAGTGATTGAGGGACACGCTCTATAGCAAGACCTTACACATGGACATAGCTCCTAGAGGTGATAGAGGGACACCTCACGTAAGAAGACCTCACATAATGACAGTATAGCGGGTTACCGGCACAACCAATGATAGACTGCAAGTCCCTTACTGTTGGGTAGACTAAATGTCAACAGGGAAAAGACTGGAGAAAATAATATGGCCACGCCTTAATGGCTGCGCTCTCGACTCTCTCCGGGGTTTGTGTCGAGTTTTTCGATGTTTGGTGGTTCCTGTTTGGATTATCTTTCACAACTCATTCACTAGGTATCAGCGACTTTGTTCTGTGAAATTGATGTGGTTACGATCGGTTATCTTGTTTGTTATGCTGTATTTCGCTGCATTTCATGCCTGGCTCACGCCGTGGGAAACCAGTCCATGAAGGAGTTCAACGTTCTGCCTAACTGCACACCAGAATTAAGTTCAGATTATCACTACTCAAGACATTTCTGATTGGACTAAATCGACTTCATCCTGTCCACCCCACCACCCTCCACAGGAAGTTACACGATACCTCTCCCAACCTCGTATTCTCAGCACAGCAAGGGTCATACTGACCAACGACCAACATGTGGACACAATCAGAAGCCTCGGCGGCGGGACACGTAAAAATAGGGAGTTTGACACCGAACAAGCTTGACACAACCTCCTCGCGGCCCTCATCCCAAGGCTGCGGAGTACAGTGCTCCACCTGGGGAGTCTGTAGGGATTTCGCACGACCGGCTACTCATGAACACAGCTTCAGCAGTTGGACATGGTAGTAGACGATCGACGCAACGAGCCTTTGACGCCTAAGCAAACATTATTATTATGATTAAAGCCTGGAGGTTGGACACACCAGAGCTGCACCTTCCACTGGTCTCTAAGCCACAAGAAGCACACCACTCACAGACATACTACTAATAACCAAATGTGAGTCCAAAAATAAAACCAGGGACATAATCTTCTTAGGAACGACTAAATCGATTAACGGACCAATAGTATCGATTTTGGCTACCTGTCATTGGACACTGAACTGCTTGACTGAATACCTGGGTACCAGTACTCCAGCAACAGATGAACCACATTTCGACAAAAATGTCTTTATTAAGTGCCACAATGGAGACCTTGTGTCGCTGAGACTGAGTCTTGTTTTCCTGATCCTTGCTCTTGCACTATGGGAAATTCCTCATACTCTCCTTGACACCATTAACACAGTTGATTGGAAGCCGCCGTTTTGAGTCACTACTTTGTAACTCTCAGAGTGATTTGTATTTGCGACATCTGGGCTAGAACATATTGTATGAGTTGGAGTTAACGTAACGATACAGTATTTTTTTTTACTATGTAAAATCGTTGAAGTCAGTCAAGGCAAGCAGAGGTTACACACCATTGTTACGCATCTAGCAAAGATACAGATAAAGAGAGACCCATAGCAGACACTGCCGTCGGAGATGAAACAGAACAACTGCTTGAAGACGGACACTCACAAATGACAATTTGTGCAAAAATTGTTTTTATGGGAAAATAAATAATAAAACTAAAAATGTGGATGCGCGCATAATTATGGATGACAATAACAACAAAATAAGACAATCTTTTATAAATATATAGAAAATGATGCGCTGTAATTAAATGTTGTAAATGTAAAAAGATAAATACGATAGAGACTCAAGAGACGTTTACAGAAAGCAGAATATCAACATCCGGATTATAAAATCGAATTGCTTTGAACTAATACGGTCTCATAAGGGAAGTGATAGCATTGATCCGGGTAAATCAGATAGGGATGTACAATCAATGTATCAAATATGAACTACAGTGTGTTCAAAAGCAATTATCTTTATAATTTGTTCAAATTTAAAACGCCAATCTCCCGAAACAAACTGTGTTTGGAGTGGTTTATTTAAACTACATATGAAACACTCGTTCAATGACGTTTACAGCAGGTTAGTCCTTACAATATCCATACAACAGATCCATACAACAGATCCTTACAGCAGATCGTTACAACAAATCGTTACAACATATCCAATACAACATATCCATACAACAGATCCATACAACAGATCCATACAACAGATAGTTACCTTAATTTTACATTTTTAACGTTTGGGTTTTTATGTTTACACGTCTTTCATCTTATATTCTGCTTGAGATGGCAGCAATTTAATTTCGTATCAGAGTTTGAAAGATAATTTTCTTACACTCTCCATACAACTTGGAAATACTGCATGCAAGTACTCGTTTTGAATACAATCTCAAGATCGCAATCAATCACAAACATATCTCTGTAACTTAATTCATATAGAATGGATTGAAGGTGTAAAAATACGAACATGTGGAAAGAGAGCGAACATAAGCATAACCTCTAGAGATGCATGCTTACTTAGTAGTCTCTTCTACCCTGGGGTGTAGAAGTACATGCTTACTTAGTAGTCTCTCCTCTTCTACCCTGGGGTGTAGAGATACATGCTTACTTAGTAGTCTCTTCTACACTGGGGTGTAGAGATACATGCTTACTTAGTAGTCTCTTCTACCCTGGGTGTAGATATACATGCTTACTTAGTAGTCTCTCCTCTTCTACCCTGGGGTGTAGAGATACATGCTTATTTAGTAGTCTCTTCTCTTCTACCATGGGGTGTAGAGATACATGCTTACTTAGTAGTCTCTCCTCTTCTACCCTGGGGTGTAGAGATCTGCCTGTTCTATCCATCGCCTTGCTCTTGGCCAGGTCAGTCTAGTCCGCAGTTACTTATAAATTGTTCTATCGTGTCATCCCTGAGGACTGTCGGTATATCTGTGGGTCTGGATCTTTGACTCTTTGCTTCCAAAGCCTGCAGGTGTAGCTAATATTCTTTCATTCTGCAGACATGGCCAACCCAAGTTGAGATTACTCCACTGGCGTCTGGAAAGGTTTGGATTCTAGATCTTGCTGTATTGTCTGCTGCGAGCCTCATTTCTTTCTGTTATTTCAATCACCTTTGTTAGACAGCTCATTCCTGACCCTGCGTGCTGGTTTGTCAGAGTACGGACAAAGTCCATAATTCTCTTTTTGTAAGTTAACATTGGTGCACAGGTAGAGCAGTATACAGCCATCTTAGCGTTCTGATCTATTTCTCGTTTACTGAGGAATCCTCTATTTATGCATGAGATAGTTCAGGTTGCTTCTCTTCCAGTAGCCACATCCTATTTTATACATGCTTTCCCTTATAGCTCCAAGGTATTTTGAGCTGGTTGACCTGTCTCGTCTCGTTTTGTCTCGTAGTAAGAACATCATGGTTTTTGTATTTGAACTGCTAATTGTCATCCCTTTCTTCCAAGCTCCTCTTCCCAGATTTCAAGGTTGGTCTGGAGATGTGCCCTTAATCTGGTAACTAGTGTCACAATATCAGAACAGGACAGCTCCATTATATAGACACATCTCATCTTTCAGTACACAACAGAGTTCTGATTGGTCCTCTGTCTACAGTTTTTGATGACGTTATCAATGAGTAGATTGAAACAGTATCGCGAGATAATGTCGCCTTGTTTCATCTCACTGCTGGTCTTCAACTCCCCTCACTTTTGGTTTCCTGTTAGAGATTTTGGAAGTAAATAAAATGGATTGAACTTACCCAAAGTAGGCAGTATAACAATTCATGCACTTGATTGAAGTCCCTAGAGAAAGAGTGATATCTAACAACGATAATAATTTTTAAAATATGCAACAAAAAAATCTTACCTGAAGTTCACATTTCCTGTGGCAGATGTACCGACAAACTGCAACAAAAAAACCAACAATATTAATATAGTTTCTACATAAATATCCGTCAATGTACATACAGTTTCTATAAAAATACCTAACAATCCACATATAGTATCAACAAAAATACCCAACCATATATATATATATAGTTTTTACAAAAATATCCTTCAATGCACTTGTGTATAGTTTTACAAAAATACCATTCAATTTACATATACTTTGTACACAAAATAGTCAATAATTTACATGTAGTTTTATTTAAAAGTCAAGGTCACCACAAACAGATACTAGTATGTCGTACGAAGATTCAAAACGGCTAATTAAAGCCAGATACATGACTAAATGGGAAACTGAACATATCGGCTACACCAAAAACGATGCCTATTACCAGTTGAACAGAAGAGAGCAGGTCGTTGTCTTCAGACTTCGCACTGGCCACAATAGACTGAGGTACCACCTATTCAACAAATTGAAGATAGGTGGTACCGACGAATGCCCGTGTGGTACCGAGAAAATGACTGCTGAGCATCTGCTGCAGAACTGCCCGACATACGAGGATCATAGAGAGCAGATGTGGCCATCACCAGTGGAACCACAAGACAAGCTCTATGGCAGTGTCGACAGCCTCAGGATGACCGCCTCTTTTTTCGGAAAAATAATGGTTACTTTCTGACTGCGTACGAAGAAGAAGAAGAAGAAAAGTCAAGGTCTCACAGCGAAGAGGCATATGCAGATAAAGTTATGAAATGTCGGATCGATATTTTCGTATCGGAAAAAAATACAGTACAGCCATGCTTTTCCGTTTATCCTTCTTAATTTTCTTCCACTTGTTCTTCTTTCTTATTCCGTATCTTCTGTGATCATTCGACGATGACTGACGATGCAGTAAGTAAACACTGCACCTCATGTCCTCTTTCAAGGCAAATACAAATTCCCATCACTAAACGTGATCTTCCAAGGCAGCAACAAATTCTCTTCACTCAACGTGATCTTCCAAGGCAGCAACAAACTCTCTTCACTCAAAGTGATCTTTCAAGGCAACAACAAACTCTCTTCACTCAAAGTGATCTTTCAAGGCAACAACAAATTCTCTTCACTCAAAGTGATCTTTCAAGGCAGCAACAAACTCTCTTCACTCAAAGTGATCTTTCAGGGCAACAACAAATTTTCTTCACTCAAAGTGATCTTTCAAGGCAGCAACAAATTCTCTTCACTCAAAGTGATCTTTCAAGGCAGCAACAAATTCTCTTCACTCAAAGTGATCGTTCAAGGCAGCAACAAACTTCCTTCACTCAAAGTGATCTTTCAAGGCAGCAACAAATTCTCTTCACTCAAAGTGATCTTTCAAGGCAGCAACAGACTCCCTTCACTCAAAGTGATCTTTCAAGGCAGCAACAAACTTCCTTCACTCAAAGTGATCTTTCAAGGCAGCAACAAATTCCCTTCACTCAAAGTGATCATTGAAGGCCGCAATAAACTACTTCACTAGGTGATCTTTCAAGCGACGTCCCAGATCAAGTTTTTCCACTTCGGATTATAGGATAAATCACCAACTATTAGTAGGTCACACTCGCTTTGACTACGCTACTGTGATCTATATAAGATACGTTCTTCCGATCGTTTCGATCTCTTCTGAGTACGTGTTCGATCTCATCCCAACACTGACCAGTCAGGATAGTGTGAATGCACTTTTGGTGGTTTTTTTAACGCCTGTTTGGTAGCTCGTATTGTGTTCTAGACATGTCCGCTCGTATTGTGTTCTAGACATGTCCGCTCGTATTGTGTTCTAGACATGTCCGGTCGTATTGTGTTCTAGGCATGTCCGCTCGTATGGTGTTCTAGGCATGTCCGCTCGTATTGTGTTCTAGACATGTCCGCTCGTATTGTGTTCTAGGCATGTCCGCTCGTATTGTGTTCTAGGCATGCTCGTTCACCGCTCGCTCGTATTGTGTTCTAGGCATGCTCGTTCACCGCTCGCTCGTATTGTGTTCTAGGCATGTCCGCTCGTATTGTGTTCTAGGCATGTCCGCTCGTATTGTGTTCTAGGCATGTCCGCTAGTATTGTGTTCTATGCATATCCGCTCGTATTGTGTTCTAGGCATGTCCGCTCGTATTGTGTTCTAGGCATGCTCCCTCGTATTGTGTTCTAGGCATGTCCGCTCGTATTGTGTTCTAGGCATGTCCGCTCGTATTGTGTTCTAGACATGCTCCCTCGTATTGTGTTCTAGACATGCTCCCTCGTATTGTGTTCTAGGCATGCTCGTTCACCGCTCGCTCGTATTAAGTTCGCGCAATGTCGCGTTCACCAGGGAGACCGTCAATAGTTTTAGACGACATTTGGCTCGGATTGGCTTCGTTCGTTCTCAGTCTCCAGCTACCAAGTCCTGAAAAGGGTTTTGCAAGTAGCAGGATGTAGTCTGGAGAACGAACTGCGTTGTGTCGTAATTTACAGTATGACTGGGATATTTGGACCTTGGGGTTCGACACATCCGACATCAGCTGACATTTTTTGAGTACCGGGTTAGACTTCCCTCTTCAATTCCTTCTCCTTAGCCAGTCTGCTCTGTTGCAGCCTCTTATCCAGGATCACCGCGTGGAGGTATAGAAGGGTCTTGGCAGCTTTGGTTCGCTGGCCCTGACTCTAACAGTCAGCTATGGGTCGCTCGCCCTGACTCTAGCACTCAGCTATGGGTCGCTGACCCTGACTCTAGCAGTCAGCTATGGGTCGCTGGCCGGCGCAGCTCACGCGCTGCTCATGATCTTCCTCCCATAACAAGAGCATGCAATGTGACTTGGCGTAGACTTCCTGTAAGGGGGCCATCTATAATGGTGATCCAATGCATTGCTTGGAGCGAAATTGAGTAGAAACAAAACAACCCCGTCTGCTTATAGTATTAGTACGCCCAGCGTCTCTCTGTATTCTGGCAATTGTCTAAATTACCAAACTTTACTTATATATAATATATAGGCATATCTGTATAAGGATTTCATATGCATGTACAAGGAGCAAAGGGACCAGGTGAAACATACTTATAGAGACCCGACCACACGCAAGGGTAAGATGAAACATACTGATCAAGTCTCTACCTCACGTCAGGTGAAACATGCGGATCAAGTCTCTACCTTAGGTCAGGTGAAACATACTGATCAAGTCTCTACCTTAGGTCATGTGAAACATACTGATCAAGCCTCTACCCTACGTCAGGTGAAACATATTGATAAAGTCTCTACCTTAGGTCAGGTGAAACATACTGATCAAGTCTCTACCTCACGTCAGATGAAACATCCTGATCAAGTCTCTACCTTAGGTCAGGTGAATAATACTGATCAAGTCTCTACCTCACGTCAGATGAAACATACTGATCAAGTCTCTACCTTAGGTCAGGTGAAACATACTGATCAAGTCTCTACCTTAGGTCAGGTGAAACATACTGATCAAGTCTCTACCTTAGGTCAGGTGAAACATACTGATCAAGTCTCTCTACCTTAGGTCAGGTGAAACATACTGATCAAGTCTCTACCTTAGGTCAGGTGAAACATACTGATCAAGTCTCTACCTTAGGTCAGGTGAAACATACTGATCAAGTCCCTACTTCACGTCAGGTCAAACATACTGATCAAGTCTCTACCTCACGTCAGATGAAACACTGACCAAGACCCAACCCAACGTCAGACCTAGGTCAAACACTTGTGAAGATCCAACCTGGTGTCCACGCTTGATATCCTGGAAACAAGCTGTGTCACATAGTCTAGTTAAGGAGGTGGGGATTGATACTGTTATCCCCACAGTGGCGAGCCCACTGATGAGTCTAGCATTGCATAACAGGAAGAATGGGACCAGTCCACTTTCACAAACGCGTCTCAGGATGTCAGAAGAGCCACTAAAACCCGCTACCAAACAAAACGTCATCTAGAGTTAAAACAACTCAGACCGAATCGCTTGAAACAACAACAATATCAATAACAGCAACAACTACATCAACTAGGGGAGATCAGAAAGTAATGCACCACATCGTGTTACTCAGCTAACAATGAAAATAGAAGCATGACATTTTGTACACTTCAAAGATGACATGTGTCCATTGTGTGTTCCAAATTGCAGCGCAATCGGCCAAATCATACGGCTGCACTGAATCGTTAAAATGTAGCGTGTTAGCAGCTTGCGTTATAAGAGCGAATTGTGGTAGAATTTCTTCTTGTAGAGAAGGGAACTGTTGTGAACATTCACAAGCGTCTATGTGATGTGGACGGACGTTTTATAGTCGACAGGAGTAAAGTTAGTCGCTGGGTTCAGAGAATCAAATTATCAGGAAGTGCTTGATCGACCACACAGTGGACGTCCTGCCCCAGTCACCAACGCAGACATGTTGAAATGCGATGACTGCATTAAGCAGGGCAAATCACTACTAAACATCTGGCCTTACAGCTGTCAGTCAGCATTGGTAATGCAAATGCATTTATAAAAACTCTCGGATTTCCTAAGGTTTGCGTAAGATGGCTTCCTCGAAGTCTCACAAATGACCACCGATTGTAAAGGAAAACAGTTTCTTCTGAATTGTTGGAGCGTTTCAATGCTGACGGAGAGAACTCTTTGGGTAACATCGTTACAGGTGACGAAACCTGGGCACATCATTTTGAACATAAAAGACAGTTCATGGAGTGGAAACCCCACAAACACCATGCAGAAAATAATTCAAGACAACTCCTTCAGCTGGAAAGGTCATGATCACTGTCTTTTAGGACATTGAAGATGTGATTCTTGTGGATATGATGCCAAGAGAGACAATCAATTCGCAAGCTTACATTAGGACTTTGAAAAAACTCAATCGACGCTTCCGCAGTTTGGCCTTCACAAGAATCCAGCAGACCTGCTTTTCCTTCACGATAATGCGCGCCCTCACACAAGTCTGGCAACAGAAGAAGCAATCACCCTATATTCCCGATTTGTCACCCTCTGATTTTCATCTGTTTGGTCCACTCAAAAATTCAATCCATGGGACGACGTTTGAAGATAATGAAGAAATGATTCATGCAGTCAAGAAATGGCTACATGATCAAGACAAAATCTGGCACGGGATAGGAATACACGGATTTGTTTCACGCCGGCATAAAGCTGAACACGTTGATGGGGATTATATTGAATAATACAGAAGGTTACATGACATATCCATGTATATTGTGCAGAAATGTCTTGCCTTTTTGAGTAAACAGCACCTGTATATGAATTATTCGAACATCTTACCTTGGCAAGCAGATCCTTGATTGTAGACGAGCTGCTTACACACGAAACACCGATGTGGGCGACGAAAGTGGTACAGTCGAAATGAATGGCGCAGGATAGGTGGTTCAGATGGCTGTGGACACACAAAAATCCAGAAATAATGTCACATAAATCACACAACTATGCATTACAAGCCTGCAACACACATAGACCCGCCTACTTTAAGTCAAGTAATATTAGCAAAGGATGTAGAACAACTTGGAGACCTGTTCTACTGGTTACTTCTCCTTGTTGGCACTCACATAAGAAAACAGATTTCCCTCACAAACTTGGTGGTCTGTCTCACTCAAAAACTTGGTGGTATGTATCCTTCATAAACTTGGTGGTCTCCCTCTCTCATAAACTTGGTGGTTTCGCTCCTTCATAAAATTGGTAGTCTCCCTCCGTCATCAACTTGGTGGTCTCCCTCCGTCATAAACTTGGTGGTCTCCCTCCTTCATAAACTTAACGGTCTTCCTTCCTCCTAAAATTGGTGGTCTACCTCCCTGATAAACGTGCCATTCTGTCTCCCTCATAAACGTACCAGTCTGTCTGCCTCTTAAACATACCAGTCTGTCTCCCTCATAAACTTGGTGTTTTACCTCACTCATAAACGTTCCAGTCTGTCTCTCTCATAAACGTACCAGTCTGTCTCCCTCATAAACTTGGTGTTTTACCTCACTCATAAACGTTCCAGTCTGTCTCTCTCATATACGTACCAGTCTATCTCCCTCATAAACTTGGTGGTCTGTCTTCCTCATAAACTTGGTGGTCTGTATCCCTCATAAACTTGGTGGTCTGTTTCCCTCATAAACTTGGTGGTCTGTCTTCCTCATAAACTTGGTGGTCTGTATCCCTCATAAGCTTGGTGGTCTGTGTCAGACTTCTATAGTCATCACACATTATATAGTTCACTTAGCCCCACATAATCAGTACAGACATTAAGCTGAGCTGCAGAAATAATAAACAACACAAAAAGCCAATGCCAGCCGGTTGTATTCTTTACCGACATAATATCAGTTCTGCAAGCCCTCATGCATCCATTTGTAAAAAGCTTTATCGCAACTGAAAACCAAAATAAAGGCAGTACTACAGGCGATACCATCACAGTATGGCATACCAGGAGATGACAGCAGACCTTAGCAAAAGAGGGGGCAACTCAAAAACAAAAAAACAAACTATCTCCTTCCAGGAAAAAATTCATTATCTAAGCCATAGAGAAAGTCGACCCAATGGGAGATAACTGAAACTACCTTGTTCGAGAGAAGCACTCACCCTGTTCCGCGTAAGAAAGGGACGTAACAGAATGAATAACCACTTAACTAAAACTGGCCCTATCGCTCATGTATGTGTGTGCGGACAAGCAGAACATAACCTACATATATTCTTATACTGGCTCGGGGAGACGAACCGTTGTTGTCACAGAAATGTCAATAGATATGGACGAGTCAACATTAAATGATTGTTGTGCCAAGGTGCTATAGACATATGCTTCACAGGAAGCTCGACATATTTTAATGTGATTAATATGGAGAAACAAGAGATAGTTGCCGCAATATTATTGTAAGCGTTCACATAAAGGAGACAGACAGTGACATAAGAGGCCAATGACACAGGATAATCACAAACAGCGCAGACAATACGAAGGCAACGCCGACAAACCGAAGGCAACGCCGACAAACCGAAGGCAGGGCCGACAAACCGAAGACAGGGCCAACAAACCGAAGACAGGGCCGACAAAGCGAAGACAGGGCCGACAAAGCGAAGGCAGGGCCAACAAACCGAAGACAGGGCCGACAAACCGAAGGCAGGGCGGACAAACCGAAGGCAGGCCGGACAAACGGAAGGTAGGGCGGACAAAGCGAAGACAACCCAAGATCCAGCTAGCCCGTATCTGGATACTGAGAAAGACGGTTCACGTCGGAATGAAATCGGCTGTTCTGTCACAGGAGATAATCTTATCTTCTTAAATATATTTTTGTCTTAAGCATGTTTTGTAACATTGAGGTCTAACTTAGAGAGAAAAAAAACGGGGGTGGTAGGGGTGTGTGGTGTGTGGGAAAGAGGGGGAGAGAAAGCATTTGTGGGGCTGAAGAATAAATGGCACTTGCCACGTAAGGTGCAAACTAGGCTTTTATTCCATTCTTGGCTATGAACACATGTCACATCTGTTAGGCGACCAGAATCCAAATCGCTCTGCCACCTGACCTTGATATGATATCCTCACCAGAAGATAACTGCATACACAACGAAAATATCGTTTTTTCATCATCTTTATTTATCTTTGCCATTCCATATGACGGAGTGTAGGTCTACAAATTCAATTGGTTTATCATAACCAGTGTTTTTGAAATCTTGAATCTATCTTGTCTGCAATGCGGTTTCGGTAGTTGTAGTTTTACATAGTGAGGTTGCTAGCCCCATATACAATCTTCTGTAGCCGCTTTCGCTGCATGCATGGAAGGAAAAGACCATTGGCCGATGTACCTATATCTATCCATTTTCCAACTTTTGTGGGGTACGTTTGATTATTCACAGGCGGTTGCAGTCTTTGTCGGGTTGAAGTGTTGGTATGGTTGGATGGGGGGGGGGGGAGATGGGCCAGCTGGATAGGAGAGGATGTGGTCAGTGTCACATAACTTTTGATGGAGGTGGACTCAGGCAGGTTTATAGATGGGGAGGGGGAGGGCGAGGGTTAAGAGGAGCGAGTTTGGTGATGGTGAAAGAGTGTATGGAGGTGTGAAGCAGGGAAGGTGCAGAACCTTTACTTGTTAAACTACTGTTGGGATGGGATGGGCGTGGGCTGGTGGTTAAGTAACAATGGTGTTCTAGTGTTTTAGTGACACGGCTCACAACTCGAAGATGCTGGGTTCGATCCCTAATCACAGCACTGACCGTTACCCCAGGGAAGCAATTTGTAACGGGTGTCTGCAGAATGTCTTCTGTCCGTCTGGCGAGTGTCTGCGTGTACTGAGCACCAACGACAGCTGATTAGACTGTGCTCATCGGGTATATGAACAGCTTGTCCCTCCATCTTAACTGGGAATGACACAGAGTTAAATGGATGCCATCACTAGGCACTGATGTTACTCTTCCCTCCCACCTTGATCAGTATGTTTTACCTGACCCTAATGTTACTCTTCCCTCCCCCCTTGATCAGTATGTTTTACCTGACCCTAATGTTACTCTTCCCTCCCACCTTGATAAGTATGTTTTACCTGACCCTAATGTTACTCTTCCCTCCCCCCTTGATCAGTATGTTTCACCTGACCCTAATGTTACTCTTCCCTCCCCCCTTGATCAGTATGTTTCACCTGACCCTAATGTTACTCTTCCCTCCCCCCTTGATCAGTATGTTTCACCTGACCCTAATGTTACTCTTCCCTCCCACCTTGATCAGTATGTTTCACATGACCCTAATGTTACTCTTCCCTCCCACCTTGATCAGTATGTTTCACCTGACCCCAATGTTACTCTTCCCTCCCACCTTGATCAGTACGTTTCACCTGACCCTAATGTTTCTCTTCGTCCCAGTTACAACGAGGTACCTACAATCATTTCCAGAAGGAATGTCTGGCTGCACTTCTCCAATTCTAGTTCACTTGTTAGTGAAAGCTGGCATAGAATAAGGGGTCGCGTGACAGTTCTCTGAGAGGTCAAACAAAGGGTCAACGAGCCAAGGGGGTGGAATGCTGATTGATGACGACGGATGACAAGGGCGCGTGGACTCAGCGCGTGTTAAAAAGTCATTAACCCGACTAGACTCGACGGAATATATGGAATGCAATAAAACGTCTAATATATCCGGTCGTTTCAGGACAGAGTCACGACCTTCAGACCTTTGAAAACTTACCTACAAGTCAAAGTGGATACAGGGGCAAGTTCCGTTAAACAATCAACGTTTTTTGTTCGTCGAGTATAATAGTTGTCCATCACAAGTGATTAAGACCACTCTCTTTGTTCAGCCGTGTGGACAGTCGTATCTCTTGCTGTGTCCGCTGAAATGGGTGACTTGCGCGGTGATTTGGATTAAAGTGAGGAAGAAACTGCGCCTTTTGTCAACCTCACTCACAGCGCATAAGCTACCTTTTGCCAGTGGCAAGACATTCATCGAGCATATCGTAAAGCATATCGCTCTATATATATATGCCAAGTGCACAGGTCCACCTAAACGAGAAATCTGAGAATTTAGCAATCATATACGCTGTATCAATACCATAGACACCCGCAATCATTTACGCTGTATCAATACCACAGACAACATCAGTCATATACGCTTTATAAATACCACAGACAACATCAGTCATATACGCTGTATCAATCCCGTAGACATTAACAACAATTTACGACAGTAATCCGTACCAGAGATCCGTTCTTATCATGCACGTACTAGAAGATGGGCCAGATTTGCATACTTGCAAACACATAAACACTCTCGTTGGAAACTACAGTGTGTAACTGCATACATTATTAGCACTGGCTTAGAAGATCATTTTGTTAACATTCATAACATTTTTAACAGTAGTTTACAACTGCATTTTGGTACTATTTATTGCAACATTTCATCTTTTTTCATGATGGATTATTTGTTTTTGTATGTACTGTCCAATATATCTGATGAAAACCTTTTAGCTGTAACGTAGGTGTCGTTTTTCTTTCTGTTGTAGCTCGGTTTCTCAATCAAACCTATCCATGATAGTATACACAAGTAGGCCCTAACCTCTAACCCACCTTAGGGTAGAAAACTCTACAACTCATGATATTTTACACTCTAAAATGGTTCCCAGAGTTCTGAGTTTAAAAGAAAACTCTAAAAACAATACTTTATATATCATCTTCGTCGCCATCATCATAGTTATTATTATTTCTATCATCATTTTTATCTTCATAATGTATCTTGTCACTCCAGGTAAATAGGTCCAATACTGAATTAGGTTTACCTTAACCAGGTATTAAGAATACCTAAAACCATTTGTTTCCAATGGGTTTTAGTGGCAATGGTTTTTATATGGTGAAGTTGCTAGTCACATGCACAACCTTCCGTAGGCACATGTTAGGACCAATGGTCTTTTTTGAGAACAACTCGGACTTCGAGGCGTGTCAGTTGAGAGACAATCGGCAGCAGGAGTTGACAACGGAGATCTGTGTGAACATATATTATATAACATTCCAGGCTGAATCTCAACAGCTGTCACTAACCTTTCGATGAATACTTGCTTAATGAGTGCTGTAATTGTCACTTACTCTTAATCCTTGCTTTCGAAAGTACAGAGTGGATAGCGGATATAGAGAACTCAAACCGTCTAGATCTTGTGTGGATGTCCTGGTCAGTCCGTGTTTCATGAGAATGAAAGAGCTGACACTCTGGCCTCGAGGCACTCGTTGAAGGGATGTAACATTGTGAAGTTGATCGGCTTTTGAATTGGAACACTGAAATCGCTGAACTCAAAATGTACAGGTTGCAGTTGTTATACCATACGCGGTCCAGTAGAGTAGAAGAGCGTTGAGAGGACGAAACAGGAGTGTGAACGACAACCATCCGTACCTATACTCTTCGCTATTTATTAAGACGGACTGGGCACATAGGGTCTGCACGGAGTGCAGTGTCTTCGATTTTTAACAGGATAGACAGAACGTCAAGTTTGATAAATCACACTGAATAACTCCTTTTACAAGAGAACATAAAAAGAAGGCGATGAAGTCTATACTAAAAAACACTGTACCTACCATTACATGACATTAGGCGGAAGGACGAGAGCCCGGATGCTGCTGAACCAGATACAACCACTCTAAAATGATTCATCCTCGACGGGAATGTGATGGGAATGCCCACATTTACCCCTTTCACCCATAGTTTACAACCACCTGTTTTAAGCGGGGGACTGAAGCGAAAATTGCCGGGTCAGAGATTCAAGTAATAAAATTGGTACCAACACGCTCGACCCAGTTCCAAGATACGATTAGGACTGGAATTATTTACGACCAAGATACCATCTCAGACGGCAGTGCGGGATAGCTGACTGTGTAATCTGGCTCAGCAGGTAGACACGTTAGTGCTGATTCTACTGAGGGCAGCTCTCTACACCAATGCTTCTCAAAGTGGTGATCCGGGCCCCACGAGCCCTCAGTCACAGCCGACAAAGCACGACAAGATACTGGACACAAAATGTCGATGTTTTCTCGCTTGGTTCCCGACATCGAACGCTCTTCTAAAAACAAGATTGTCTTTTGATCAAAACCACCCATCCGGCATATTTCTAATGTGAAAATGGATGGAACATTTTCTATATATAAATTATCAAAATGTTAATATAAATTTAAGATGAACAAACAATAATTAGTAAATTGTGTACTAGTCCCTACTGTAATGTATAAATCCCTGCCGGTCCGTCACACAGGACAGTTTGAGAAGCCCTGGTCTAGTATGAGTAAGCGACGGGTATTAAAGAACTGTAACAGTATACAACTAAAGGTTTTGGTCAAATCCTCCCAGGGATCTTGTCAGTTGGATGAACGTCGTTATGATAGCTTAGTATGGTAATAAATCAAAACTATTTCAGCTCCCCGTTCAGCATATACATCTCCAGTAAATACCTGCAAAGTTATCAAACTTGAAGTGTTTTTGGCTTAAACTTTCTACAGGGTAGAGTAGCCAGTCCCAAGCCCCAAGCCTCCTTATTCATCTCTAACAACTTGCCTGGCAGTTTACAGTGCTACTATTCTTTGTTTCGCGTTGGAGCCCCTGAGACTTCGGTATCTGTCTTGGATAAACACACTGAGCAGTACATGAACTGCAGCGGTCAGCTGAATGCTAGCGTCAAAGTCAGATACCCAGAGCTGCCAAAGATCTTCTACACCTCAACGTGGCGATCCTGGATAACTGCTTGCAACAGGGCAGGCACATTAAAAAGAAGGAATCGAAGAGGGATGGTTAACCCAGTACTCACAAATGCCTGCTGAAGTCGAATGTATCGAACCGAAAGATCGCAATGTTGCAGTCAATCTGTAAACTACGACACAACACCCTTTTCATGGCTTCGTAGCGGGAGTTTGAGAACGGTCAGTGCTTGGTAGTGGTAGTTTGAGGACGTTCAGGGCTTCGTAGTTGGAATTTTAGAACGTTCAGGGCTTGCTAGTGGGAGTTTGAGGACGTTCATGGCTTCGTAGTTGGAGTTTGAGAACGTTCAGGGCTTGCTAGTGGTAGTTTGAGGACGTTCAGGGCTTCGTAGTTGGAATTTGAGAACGTTCAGGGCTTACTAGTGGGAGTTTGAGGACGTTCATGGCTTCGTAGTTGGAGTTTGAGAACGTTGAGGGCTTGGTAGTGGGAGTTTGAGAATGGTCAGTACTTGGTAGCGTGAGTTTGAGAGCGTTCAGATCCTGGTAGCGAGAGTTTGAGAGCGTTCAGATCCTGGTAGCGAGAGTTTGAGAGCGTTCAGATCCTGGTAGCGAGAGTTTGAGAGCGTTCAGATCCTGGTAGCGAGAGTTTGAGAGCGTTCAGATCCTGGTAGCGAGAGTTTGAGAGCGTTCAGATCCTGGTAGCGAGAGTTTGAGAGCGTTCAGATCCTGGTAGCGAGAGTTTGAGAGCGTTCAGATCCTGGTAGCGAGAGTTTGAGAGCGTTCAGATCCTGGTAGCGAGAGTTTGAGAGCGTTCAGATCCTGGTAGCGAGAGTTTGAGAGCGTTCAGATCCTGGTAGCGAGAGTTTGAGAGCGTTCAGATCCTGGTAGCGAGAGTTTGAGAGCGTTCAGATCCTGGTAGCGAGAGTTTGAGAGCGTTCAGATCCTGGTAGCGAGAGTTTGAGAGCGTTCAGATCCTGGTAGCGAGAGTTTGAGAGCGTTCAGATCCTGGTAGCGAGAGTTTGAGAGCGTTCAGATCCTGGTAGCGAGAGTTTGAGAGCGTTCAGATCCTGGTAGCGAGAGTTTGAGAGCGTTCAGATCCTGGTAGCGAGAGTTTGAGAGCGTTCAGATCCTGGTAGCGAGAGTTTGAGAGCGTTCAGATCCTGGTAGCGAGAGTTTGAGAGCGTTCAGATCCTGGTAGCGAGAGTTTGAGAGCGTTCAGATCCTGGTAGCGAGAGTTTGAGAGCGTTCAGATCCTGGTAGCGAGAGTTTGAGAGCGTTCAGATCCTGGTAGCGAGAGTTTGAGAGCGTTCAGATCCTGGTAGCGAGAGTTTGAGAGCGTTCAGATCCTGGTAGCGAGAGTTTGAGAGCGTTCAGATCCTGGTAGCGAGAGTTTGAGAGCGTTCAGATCCTGGTAGCGAGAGTTTGAGAGCGTTCAGATCCTGGTAGCGAGAGTTTGAGAGCGTTCAGATCCTGGTAGCGAGAGTTTGAGAGCGTTCAGATCCTGGTAGCGAGAGTTTGAGAGCGTTCAGATCCTGGTAGCGAGAGTTTGAGAGCGTTCAGATCCTGGTAGCGAGAGTTTGAGAGCGTTCAGATCCTGGTAGCGAGAGTTTGAGAGCGTTCAGATCCTGGTAGCGAGAGTTTGAGAGCGTTCAGATCCTGGTAGCGAGAGTTTGAGAGCGTTCAGATCCTGGTAGCGAGAGTTTGAGAGCGTTCAGATCCTGGTAGCGAGAGTTTGAGAGCGTTCAGATCCTGGTAGCGAGAGTTTGAGAGCGTTCAGATCCTGGTAGCGAGAGTTTGAGAGCGTTCAGATCCTGGTAGCGAGAGTTTGAGAGCGTTCAGATCCTGGTAGCGAGAGTTTGAGAGCGTTCAGATCCTGGTAGCGAGAGTTTGAGAGCGTTCAGATCCTGGTAGCGAGAGTTTTAGAAAGAACGAATAATAAGAAGTATCCGTCCCATTATGTACTAAATTTCCGTCCCCGCTGTAGTGCCTTCCGTAACTGTAAGTCATGTTCCTAGTTACAACTGGATAGACTTAACATGCCGAGATCTGGGATCGACCCTGGGTTTTTGTGTGACAAGGCTCGTGGCAGTGCCAGGTTCAACATACTGACCACGTCCCCAACCTCAAGTACAGCCCATCGAGCACAGAGTAAGCAGGCTCAGGTGAAGCATCATGGTTTCACGTCCTCAGCAGACTCTCTAGAAACAGGCTCACAGCAGTCTGGCCAGCGAGATGGGAATCGACACTGTAACCTGCAAAATGGTGAGCTAACTGCGAAATATTGCATTGCACTACAGCTTGAACAATACACAACCACTTAAACCCGCTTCCAAAGAAACCAAGCCAAGAATTAACACAGCACCAAACGCAACGCATAACGACAACCTCTTCTCTTTGCCTATTATTGCTCTCTCCTCTCTCTTGCCTCTCTCTTCTCCTTTTCAGTCTATCATCTCTCTCTATCTCTCTCCTCTCTATTCTATTCCATTTCTGTAGCTCTAATGTGGACAGATGATGCTCGCGAGGTGTCCCATGAGGACTTTGAGCCAATATAAACGGTTACAATAGGTTACTCTGTAAGCTTTGAATCACGTGGTCCGTTCTTCATAATCTCACCTATATCTATTTCCAATGAGCCCAAAGTGGGGACTTGAAAAGCCAAAATGTCAGCCATTTCTAAACCCCAGTCTGACCACCAGTACAGCGGATCCACACCCGTCCTTAAAGATTCGAGACCTCTACAGATGAAACCTCAGCATGATCATCAGATTCACACCAGTCCTTGAAGATTTGAGACCTCTACAGATAAAACCTCAGCATGATCATCAGATTCACACCAGTCCTTGAAGATTTGAGACCTCTACAGATGAAACCTCAGCCTGATCATCAGATTCACACCAGTCTTTGAAGATTTGAGACCTCTACAGATGAAACCTCAGCATGATCATCAGATTCACACCAGTCCTTGAAGATTTGAGACCTCTACAGATGAAACCTCAGCATGATCATCAGATTCACACCAGTCCTTAAAGATTTGAGACCTCTACAGATGAAAGCTCAGCATGATCATCAGATTCACACCAATCCTTGAAGATTTGAGACCTCTACAGATGAAACCTCAGCATGATCATCAGATTCACACCAGTACTTAAAGATTTGAGACCTCTACATATGAAACCTCAGCAAGATCATTAGATTCGCACCAGTCCTTGAAGATTTGAGACTACAGATGAAACCTCAGGATGATCATCAGATTGACACCCGTCCTTGAAGATTTGAGACCTCTACAGATGAAACATCAGCATGATCATCAGATTCACACGTCCTTGAAGATTTGAGACCTCTACAGATGAAACCTCAGCATGATCATCAGATTCATACCAGTGCTTGAAAATTTGAGACATCTACAGATGAAACCTCAGCATGATCATCAGATTCACACCAGTCCTTGAAGATTTGAGACCTCTACACATGAAACCTCAGCATAATCATCAGATTCACACCAGTCCTTGAAGATTTGAGACCTCTACAGATGAAACCTCAGCATGATCATCAGATTCACACCAGTCCTTGAAGATTTGAGACCTCTACAGATGAAACCTCAGCATGATCATCAGATTCACACCAGTCCTTGAAGATTTGAGACCTCTACAGATGAAACATCAGCATGATCATCAGATTCACACCAGTCCTTGAAGATTTGAGACCTCTACAGATGAAACCTCAGCATCATCATCAGATTCACACCAGTCCTTGAAGATTTGAGACCTCTACAGATGAAACCTCAGCATGATCATCAGATTCACACCAGTCCTTGAAGATTTGATACCTCAACAGATGAAACCAGCATGATCATCAGATTCACACGTCCTTGAAGATTTGAGACCTCTACAGATGAAACCTTAGCATGATCATCAGATTCACACCAGTCCTTGAAGATTTGAGACCTCTACAGAACAAACCTCAGCATAATCATCAGATTCACACCAGTCCTTGAATATTTTAGACCTCTACAGATGAAACCTCAGCATGATCATCAGATTCACACCAGTCTTTGAAGATTTGAGACCTCTACAGATGAAACCTCAGCATGATCATCAGATTCACACCAGTCCTTGAAGATTTGAGACCTCTACAGATGAAACCTCAGCATGATCATCAGAATCACACCAGTCCTTGAAGATTTGAGACCTCTACACATGAAACCTCAGCATAATCATCAGATTCACACCAGTCCTTGAAGATTTGAGACCTCTACAGATGAAACCTCATCATGATCATCAGATTCACACCAGTCCTTGAAGATTTGAGACCTCTACAGATGAAACCTCAGCATGATAATCAGATTCACACCAGTCCTTGAAGATTTGAGACCTCTACAGATGAAAGCTCAGCATGATCATCAGATTCACACCAGTCCTTGAAGATTTGAGACCTCTACAGATGAAACCTCAGCATCATCATCAGATTCACACCAGTCCTTGAAGATTTGAGACCTCTACAGATGAAACCTCAGCATGATCATCAGATTAACACCAGTCCTTGAAGATTTGAGACCTCTACAGATGAAACCTCAGCATGATCATCAGATTCACACCAGTCCTTGAAGATTTGAGACCTCTACAGATGAAAGCTCAGCATGATCATCAGATTCACACCAGTCCTTGAAGATTTGTGACCTCTACAGATAAAACCTCAGCATGATCATCAGATTCACACCAGTCCTTCAAGATTTGAGACCTCAACAGATGAAACCAGCATGATCATCAGATTCACACGTCCTTGAAGATTTGAGACCTCTACAGATGAAACCTTAGCATGATCATCAGATTCACACCAGTCCTTGAAGATTTGAGACCTCTACAGAACAAACCTCAGCATAATCATCAGATTAACACCAGTCCTTGAAGATTTGAGACCTCTACAGATGAAACCTCAGCATGATCATCAGATTCACACCAGTCCTTGAAGATTTGAGACCTCTACAGATGAAACCTCAGCATGATCATCAGATTCACACCAGTCTTTGAAGATTTGAGACCTCTACAGATGAAACATCAGCATGATCATCAGATTAACACGTCCTTGAAGATTTGAGACCTCTACAGATGAAACCTCAGCATGATCATCAGATTCATACCAGTGCTTGAAAATTTGAGACATCTACAGATGAAACCTCAGCATGATCATCAGATTCACACCAGTCCTTGAAGATTTGAGACCTCTACACATGAAACCTCAGCATAATCATCAGATTCACACCAGTCCTTGAAGATTTGAGACCTCTACAGATGAAACCTCAGCATAATCATCAGATTCAAACCAGTCCTTGAAGATTTGAGACCTCTACAGATGAAACCTCAGGATGATCATCAGATTCACACCAGTCCTTGAAGATTTGAGACCTCTACACATGAAACCTCAGCATAATCATCAGATTCACACCAGTCCTTGAAGATTTGAGACCTCTACAGATGAAACCTCATCATGATCATCAGATTCACACCAGTCCTTGAAGATTTGAGACTACAGATGAAACCTCAGCATGATAATCAGATTCACACCAGTCCTTGAAGATTTGAGACCTCTACAAATGAAAGCTCAGCATGATCATCAGATTCACACCAGTCCTTAAAGATTTGAGACCTCTACAGATGAAACCTCAGCATCATCATCAGATTCACACGTCCTTGAAGATTTGAGACCTCTACAGATGAAACCTCAGCATGATCATCAGATTCACACCAGTCCTTGAAGATTTGAGACCTCTACAGATAAAACCTCATCATGATCATCAGATTCACACCAGTCCTTGAAGATTTGAGACCTCTACAGATAAAAGCTCAGCATGATCATCAGATTCACACCAGTCCTTAAAGATTTGTGACCTCTACAGATAAAACCTCAGCATGATCATCAGATTCACACCAGTCCTTGAAGATTTGAGACCTCAACAGATGAAACCAGCATGATCATCAGATTCACACGTCCTTGAAGATTTGAGACCTCTACAGATGAAACCTTAGCATGATCATCAGATTCACACCAGTCCTTGAAGATTTGAGACCTCCACAGAACAAACCTCAGCATAATCATCAGATTCACACCAGTCCTTGAATATTTGAGACCTCTACAGATGAAACCTCAGCATGATCATCAGATTCACACCAGTCTTTGAAGATTTGAGACCTCTACAGATGAAACCTCAGCATGATCATCAGATTCACACCAGTCCTTGAAGATTTGAGACCTCTACAGATGAAAGCTCAGCATGATCATCAGATTCACACCAGTCCTTGAAGATTTGAGACCTCTACAGATGAAACCTCAGTATCATCATCAGATTCACACCAGTCCTTGAAGATTTGAGACCTCTACAGAAGAAACCTCAGCATGATCATCAGATTCACACCAGTCCTTGAAGATTTGAGACCTCTACAGATGAAACCTCAGCATGATCATCAGATTCACACCAATCCTTGAAGATTTGAGACCTCTACAGATGAAACCTCAGCATGATCATCAGATTCACACCAGTACTTAAAGATTTGAGACCTCTACATATGAAACCTCAGCAAGATCATTAGATTCACACCAGTCCTTGAAGATTTGAGACTACAGATGAAACCTCAGGATGATCATCAGATTGACACCCGTCCTTGAAGATTTGAGACCTCTACAGATGAAACATCAGCATGATCATCAGATTCACATGTCCTTGAAGATTTGAGACCTCTACAGATGAAACCTCAGCATGATCATCAGATTCATACCAGTGCTTGAAAATTTGAGACATCTACAGATGAAACCTCAGCATGATCATCAGATTCACACCAGTCCTTGAAGATTTGAGACCTCTACACATGAAACCTCAGCATAATCATCAGATTCACACCAGTCCTTGAAGATTTGAGACCTCTACAGATGAAACCTCATCATGATCATCCGATTCACACCAGTCCTTGAAGATTTGAGACTTCTACAGATGAAACCTCAGCATGATAATCACATTCACACCAGTCCTTGAAGATTTGAGACCTCTACAGATGAAAGCTCAGCATGATCATCAGATTCACACCAGTCCTTGAAGATTTGAGACCTCTACAGATGAAACCTCAGCATCATCATCAGATTCACACCAGTCCTTGAAGATTTGAGACCTCTACAGATGAAACCTCAGCATGATCATCAGATTCACACCAGTCCTTGAAGTTTTGAGACCTCTACAGATGAAACCTCAGCATGATCATCAGATTTACACCAGTCCTTGAAGATTTGAGACCTCTACAGATGAAAGCTCAGCATGATCATCAGATTCACACCAGTCCTTGAAGATTTGAGACCTCTACAGATAAAACCTTAGCATGATCATCAGATTCACACCAGTCCTTGAAGATTTGAGACCTCAACAGATAAAACCAGCATGATCATCAGATTCACACGTCCTTGAAGATTTGAGACCTCTACAGATGAAACCTTAGCATGATCATCAGATTCACACCAGTCCTTGAAGATTTGAGACCTCTACAGAACAAACCTCAGCATAATCATCAGATTCACACCAGTCCTTGAATATTTGAGACCTCTACAGATGAAACCTCAGCATGATCATCAGATTCACACCAGTCTTTAAAGATTTGAGACCTCTACAGATGAAACCTCAGCATGATCATCAGATTCACACCAGTCCTTGAAGATTTGAGACCTCTACAGATGAAAGCTCAGCATGATCATCAGATTCACACCAGTCCTTGAAGATTTGAGACCTCTACAGATGAAACCTCAGTATCATCATCAGATTCACACGTCCTTGAAGATTTGAGAGCTCTACAGATGAAACCTCAGCAAGATCATCAGATTCACACCAGTCCTTGAAGATTTGAGACCTTTACAGATAAAACCTCAGTTTGATCATCAGATTCACACGTCCTTGAAGATTTAAGACCTCTACAGATGAAACCTTAGCATGTTAATCAGATTCACACCAGTCCTTGAATATTTGAGACCTCTACAGATGAAACCTCAGCATGATCATCAGATTCACACCAGTCTTTGAAGATTTGAGACCTCTACAGATAAAACCTCAGCATGATCATCAGATTCACACCAGTCCTTGAAGATTTGAGACCTCTACAGATGAAACCTCAGCCTGATCATCAGATTCACACCAGTCTTTGAAGATTTGAGACCTCTACAGATGAAACCTCAGCATGATCATCAGATTCACACCAGTCCTTGAAGATTTGAGACCTCTACAGATGAAACCTCAGCATGATCATCAGATTCACACCAGTCCTTGAAGATTTGAGACCTCTACAGATGAAACCTCAGCCTGATCATCAGATTCACACCAGTCTTTGAAGATTTTAGACCTCTACAGATGAAACCTCAGCATGATCATCAGATTCACACCAGTCCTTGAAGATTTGAGACCTCTACAGATGAAACCTCAGCATGATCATCAGATTCACACCAGTCCTTGAAGATTTGAGACCTCTACAGATGAAACCTCAGCATGATCATCAGATTCACACCAGTCCTTGAAGATTTGAGACCTCAACAGATGAAACCAGCATGATCATCAGATTCACACCAGTCCTTGAAAATTTGAGACCTCAACAGATGAAACCAGCATGATCATCAGATTCACACCAGTCCTTGAAGATTTGAGACCTCTACAGATGAAACCTCAGCATGATCATCAGATTCACACGTCATTGAAGATTTGAGACCTCTACATATGAAACCTCAGCATGATCATCAGATTCACACCAGTCCTTGAAGATTTGAGACCTCTACAGATGAAACCTCAGCATGGTAATCACATTCACACCAGTCCTTGAAGATTTGAGACCTCTACAGATGAAAGCTCAGCATGATCATCAGATTCACACCAGTCCTTGAAGATTTGAGACCTCTACAGATGAAACCTCAGCATCATCATCAGATTCACACCAGTCCTTGAAGATTTGAGACCTCTACAGATGAAACCTCAGCATGATCATCAGATTCACACCAGTCCTTGAAGATTTGAGACCTCTACAGATGAAACCTCAGCATGATCATCAGATTCACACCAGTCCTTGAAGATTTGAGACCTCTACAGATGAAAGCTCAGCATGATCATCAGATTCACACCAGTCCTTGAAGATTTGAGACCTCTACAGATAAAACCTCAGCATGATCATCAGATTCACACCAGTCTTTGAAGATTTGAGACCTCAACAGATAAAACCAGCATGATCATCAGATTCACACGTCCTTGAAGATTTGAGACCTCTACAGATGAAACCTTAGCATGATCATCAGATTCACACCAGTCCTTGAAGATTTGAGACCTCTACAGAACAAACCTCAGCATAATCATCAGATTCACACCAGTCCTTGAATATTTTAGACCTCTACAGATGAAACCTCAGCATGATCATCAGATTCACACCAGTCTTTGAAGATTTGAGACCTCTACAGATGAAACCTCAGCATGATCATCAGATTCACACCAGTCCTTAAAGATTTGAGACCTCTACAGATGAAAGCTCAGCATGATCATCAGATTCACACCAGTCCTTGAAGATTTGAGACCTCTACAGATGAAACCTCAGTATCATCATCAGATTCACACCAGTCCTTGAAGATTTGAGAGCTCTACAGATGAAACCTCAGCATGATCATCAGATTCACACCAGTCCTTGAAGATTTGAGACCTCTACAGATAAAACCTCAGTTTGATCATCAGATTCACACGTCCTTGAAGATTTAAGACCTCTACAGATGAAACCTTAGCATGATCATCAGATTCACACCAGTCCTTGAAGATTTGAGACCTCAACAGATGAAACCTCAGCATGATCATCAGATTCACACCAGTCCTTGAATATTTGAGACCTCTACAGATGAAACCTCAGCATGATCATCAGATTCACACCAGTCTTTGAAGATTTGAGACCTCTACAGAAAAAACCTCAGCATGATCATCAGATTCACACCAGTCCTTGAAGATTTGAGACCTCTACAGATGAAACCTCAGCCTGATCATCAGATTCACACCAGTCTTTGAAGATTTGAGACCTCTACAGATGAAACCTCAGCATGATCATCAGATTCACACCAGTCCTTGAAGATTTGAGACCTCTACAGATGAAACCTCAGCATGATCATCAGATTCACACCAGTCCTTGAAGATTTGAGACCTCTACAGATGAAAGCTCAGCATGATCATCAGATTCACACCAGTCCTTGAAGATTTGAGACCTCTACAGATAAAACCTCAGCATGATCATCAGATTCACACCAGTCCTTGAAGATTTGAGACCTCAACAGATAAAACCAGCATGATCATCAGATTCACACGTCCTTGAAGATTTGAGACCTCTACCTATGAAACCTTAGCATGATCATCAGATTCACACCAGTCCTTGAAGATTTGAGACCTCTACAGAACAAACCTCAGCATAATCATCAGATTCACACCAGTCCTTGAAGATTTGAGACCTCTACAGATGAAACCTCAGCATCATCATCAGATTCACACCAGTCCTTGAAGATTTGAGACCTCTACAGATGAAACCTCAGCATGATCATCAGATTCACACCAGTCCTTGAAGATTTGAGACCTCTACAGATGAAACCTCAGCATGATCATCAGATTCACACCAGTCCTTGAAGATTTGAGACCTCTACAGATGAAAGCTCAGCATGATCATCAGATTCACACCAGTCCTTGAAGATTTGAGACCTCTACAGATAAAACCTCAGCATGATCATCAGATTCACACCAGTCTTTGAAGATTTGAGACCTCAACAGATAAAACCAGCATGATCATCAGATTCACACGTCCTTGAAGATTTGAGACCTCTACAGATGAAACCTTAGCATGATCATCAGATTCACACCAGTCCTTGAAGATTTGAGACCTCTACAGAACAAACCTCAGCATAATCATCAGATTCACACCAGTCCTTGAATATTTGAGACCTCTACAGATGAAACCTCAGCATGATCATCAGATTCACACCAGTCTTTGAAGATTTGAGACCTCTACAGATGAAACCTCAGCATGATCATCAGATTCACACCAGTCCTTGAAGATTTGAGACCTCTACAGATGAAAGCTCAGCATGATCATCAGATTCACACCAGTCCTTGAAGATTTGAGACCTCTACAGATGAAACCTCAGTATCATCATCAGATTCACACCAGTCCTTGAAGATTTGAGAGCTCTACAGATGAAACCTCAGCATGATCATCAGATTCACACCAGTCCTTGAAGATTTGAGACCTCTACAGATAAAACCTCAGTTTGATCATCAGATTCACACGTCCTTGAAGATTTAAGACCTCTACAGATGAAACCTTAGCATGATCATCAGATTCACACCAGTCCTTGAAGATTTGAGACCTCAACAGATGAAACCTCAGCATGATCATCAGATTCACACCAGTCCTTGAATATTTGAGACCTCTACAGATGAAATCTCAGCATGATCATCAGATTCACACCAGTCTTTGAAGATTTGAGACCTCTACAGAAAAAACCTCAGCATGATCATCAGATTCACACCAGTCCTTGAAGATTTGAGACCTCTACAGATGAAACCTCAGCCTGATCATCAGATTCACACCAGTCTTTGAAGATTTGAGACCTCTACAGATGAAACCTCAGCATGATCATCAGATTCACACCAGTCCTTGAAGATTTGAGACCTCTACAGATGAAACCTCAGCATGATCATCAGATTCACACCAGTCCTTGAAGATTTGAGACCTCTACAGATGAAAGCTCAGCATGATCATCAGATTCACACCAGTCCTTGAAGATTTGAGACCTCTACAGATAAAACCTCAGCATGATCATCAGATTCACACCAGTCCTTGAAGATTTGAGACCTCAACAGATAAAACCAGCATGATCATCAGATTCACACGTCCTTGAAGATTTGAGACCTCTACCTATGAAACCTTAGCATGATCATCAGATTCACACCAGTCCTTGAAGATTTGAGACCTCTACAGAACAAACCTCAGCATAATCATCAGATTCACACCAGTCCTTGAATATTTGAGACCTCTACAGATGAAACCTCAGCATGATCATCAGATTCACACCAGTCTTTGAAGATTTGAGACCTCTACAGATGAAACCTCAGCACGATCATCAGATTCACACCAGTCCTTGAAGATTTGAGACCTCTACAGATGAAAGCTCAGCATGATCATCAGATTCACACCAGTCCTTGAAGATTTGAGACCTCTACAGATGAAACCTCAGTATCATCATCAGATTCACACCAGTCCTTGAAGATTTGAGAGCTCTACAGATGAAACCTCAGCATGATCATCAGATTCACACCAGTCCTTGAAGATTTGAGACCTCTACAGATAAAACCTCAGTTTGATCATCAGATTCACACGTCCTTGAAGATTTAAGACCTCTACAGATGAAACCTTAGCATGTTCATCAGATTCACACCAGTCCTTGAATATTTGAGACCTCTACAGATGAAACCTCAGCATGATCATCAGATTCACACCAGTCTTTGAAGATTTGAGACCTCTACAGATAAAACCTCAGCATGATCATCAGATTCACACCAGTCCTTGAAGATTTGAGACCTCTACAGATGAAACCTCAGCCTGATCATCAGATTCACACCAGTCTTTGAAGATTTGAGACCTCTACAGATGAAACCTCAGCATGATCATCAGATTCACACCAGTCCTTGAAGATTTGAGACCTCTACAGATGAAACCTCAGCCTGATCATCAGATTCACACCAGTCTTTGAAGATTTGAGACCTCTACAGATGAAACCTCAGCATGATCATCAGATTCACACCAGTCCTTGAAGATTTGAGACCTCTACAGATGAAACCTCAGCATGATCATCAGATTCACACCAGTCCTTGAAGATTTGAGACCTCTACAGATGAAACCTCAGCATGATCATCAGATTCACACCAGTCCTTGAAGATTTGAGACCTCAACAGATGAAACCAGCATGATCATCAGATTCACACCAGTCCTTGAAGATTTGAGACCTCTACAGATGAAACCTCAGCATGATCATCAGATTCACACGTCATTGAAGATTTGAGACCTCTACATATGAAACCTCAGCATGATCATCAGATTCACACCAGTCCTTGAAGATTTGAGACCTCTACAGATGAAACCTCAGCATGATAAGCACATTCACACCAGTCCTTGAAGATTTGAGACCTCTACAGATGAAAGCTCAGCATGATCATCAGATTCACACCAGTCCTTGAAGATTTGAGACCTCTACAGATGAAACCTCAGCATCATCATCAGATTCACACCAGTCCTTGAAGATTTGAGACCTCTACAGATGAAACCTCAGCATGATCATCAGATTCACACCAGTCCTTGAAGATTTGAGACCTCTACAGATGAAACCTCAGCATGATCATCAGATTCACACCAGTCCTTGAAGATTTGAGACCTCTACAGATGAAAGCTCAGCATGATCATCAGATTCACACCAGTCCTTGAAGATTTGAGACCTCTACAGATAAAACCTCAGCATGATCATCAGATTCACACCAGTCCTTGAAGATTTGAGACCTCAACAGATAAAACCAGCATGATCATCAGATTCACACGTCCTTGAAGATTTGAGACCTCTACAGATGAAACCTTAGCATGATCATCAGATTCACACCAGTCCTTGAAGATTTGAGACCTCTACAGAACAAACCTCAGCATAATCATCAGATTCACACCAGTCCTTGAATATTTGAGACCTCTACAGATGAAACCTCAGCATGATCATCAGATTCACACCAGTCTTTGAAGATTTGAGACCTCTATAGATGAAACCTCAGCATGATCATCAGATTCACACCAGTCCTTGAAGATTTGAGACCTCTACAGATGAAAGCTCAGCATGATCATCAGATTCACACCAGTCCTTGAAGATTTGAGACCTCTACAGATGAAACCTCAGTATCATCATCAGATTCACACCAGTCCTTGAAGATTTGAGAGCTCTACAGATGAAACCTCAGCATGATCATCAGATTCACACCAGTGTTTGAAGATTTGAGACCTCTACAGATAAAACCTCAGCATGATCATCAGATTCACACCAGTCCTTGAAGATTTCTTCTTCTTCTTCTTCTGCGTACACAGTCAGACAGTAACCATTATTTTCTCGAAAAAAGCGGCGGTCATCCTGAGACTCTCGCCACTACCATAGAGCTTGTCTTGCAGTTCCACTGGCAATGGCCACATCTGCTCTCTCTGATCCTCGTATGTCGGGCAGTTCTGCAGCAGATGTTCAGTGGTCATTTTACCAGTACCGCACGGGCATTCGTCGGTACACCCTATCTTCAATTTGTTGAAGAGGTGGTACCTCAGTCTGTTGTGGCCAGTGCGAAGTCTGAAGACAACGACCTGCTCTCTTCGGTTCAACTGGTAATAGGCATCGTTTTTGGTGTAACCAGTATGTTCGGTTTCCCATTTGGACATGTACCTGGCTTTGATAAGCCGTTTTGACTCTTCGTACGTCATACTGGTATCTATTTGTGGTAGCCTTGCACCTTCTTTTGCCAGTCTGTCTGCCTCCTCGTTGCCTTGGATGTTGCAGTGTGACGGAACCCACTGTACCACTACCCTTTTTGGTGCGGACTGTTGGCACAGTTTGCAGAGTGCTGCTCTTAAGTCATTAAGCTCAGTGTTTTTCTGGCTTTTTAGCGCTGTGACTACTTCGAGAGCATCTGTCAGCAGGACTATATGGCTCTCATTTTCACTGTGTGTTACCATTTCTTCCACTGCCGCCCTCAGTGCCTCTGCCTCTGCTCTGAAATTGCTCGTGTACTTACCAGTAGCGAATGACAGTGTTATTTTTCTGCCATTTGGTAGGTTCAGGAATGCTCCTGCCCCTCCGTTCTGTGTAGTGTTTGTTACAGAACCGTCGGTGTATGCATGGGTCCAGTCCATGCTTGGGTAGCTTTTCGTTATGAAGCTTAAGGTAGTGTCTCTCCTTTCTTTTTCGGTCTGGCAGTTTTTGTTTGCAATACCTGGTATATTTTCTACCACCTCTGGAAATATATCCTGCCTCCAAGTAGGTTTTCGTACAGTAGTGATGGGTTTTGGTGTTGTTAGTGCGTTTATGGGATCTTCGTGCATCTTTGCTTTGGCTATTTCTGCAAAGTTTCTCCGCTTTAGTTTCCCAGTTCCCAAATTGTTTAGCCTCTGGTACATTGGATGGTCCGTCAGTCTTCGGAGTTTCTCTGACTGCAGCTGGGCTCTGCAGTCTCTTCTGTCGGTCATGGATTGCAGTTTTGTAATCTTTTCAAGTTCTACAATTGGCGTTGACTTCATTCCACCAGTTATGATTCTCATAGCTTGGTTTTGAAGTTTGTTAACTTTATCGAAGTTCGCCTTCGCTGCTGTTGTCCATGCCGCGATGCCATACTCGAGAACTGGTCTCACTCTTCCAGTGTACAGTTTCTTTAGTATGCCTTCGTCTGCTCCCCAGCTTGTGCCAGCAAGTTTCCTCATGATCGCCATTCTTTCTCTGGCTTTCATTCGGTTTCTCTCAATCTGACTTTTCCATGTCATGCGCCGATCAAATGTGACTCCCAGATAGGTTGGGTTGTCGTTTGGCTGCAGGATTTTGCCATTTAGGCTTAATTTGGTACTTTGGGGTTTTAATGAGAGCGAGAATATTGTGCACGTGGTTTTCTCCTCGTTTATTTTGACCAGCCATGAGTTCGCCCACTCTTCCAGCGATGTTAGGGCCGTTTGCATCCGATTTCTTGCTATGGTGAGATTCTTTTCAGAGGTCCACATAGCCAGATCGTCTGCAAACATTGAGCTATGGACTCTTCTTGGTATATTCTCTGTAATATCGTTTATATATACCAGGAAGAGTGTGGGTGACAGTACTCCCCCTTGGGGTACTCCCTGCTCGAGTGTCACCTTTTTGCTCATCTGCCCTTGTACTTGGACTCTGGCCGTTCTTTGTTTGAGGTAGTGGTTGATCCACTTGTACATCTTCCCACAAACATCACTTCTTCTTAGCTTGACTCTAAGTCCATCCTTCCAGACTTTGTCAAATGCCTTTTCCAGGTCCACCCAAACAGCTACTGTGTGTTTCTGTGCCTGGTAGGCATCTTCTATCTCCTGGGCTATGAGGATGACCTGGTCCTCAGTGGATCTGTGCTGTCTAAAGCCGGCTTGCTGTGGAATTAGTATTCGTTTTTCTTCCAGATGCCACATCAGTCTGGTGTTTATCATCCGTTCCATCAGCTTGCCGACACAGCTCAGTAGGCTTATGGGCCTGTATCCATTCGGATCTGTTTTGTCCTTTCCTGTTTTTGGTACTGGTACCAGTATTGCATCTTTCCATGCCTGGGGTACAATACCCCTTTTCCAGCTTTGGTTCAGGACTGATAGTAGTTTTTCCTTCGCTGTTTGGCCCAGCCCCATCAGCATTTCGTTTGTTATCCCGTCTTTTCCGGGAGATTTCCTTCTCTTTAGTGTTCTCATAGCCTCTTCCATTTCGCGCATTGTTAGTTTGGCCATCATGTGCTCTTCAGGAGCCGTATTTATGTTTTCGTGCCCCTTTAGCTCTTCGCTAATGTCTGTATGCTTATCTGCAGGGACCTCGATGTGGTTTGCTCTGGCATAGTGATCGACAAAGGCGTTTGCGGCTTTCTTACCTGTGATCAAGTTCTCGCCTTGCTTGATAGTAATTTGTTTATTTGACGGGGTTTCGTCGTTCATGGCTCTGACTAGCTTCCATAGCTTGTTCCCTTCTTTGTCCAGGTTTAAACTTTCCGTTTTATTTTTCCAACTTTCTCTTGCTGTTTGCTTGAGAGTGTGTTTGTACTTCGCCGCGGCGGCTTTGAGGGCGATGTTTGCCTCCACGGATTTTTCTCGTTCTGCCATGTTCCTCGCATTAGTTACTGCATCTTCCACTTTCTGTAACTCATCATTCCAGTAGGGCTTATAGTTTTTCCTAGCTCCTCTTGGGATGGTTTCAGTGGCGGCTTGCATTATTGCCTTGCTTAGGCTCTCTACCATGGGCTTCATTTTGGTGTTTCGTGTGTTGATGGTTTCACACAGCCCATCTGTCAGGATTGCAAATCTGTCCCAGTCGGCTCGTTTGTAATTCCAACGTGGGAGCGGTTTTGTTTCCTGTGGGCCTACTTCCATGTCAATGGTTAGCCTGATCGGCCTGTGGTCGCTACCTGCCAGTTGGTTTAGCACCTGGCGGTCTATTTTATAGTGTATGTCCTGTGTGGAGAAGGCCAAATCTGGAGTCGAGGTGGTATGCCATGTTCTTGAATAGAAGCTAGGGCTATCCTCCGGCCTATTGATTAGGGAGAGAGTTGCATCTATCTCCCAATCTTCCACTTCGTCACCTCTACTGTCTGTGTCAGAGTATCCCCATCTCTCCGAGTGGCTGTTGAAATCTCCAACTACTATGCAGTTGGAGTCTCTGACCTCCATACTCGAGAGCGATAGGTCTCTGTTTGGTGGTCCGTACAGATTGAAAATGCGGAGTTTCGTCTCTAGAACCATTATGTCAACTCCTACAATTTCTGCTTGTCCGGTGTGATTGACAGGTACCGCGCTACTCGGTATGCTGTTTCTGGTCAGTATCAGGACCCCTCCTTTGTGACCTTCTCTATCTAGACGGAAGGTCTGGTATCCTCTGATTGAGAATTTATGGTTATTGTTGAGGTGCGTTTCCTGGATACATGCCACGTCAATCTTACCTTCATGCAGGTGGTGTGTTAGGGAAAGTTTTTTGTTAATGACTCCCTCCGCATTCCACTGTAGTATTCTGAGGGTCTTGAAGTTTTGGCCAATAGACGTTACCCCATAGCCATGTGCCTTGACTCCACGACACATGGGTGGGTGACCACCAGTAGTCAAGGGTGGGCCCCTTCGAGGCGTGGGGCCCGGCGCTATCGCTGCCTGGCGGGTCTCCTCAGGATGAGCGCCATACGTTTTTCGAATAGGTTGTGCTGCCATCATACTGTGATTTACGTTGCACTGTTTTGTTAGGCTTGCGGCCCCGTGCATCCGATTTCAACAGGCGTTTCTGTAGGGATGCCCTCCTTAGCCTTTGGCTGTCCCCAGCCTATCTGCAAGGCAGCAGTTGTTTACGATCAGAGTTTTCTCTCCTATGGAAGTTGTCTTTCCAGACTATCGAGTCTTCACTACTCGTGTCTATAGGGTGCAATGATGGTATGTGATATATGAGATGGGCTGGTTTACCCGGAAGAGAGGCAGTCCAGTGTGTCTGTATCCCAGGATCGTCACGTCCTGCCAGAAACGTAGCATTTGCATGTGAGTGGGGTATCTCTTTTTCCCTTTATTTTCTTGGCTTCTATGCAGGGATGGTACGCCTAGCATTCCCCGCCACCTGGGGTGTTGACACAGTGGGGCAGGTGTGCAATGTCCGCTGGTCTGCATCTCTTCTGCGTCCAGCATGATAGTTATGGCTGATAACGTACAGAGGTAGATATCGTAACCGGAGTGCATTTAGCCAGAGGACAAGCCTGGTAATGTCACCGAGATGTTGATCGCCTGGTGTGCGGACAACTCTCATGGTCAGTGGTTGAGTCTTGACAGTTCACAGTGTGGTGGCTGCTCTACTGTTTTCGACACCCCGACCAGGTTCTAAGTCTTTGGTTGGTGTTTTTCGCACCCCATCGCCGTATAGGGTGAGTATCAAGCAGTTTTCCGCCCGCTTTGATTTGCGGGCGGCAAGGACCTCTTACTGTGGCTCTACCTGATAGGGCTAGGGCGCAAGCCCCAGGTCCCGAGCATGTAGGAGCCTCCCATTGCAGTGGTGCTGAGATTTTGGGCGGGATTGCGGCTTTCAAGGGTTCGGCCGTAATCCCCCACATGGTAGCCTCGCGCCCTTGGCTTATCAGCCTGGTACGTGAACCAAAGTGTCTGCGGCTCCTCTCGATTTGAGCTGGTTTTCCGTAGCAACGCCCTGTCATTTGTAGGGTAAAACTGACCTGTCTTCAGATCTATTTCCAGCACCCGTTCACTATTTGGTCAGACGAATTTATTGAGGGCTTTTGTTTGTCAATGACCAGGTATTTGAAATCTGCGGAGTTAGACACGATTTCCGTAGCGTTCTTTCATTTGAGCTGACTTGTCGTCCGTGAGTCTAATACCAGCGTACGTTCATTATTAGACCCAAACGGCAGCGCTCTCAATTTGTCAGTTGTTCTACAGCATTGGCGTGTTCAGTCAAATTAAGCCGCAGGTTCCACACCTGGTGGTGCCCTTTCGTCAATTCCCTTAGCGAGATAGTCAAGTTTCTTAAAGGGTAGCCCCAAAGATTTTCGAGGGTCTAATTCCAGCACATGTTCTCTATTAGACCCCACTAAGGTGTACTTTTTGATAGTCATTCTGCAGTATTGGCGTGGTAAGTTAACTTAGGTCTCAGGCTCCACTCCTGATAGTGCTCTTCCGTCAATTCCTTTATCAAACACTGGATGCAGACAAAACCGAGCCACAGGGGACATAACCCCAGATTCTGGGGGTCTAAGTCCAGCACCAGTTCCATGTTAGACTCCAGAAGAGTGGTCTCGGTATGTCAATCATTTCAGTGTTGGCCGTGTTGAGTCAAATTAAGCCGCAGGCTCCACTCCTGGTGGTGCCCTTCCGTCAATTCCTTTAAGTTTCAGCTTTGCAACCATACTTCCCCCGGAACCCAAACACTTTGGTTTCCCGGAAGCTGCCCGCAGAGTCATCGAAGCAACTCCTGCGGATCGCTAGTCGGCATCGTTTATGGTCAGAACTACGACGGTATCTGATCGTCTTCGCGCCTCTGACTTTCGTTCTTGATTAATGAAAACATTCTTGACAAATGCTTTCGCAGTAGCTCGTCTTGCGGCGATCCAAGAATTTCACCTCTAACGCCGCAATACGAATGCCCCCGTTTGTCCCTGTTAATCATTACCTCCAGTTCCGAAAACCAACAAAATAGAACCGAGGTCCTATTCCATTATTCCATGCACCATTATTCAGGCAGCCGAGGCCTGCTTTGAACACTCTAATTTTTTCAAAGTAAACGCGCCGGCCACCCAGGACGCTCAGCGAAGAGCACCCGTGGGAGAGAGCCGGCAGACGGTAGGGCAGGAGACAACGGGCAGTGAACCGGCGCGAGCCGGACCGCCCGCCTGCGCCTGAGATCCAACTACGAGCTTTTTAACTGCAACAACTTTAATATACGCTATTGGAGCTGGAATTACCGCGGCTGCTGGCACCAGACTTGCCCTCCAATAGATCCTCGTTAAAGGGTTTAAAGTGTACTCATTCCAATTACGGGGCCTCGAAAGAGTCCCGTATTGTTATTTTTCGTCACTACCTCCCCGTGCCGGGAGTGGGTAAGTTGCGCGCCTGCTGCCTTCCTTGGATGTGGTAGCCGTTTCTCATGCTCCCTCTCCGGAATCGAACCCTGATTCCCCGTTACCCGTTACAAACATGGTAGGCATGATCATCAGATTCACACCAGTCCTTGAAGATTTGAGACCTCTACAGATAAAACCTCAGCATGATCATCAGATTCACACCAGTCCTTGAAGATTTGAGACCTCTACAGATGAAACCTCAGCACGATCATCAGATTCACACCAGTCCTTGAAGATTTGAGACCTCTACAGATGAAAGCTCAGCATGATCATCAGATTCACACCAGTCCTTGAAGATTTGAGACCTCTACAGATGAAACCTCAGTATCATCATCAGATTCACACCAGTCCTTGAAGATTTGAGAGCTCTACAGATGAAACCTCAGCATGATCATCAGATTCACACCAGTCCTTGAAGATTTGAGACCTCTACAGATAAAACCTCAGTTTGATCATCAGATTCACACGTCCTTGAAGATTTAAGACCTCTACAGATGAAACCTTAGCATGTTCATCAGATTCACACCAGTCCTTGAATATTTGAGACCTCTACAGATGAAACCTCAGCATGATCATCAGATTCACACCAGTCTTTGAAGATTTGAGACCTCTACAGATAAAACCTCAGCATGATCATCAAATTCACACCAGTCCTTGAAGATTTGAGACCTCTACAGATGAAACCTCAGCCTGATCATCAGATTCACACCAGTCTTTGAAGATTTGAGACCTCTACAGATGAAACCTCAGCATGATCATCAGATTCACACCAGTCCTTGAAGATTTGAGACCTCTACAGATGAAACCTCAGCATGATCATCAGATTCACACCAGTCCTTGAAGATTTGAGACCTCTACAGATGAAACCTCAGCCTGATCATCAGATTCACACCAGTCTTTGAAGATTTGAGACCTCTACAGATGAAACCTCAGCATGATCATCAGATTCACACCAGTCCTTGAAGATTTGAGACCTCTACAGATGAAACCTCAGCATGATCATCAGATTCACACCAGTCCTTGAAGATTTGAGACCTCTACAGATGAAACCTCAGCATGATCATCAGATTCACACCAGTCCTTGAAGATTTGAGACCTCAACAGATGAAACCAGCATGATCATCAGATTCACACCAGTCCTTGAAGATTTGAGACCTCTACAGATGAAACCTCAGCATGATCATCAGATTCACACGTCATTGAAGATTTGAGACCTCTACATATGAAACCTCAGCATGATCATCAGATTCACACCAGTCCTTGAAGATTTGAGACCTCTACAGATGAAACCTCAGCATGATAAGCACATTCACACCAGTCCTTGAAGATTTGAGACCTCTACAGATGAAAGCTCAGCATGATCATCAGATTCACACCAGTCCTTGAAGATTTGAGACCTCTACAGATGAAACCTCAGCATCATCATCAGATTCACACCAGTCCTTGAAGATTTGAGACCTCTACAGATGAAACCTCAGCATGATCATCAGATTCACACCAGTCCTTGAAGATTTGAGACCTCTACAGATGAAACCTCAGCATGATCATCAGATTCACACCAGTCCTTGAAGATTTGAGACCTCTACAGATGAAAGCTCAGCATGATCATCAGATTCACACCAGTCCTTGAAGATTTGAGACCTCTACAGATAAAACCTCAGCATGATCATCAGATTCACACCAGTCCTTGAAGATTTGAGACCTCAACAGATAAAACCAGCATGATCATCAGATTCACACGTCCTTGAAGATTTGAGACCTCTACAGATGAAACCTTAGCATGATCATCAGATTCACACCAGTCCTTGAAGATTTGAGACCTCTACAGAACAAACCTCAGCATAATCATCAGATTCACACCAGTCCTTAAATATTTGAGACCTCTACAGATGAAACCTCAGCATGATCATCAGATTCACACCAGTCTTTGAAGATTTGAGACCTCTATAGATGAAACCTCAGCATGATCATCAGATTCACACCAGTCCTTGAAGATTTGAGACCTCTACAGATGAAAGCTCAGCATGATCATCAGATTCACACCAGTCCTTGAAGATTTGAGACCTCTACAGATGAAACCTCAGTATCATCATCAGATTCACACCAGTCCTTGAAGATTTGAGAGCTCTACAGATGAAACCTCAGCATGATCATCAGATTCACACCAGTCTTTGAAGATTTGAGACCTCTACAGATAAAACCTCAGCATGATCATCAGATTCACACCAGTCCTTGAAGATTTGAGACCTCTACAGATGAAACCTCAGCCTGATCATCAGATTCACACCAGTCTTTGAAGATTTTAGACCTCTACAGATGAAACCTCAGCATGATCATCAGATTCACACCAGTCCTTGAAGATTTGAGACCTCTACAGATGAAACCTCAGCATGATCATCAGATTCACACCAGTCCTTGAAGATTTGAGACCTCTACAGATGAAACCTCAGCCTGATCATCAGATTCACACCAGTCTTTGAAGATTTGAGACCTCTACAGATGAAACCTCAGCATGATCATCAGATTCACACCAGTCCTTGAAGATTTGAGACCTCTACAGATGAAACCTCAGCATGATCATCAGATTCACACCAGTCCTTGAAGATTTGAGACCTCTACAGATGAAACCTCAGCATGATCATCAGATTCACACCAGTCCTTGAAGATTTGAGACCTCAACAGATGAAACCAGCATGATCATCAGATTCACACCAGTCCTTGAAGATTTGAGACCTCTACAGATGAAACCTCAGCATGATCATCAGATTCACACGTCATTGAAGATTTGAGACCTCTACATATGAAACCTCAGCATGATCATCAGATTCACACCAGTCTCTGAAGATTTGAGACATCTACAGATGAAACCTCAGCATGATCATCAGATTCACACCAGTCCTTGAAGATTTGAGACCTACAGATGAAACCTCAGCATGATCATCAGATTCACACGTCCTTGAAGATTTGAGAGCTCTACAGATGAAAGCTCAGCATGATCATCAGATTCACACCAGTCCTTGAAGATTTGAGACCTCTACAGATGAAACCTCAGCATGATCTTCAGATTCACACCAGTCCTTGAAGATTTTAGACCTCTACAGATGAAACCTCAGCATGATCATCAGATTCACACCAGTCCTTGAAGATTGTAGACCTCTACAGATGAAACCTCGGCATGATCATCAGATTCACACCAGTCCTTGAAGGACCCATGCTTGTGCCATCCCATGTTTCGTGTGACAAGCGAGAGTAAGAGAGCCGCGGCAAATTATTGGCGTCAGTGGGTTCATCATATGGATAGTGTTGTTGTTGTTGTTGATGTTGTTGTTGTTGTTGTTGAATGTGCACAACGAGTAAGTTGACCCTTTTGTTCGTCCTGAAAAGAAGTTAAGTGGCAGGTTGCAGTAGTTTTTCTCACATCCCGAGCGTGGTGATTGAAGGTGGGCCGGAGTCCTCCAGATGGCTGTGCTGTGCTTGGCTTCATCTGCGTGTCGCTCACTACTACATGAATGACGTCGATGCCTACTTCTTTAGCCAAACTGCCATAAACATATGTTTTCACGGATAACTGCTTGAAAGTAAAGATGGATATTGGTCATGATTCACCTGACCCCGACTAACATTGACTGATCAGTATGTTTTTCTTGAGAAATTCTGAGAACCACTATTTGAGCTATCTCTATTTCTCTCTCATTTCTTTCACTCCTTTCACGTATTTCTCTCGTGCTTCAATCTTCTAATCTCTCAATCAGTCGGTTTATCAATTGTTCATTTCTCTATCATTTCTTTCTATCTCTAATCTCAATTTCACTGGAATCGTTTTCTCATTAGCGACGAACTCCCAAACCCTATTACTCAAATCATTTGGTACCGCTTCTGTGGGAGGATTTCAACGACTATGGCTCATAAACAAATCATCAGCATCCAATCACAGCCAAGGATGTCACGATGAACTTCGGGGGTGGGGCTGTTGCATGGGATCATTACAAAGTTGACAGGTCGTTAACCGATACAATTGCCGGTCGCTGATTGGCTACTGACAGCTGTAACCATGACATTCAGCAGAACGAGTATGTGATTCACATTTCCGGTTGTCCTATTCCTCCTTACATATGTATGTGTGTCTGTATGTGCATATATGTCTGGCTTTAATAATATGCATATATGTGTATCTATGTCGTATGTAGAGGTAAGTATTAGTGAGTATACAAATTGGTTCAGTATTACCACTTCATGGTGTGCCTACCACCGTTCGACTAAGTTGTAGACCGTCATTCACATTCTGAGTCACTGTCTGCCGCCTTACATATCGTACTGGTTGTCAAGTGCATTGTCTTTGTTTGTTACATGATTTATTATAAGTTTTCGTTTGTTCTTGTCCGTGACTAAGTCTTTATGGCCGATGTGTAGGTTTCGATTTGTTTCTATGCCGGCGTGGTAACTGCACCCTACCTATTCATGTTTTTATCGACTTTTGACCACAGTATCGTCACATCTTCGTTTTATACATACCTAGCAATGCTAACCCTCCTCCCGCCCTCTCTCTCTCTCTCTCTCTCTCTCTCTCTTTCTCTCTCATTTCCTTTTTCTATGTTATTGTCTCTTGGATTTTCAATTAGATTTAGCGAAAGTCCACCACTTTACTTTTACCACCACTTTCAACCGCTTCGATGATCCTGGTCACCAGTTGGAGACTGCTATTAAAGTATCATGCATCGCCATTTGCTCATCTGATGATCAGTATCGATACGAGCTGTAGAATAGATTGATTTTCCTAACGGGTTGCTTTCAACAACACGCTACTAAAGTTGACGAGATTTGTGTCTCTATCTCCTCGATCTGTTCTTCCTTCCCTCTTTCTCTTCATTTGTCTTTCTTCTCGGCACCTTCAATGCTTGGTACTTTCTTTACGAGTATCACTATCTGCTCATTTCCTGTTTACCCACATTCTGTTTTTCTGGCCTTTTACTTTTACCACTTCGAATACTTTTTTTTCGACAGCACTTTCAGTTTCGCCTAAAATGTCTGTCTCCACAGAATCTGAGATACGTTTCTCTGTATGTAATCTGAGATACGTTTGTCTGTATGTAATCTGAGATACGTTTCTTTGTATGTAATCTGAGATACGTTTTCTGTATGTAATCTGAGATACGTTTTTTGTATGTAATCTGAGATCCTTTTTTGTTTGTAATCTGAGATACGTTTCTTTGTATGTAATCTGAGATACGTTTTTTGTATGTATTCTGAGATACGTTTCTCTGCATGTAATCTGAGACACGTTTTTTTGTATGTAATCTGAGATCCTTTTTTTGTTTGTAATCTGAGATACGTTTTTTGTTTGTAATCTGAGAGACGTTCTCTGTATGTAATCTGAGATACGTTTTTTGAATGTAATCTGAGAGACGTTCTCTGTATGTAATCTGAGATACGTTTTTTGTATGTAATCTGAGATACGTTTCTTTGTATGTAATCTGAGATACGTTTTTTGTATGTATTCTGAGATACGTTTCTCTGTATGTAATCTGAGATACGTTTTTTTGTATGTAATCTGAGATCCTTTTTTTGTTTGTAATCTGAGATACGTTTTTTGTTTGTAATCTGAGATACGTTCTCTGTATGTAATCTGAGATACGTTTTTTGAATGTAATCTGAGATACGTTCTCTGTATGTAATCTGAGATACGTTTTTTGTATGTAATCTGAGATACGTTCTCTGTATGTAATCTGAGATACGTTTCTTTGTATGTAATCTGAGATACGTTTTTTGTATGTATTCTGAGATACGTTTCTCTGTATGTAATCTGAGATACGTTTTTTTGTATGTAATCTGAGATCCTTTTTTTGTTTGTAATCTGAGATACGTTTTTTGTTTGTAATCTGAGATACGTTCTCTGTATGTAATCTGAGATACGTTTTTTGAATGTAATCTGAGATACATTCTCTGTATGTAATCTGAGATACGCTTTTTGTATGTAATCTGAGATACGTTCTCTGTATGTATTCAATTACTTTTAAGTCTGTTTATCCCCTACACTGCTATGATGTGTTAGTTGTTCTTATGTATATTGTTTAATGTCCATGATGAAGGTCTTTTGGTCGAAATATTGGATTCGTTCCTGTTATGTATTTCAGTGTGGTATCTGAATATTGCTATTATGCTCTTCATTATAATCCACATCACCGCCACAGCCTCGTTTTATTGTTTTAACGTATATCAAAACGGATGAACGCGGATCAAAACACAAGTGGCAGACGGAACAAAACGCTTGAGTAATAAATGCATTTCGAACTTGAAAGTCAAGAAGTCCGAGTCAGTCACTCGACTCACTAACATGGACCGGTTCCTATTGATTGCTTTCACAGCTGTATATGGTCTTCTGACTGTGGGTAGCTGTGTCTGTGAGGTAAGGCGGGCGTCTCTCAAGTGGAGGTAGCTGTAGCTGTGAGGTAAGGCGGGCGTCTCTCAAGTGGGGGTAGCTGTAGCTGTGAGGTAAGGCGGGGGTGTCTCAAGTGGGGGTAATTGTGAGGTAAGGAGGGCGTCTCTCAAGTGGGGGTAGCTGTGAGGTAAGGAGGGCGTCTCTCAAGTGGGGGTACTTGTAGCTGTGAGGTAAGGTGGGGGTCTCTTTGGAAACCAGGGAACAGAATTACGAAACGGTGTATGTACGAATCCATGAGGTTAGCGTATCATCGTCTCAATTGCGGTTCAATTGAGGTGCAATTGACATTTAGTCCGCTTGGAGACGGGTAATAGAGTCCGAAGTTCCTTATAAACGCTGTTCAGGTAAAAGAACCTTCAGCAGTAGAAAAGCTAGCAGGCTGCTAAATCACGTTTAGGCAAACTTTCTAAAAAAACACAATTTCAACCAAATAGCTGTCTGCATGAAGGGAGAAAAAGAAAGAATCACCATCACGAAGGCCATCATCTGTTTGTCGGCAGTAATGACTTCATAACAGTTAACAGACCAATATCAAATCAAATATAGTGGGTCGGCGTTGGCTAGTGGTTAAGTGATACGGCTCACAACCAGAAGGTGCTGGGTTCGATCCCCATCACAGCACCGATTGTTACCCCGGGGAAGCAAACCCTTAGAAAATGCAGGAGGAAGCAGGCCCTTACATAAAATGCATGTTGAAGTCGGATGCACTGGGCCGACAGGCGCAAAATAAAAACCACAGTTCAACGCACACTGCCTTGGGGATAAGAGAAATAAGTCGAACGCAAAAAAAAAATCAAAAAAATCAAATACAGTCAAAATGAAGAACAATATTATTTAGCTGACAAACTATTTGAAACAAGAGTCTGTAAACAAACACAACGTCCAAGATCGAGGTCAAAAGAAGAATAGGATCATGGATGAGGACGTCAAACACTGACGTGAACAATTTGACCTTGTGAAATACTGAAATTCAACATAAAAATTGTTGCAACGGAAACTGATGACCAATAGATATTGCAGTGGATGGTTTTGATATATTTTTAAGGGAAATAACGTTGAAGGAGTCAAAGAGATTTGCAACGATAAAACAGGTACTATATTATTTTGATATATTACACGTTATGTCCCTCATAACAATTAACCATACATTGTCGATATATGTTTCAGCAAATAACAGATCGATAATGCCGGATCAATTAATGAAATATGAAAGTAAGATAGTTATTGCGTCAAAAGTGAGTCAGTGCCTTAAAAATGTGTCCCACTAAGTCAAAAACAGGACAGCTAGTTGATCAAGTGATTGGAATGTTATTATGAAAAATAAATAATGAACGGCACTGCGAATACTATAACAAGAGACGCAGGATATATAATGGCAGGCTACTAAAACAGCCTGTTTTAAGGGAGCCCTACATGAAAGAGAGATTGTGGTCTTGGTCAGTGTATTGACCCTGATGCAACGTCCTGGTCAGTATGTTGTGCCTGACTCAACTAGCGTATCAGTTCCGCAACAAAAGAGAGAACCATGACAGTCATTGTTAATAAATAAAGCAAAAAGAGCAACTGGTACGTGTGTAAAAATAATCGAAACAGTGGAAATGATAAAAGAGATAAATCGTACTAATATTTCGTCAAACGAAAGAAAAAGAGCAATAGTTAATGACTTCACGATAACCACCATCCTCAGCACCACCACCATCCTCAGCATCACCACCACCCCTTTCAACCATAGAAAATAATCATTTAAAAGTAAATAAGTGTAATACGATAACTAAAGTTTAAACAATAAAAAGGCTGCAATTGCGTTAACAGAATAATCGGACAGGTACTGTACGAACCAATATGGAAATGTATCAACAGCTACAGAAACAAAGTAGAAGATCAGAATAAAAAAAACAAACTAGAAAATTAGTGCAATCACGAAACAAAGAATCCACCGATAGAAATACAATGGACAAAGTATCAAACGTCAATCTTGGAGAAACAGGATTGAATATTATAAATGAAATAATCAAAATATATGAATCGATAAAAGACAGAAACAATACTAGTTTTTTCATCTTGTTCTTCTTTGTTCTACCTGCAAGAGACGGACAATTACAGCTAATGCGGCTTGTACACAAACAGTTGTTATAATTCTTCTGTCCCCATGCTTCCTGTTAATGAACGACATTCAATTTTATGGATCATTGCCACTCGGCAATCAGAAATCTGAGCACAGTTCAATGTGTCCACTCTACTTGTGTTTCCAGTTTATTAACTGCAAAAAAAACTAAATTTCCTACATCCATCCATTTGCCTTCTCTGTGACAACGTTAATTCTGTTTGCATTTTGTGAGTTAAGATATTAACGCTCATCTGGCGAACGTTCGCTGATTGAAACAACACATACATTATTCTGTTGATATCAGAGCCCTTTTGTGTTTGGGGTAATAACCACGGCGAGAAGGTCTCTACAGACTAATTGTTCATGCCATGTCCATAGCAGTGAGTTACCACCGTTCTTATTGTGTATTTAAAAACAAAGCGGTGATCTGTCCCTTTAGGTTAGTCTACTATGTTGCATTCCTGCTACAGAACGGTACAATTACACAAAGAAAGGAATGAATAGGCATGGACTACAGGGAACATTCTGTGGCGCCATCATGTAATCAAAATAAACATGTCTACGGTTGAAAGCTATGTGCATTGCCGAAAGAAAACGCATCGTTACTCGGTACCTTGGCAGACGTATAATATTACAGGTCGATAGTGATTTAATCCATTCCAATACCGATCAAGAGCTCGTCTGGTTAGAATAGTCTAGTCTAGTCTAGTCTGGTCTAGTTTAGTTTAGTTTAGTTTAGTTTAGTTTAGTTTAGTTTAGTTTAGTTTAGTTTAGTTAGTTTAGTTTAGTTTAGTTAGGTTAGTTGACGTTACTAATGTTGCACTTGTTGACTTACTAAAATCCGGGTATTCGATGAGACAATCATTGTGTGATGCCGTGTAAAAATGTGAGTAACATTTGTGAGGTCCTCCCACGATCATCTCCTGGAGAATGTCATTGTGTGAGGTCATGCCACATCACCTCTTGGAGAATTTCATTGTGTGAGGTCATGTCACATTACCTCTTGGAGAATGTCATTGTGTGAGGTCATGCCACATCACCTTTTCGTGAATGTCATTACGTGAGGTCATGCCACATCACCTCTTGGAGAATTTCATTGTGTGAGGTCATGTCACATTACCTCTTGGAGAATGTCATTGTGTGAGGTCATGCCACATCACCTTTTCGTGAATGTCATTACGTGAGGTCATGCCACATCACCTCTTGGAGAATTTCATTGTGTGAGGTCATGTCACATTACCTCTTGGAGAATGTCATTGTGTGAGGTCATGCCACATCACCTTTTCGTGAATGTCATTACGTGAGGTCATGCCACATCACCTCTTGGAGAATTTCATTGTGTGAGGTCATGTCACATTACCTCTTGGAGAATGTCATTGTGTGAGGTCATGCCACATCACCTTTTCGTGAATGTCATTACGTGAGGTCATGCCACATCACCTCTTGGAGAATTTCATTGTGTGAGGTCATGTCACATTACCTCTTGGAGAATGTCATTGTGTGAGGTCCTCCTACCATCACCTCTCAGAGAATGTCATTGTGTGAAGTCATGCCACATCACCTCTTGGAGAATTTCATTGTGTGAGGTCATGCCACATCACCTCTTGGATAATGTCATTGTGTGAGGTCCTCTAACCATCATCTCTTGTAGAATGGTATTATGTGAGATCAGCCACATCACCTCTTGTAGAATGGTATTGTGTGAAGACAGCCACATCACCTCTTGGAGAATGTCATTATGTGAGGACAGCCACAGCACCTCTTCGAGAATGACTTTGTGCGAGGTCCTCCAACCATCACCTCTTGTAGAATGGCATTGTGCGAGGACAGCCACATCATCTCTTGTAGAATGGTAGTTTGCTACATACAAATGTAAAATAAAAGTTGGTGAAAAATAGCTGTTGTGTACCAAAGTGAGTTTAAATTATGCATGTCAGATATTTCAATTCCCGTTAGGGCCCAGAACAAATGCTATTTACATAGAGAACGACAGAAATAGAGAGAGAAAGAGCGAGAGCTAATTATAAAATCATTATTAGTTGACGAAAGTTAATGAACATTCGTAGTTGTTTATAATTAGTCAACAAAGATGCTGGCTGTCATTTTGTGGTCAAATTTTCCTTCTTTTTCTGAAACACAATTCCTCATACGTTTATGCTGTTGGACAACTGGCGAGTGGATTGTGATTTGACGGAGTTCTTTTTAAGTGCCCACAATTCATTGTTTTTGACTTACCGACGCCTCCTATGTTCGAGCGATACACTGTTTAAACCACTACGTTCCAAATTGTATAGACTACCAGATTTGCAGTCGGCGCTGTTCAGTGGCCAAAGAGTTCTAATTTTAACGGCAGCAGCAGTCTCATGTTGAAGATATTGACCAGTTTCCAGAGCACTAACAAGTCTTAAATTTCTCTCAACATCAGGATGAAGATGTTGATCCATGAAAGTATCCAGATCTTAAGACCGTTTATTTTTACACCTGCATATTTATATATCGAAGCTTAACAGTTACCATCACAGCCCAATAGCACAGCGCAAGACATGTGCTGCTGGATGGGTTAACTGTCAACAGTGAAAAGTCTGGATCCTGGACATCCCAAAGCTGCATCTTCCTCAGGTCTAGTAATTCGTAATGAAGAAACCACACATGAGCGGACTCATCAGTATGATCATGTAGCATGTCATTTATAGAACGTCGCTCCCATCACATCCTGTCTTAAAGACACCCTTTACCTTGCCACAACGCCAGCCTCCGCCGCAGTCATACCAAGGAATTCCTGGATATCTTTGTGCCATCGTCTTCTTGGTCTCCCCCTGCCTCTTTGGCCTGGCAAAATACCTTCCATTCCTGTTCTCTCAGGATCATTGTGTCTCATGATGTGACCAAATTATTTTAATTTTCTGGCCAAAATGCAATTGATAAACCAGTTCTACTCTATGTTCAACTCTTGCCGAATATCTACATTTGTTGTTTTTTATCTCTGTCCAGGGAATGCTGAGAATTTATCTGTATGACTATTAGTCAAATATGAGCCTGAACCGCAAACCAGGAAGGACAAGAGACGACATATTCTTCATGTGGACATGATGAATTTACAGAACAAATGGATAACTAGTCGCTTTCTGGAGTCAAACCTGATTCAGTACCAGGATTTCAGTAGTGACGACTATAATACAGGTAAAAGTAAAGTAATTACCATGTCCTTTGTGGGGCGTCGCTTCTTACAACCGACAACCTATTTGACTGTTGTAAGTTTATTGGCATGTGTGCAGCACGGTAGGTTGACATTACTACCCGTACGTGAGGGAGCGAAAAAAAACCATGTCTGCCAAACTAAACACGAGCATGATTCGAACAGGGTGCGTTGGGATTGAGAAACAGACGCTTCACCCCTAGACCACGCAGCCTACGATGGATATAATATCGAGAAAATTTGGCTAGTAAACACAATTTTTGGTAAGGAAACTAAAATATTTTTGCCACATCAAATACCATACTGGCCTGAGAGAACGATAATGAAGGTCATGGTACCTGGAAAATGGGGCAGAGGCGGACCGATGATAAGATGGGCACACGGAGGTTCTGAGGATGACAGCGACAGAGGCGGGAGTGCTGGTTAGAAGTCGAGAGCCTTACAGATCGGCTGTTGTGAGAGAAACGTTCTTTAAATAACATGCTTCATGATGATGATGAATAGTTTAGGAGACTGAAAGAAGAAGATACAATAGGCAAATGACTGGATTACATCAAATATAAATGAAGGACTATTTTGTTTGCTCAAAAAGAAAATGGTATGATAAGATCAGTCATATGCAACAGTTGGAAAGAACGAGTCATATATCAGTGGGGATCAAGATGCTTAGCACCGCATGAGCTGCAGTGGTCAGCGACCCATAGCTGACTGCTAGAGTCAGGGCCAGCGAACCAAAGCTGCCAATACCCTTCTACACCTCCACGCGGTGATCCTGGATAACAGGCTGCAGCAGGGCAGACTGGCTAAAGAAAAGGGATCGAAGAGGGAATGCTAGCCCGGTACTCAAAAAATTATTGCTGAAGTCGGATGTGTTGGACCGAAAGGTGCAACTATCGCAGTCAAGCTGTAAACTACGACACAACGCATTCCGTTCTCTGGACTACATTCTGCTACTTGAGCCCTTTCTGGGCTTGGTAGCGGGAGATTGAGAACGAACGAAGCCAAGCCAAGCCAAGCCAAGCCAAGCCAAGCCATGCCAAGCCAAGCCAAGCCAAGCCGAGCCAAGCCAAGCCAAGCCATGCCAATCCAAGCCAAACCAAGCCATGCCAAGTCAAGCCAAGCCAAGCCATGCCAAGCTATGCCAAGCCAAGCCAAGCCATGCCAAGCAAAGAGATGCCAAGCCAAGCCAAGCCATATACCAGTGGAACATAACGTTAGGAGAAGGCGCTGGCATTGAGTAAGCACACAATAAGGAAAGTAGCTGGCAATTTTACAAGACAGTCTCTGTTCTAGAATCCCCAACGTAAGATAAGTAGAGACAGACAAATCGCACACGGAGAAGGGAGCCATCTTGCGTGAACTAGGAAGAGGGCAAGTTTGGTTTGTGAGTGACGACACGAACTACTTCGTTAAGCCTCCCCGTCGACTGACGCAGAAAGTGCTTGTGGTTAGAGGGGATTTGTAATACACAAGCAGTATGTAGTTCCTCTAGGGTAGCAGCCTCTCCAACTCATGATTTTGAACATTTCTTTTATACATTCATAAAGATCAAAACCTTACTGCATATCCGTTTCGGATAAAGCTCTAGAAATAATAATCCATATATAATACAGGATTATAAGAAAGCTCTAGAAACAATAACCCATATATGATACAGAAACGAAAGAAAACTAAAGAAACAATCGCCCATACATAATACAGCAATAGCAGAAAGCTCTAGAAACTATAGCCCATATATGATACAGGAACAAAAGAAAGCTCCGGAAACAATAGTCCATATATGATACAGGAACAAAAGAAAGCTCTAGAACAATAACCCATATATGATACAGGAACAAAAGAAAACTAAAGAAACAATAGCCCATACATAATACAGCAATAGCAGAAAGCTCTAGAAACAATAGCCCATATATGATACAGCAATAAAAGAAAGCTCTAGAAACAAAAGCCCATATATGATACAGGAACAAAAGAAAACTCTAGAAACAATAGCCCATATATGATACAGGAACAAAAGAAAACTCTAGAAACAATAGCCCATTTTTGATACAGGAACAAACGAAAGCTCTAGAAACAATAGTCCATATATGATACAGAAACGAAAGAAAGCTCTAGAAACAATAGCCCGTATATGATACATGAACAAAAAGAAAACTCTAGAAACAATAGCCCATATATGATACAAGAACAAAAGAAAGCTCTAGAAACAATAGCCCATATATGATACAGGAACAAAAGAAAACTCTAGAAACAATAGCCCATTTTTGATACAGGAACAAACGAAAGCTCTAGAAACAATAGCCCATATATGATACAGGAACGAAAGAAAGCTCTAGAAACAATAGCCCGTATATGATACAGGAACAAAAAGAAAACTCTAGAAACAATAGCCCATATATGATACAAGAACAAAAAGAAAACTCTAGAAACAATAGCCCGTATATGATACAGGAACAAAAAGAAAACTCTAGAAACAATAGCCCTTATATGATACAGGAATAAAAAACAGCCATAGAAACAAAAGGGAACCATAGCAACTAACTATACAGACAATAGGAAAATTGAGCCACACGACGGAAAATACGCCGGCAATAAATAAGAATCAGGCCACAAGCTGCTTTGTCTCAGACAAGGAAGCCACAGAGTGTAACAGCAGTTAAATTACAAACAAGGAAGTTGAGATAAGCATTAGCAGGATTGCATGACAACAGCAACAACCTGCTTAACCAAACATTCGAGCCAGATCGATGTCGTGGCGAGGCTAGGTAGAGTGGCGTCAAATAGCAAATCAGGAGGGGGTTCAGCACGAAATTAATATAGATCTTTAAACGCGAACACAGCAGCATCGGGCATGGCAACACAAATCCCCCATTTCCAAGAACAAGTTTTAGAAAATTTGCCATTAAACAAATCGAGTTGGGGAGGTGCTGAAGTTTGAATATCGATAAAAATAGATACATAAATAACGTATCTGTGACCGCACCAGAAGCAAATCAAAAGGACCACTACGTTACAGCCACTAGGTCTCCATTGGAGACACAATAACTATGAAAACAACAACAAAACTTCAAATTACACGTAGAATTAATATAAATGAAAAAGTACACAAGTATGCATTCACAGCCGATGAAAACATATAGATAGGCGATACAGACTAACAATGATATGTATTCTATGTGTAAGCATATTGAAGTTTCTTGTATGATCTAATCTTATTCATAACTGGCATACAGTGATTCACGCATGACTGGTCACTTTTAGTTATGACTGCCAAATCAAACTATTTGTTGTTTATCGTGTATTATTCTTTGTTGAGATGTATTATATGTTTTTTGTTGTTGCTTGTTTGGGTCTCTAACTGAGACCTTGTGGATGTAACGAGGTTGTCATGTTCTTCTGACCTGGAACGGCCATTAAGCCATTATCTTAATCGTTTTTTTAATCAAATGAAAACATTTTGGAGAGATGGGGAATAAATTATATAGATCACATTTACCAACACATGAGTGGTAGACAGGGACGAAAAAATAGAACTACCACGGCTTCCCCGATAAAGTGTGAGCAAATGTAAAGATAGTCCCATGTACGTTATTGTAGTTAAGGATGAAGTATTAGAGGTTTCATTGTATCATATACGCTACAGGTTGTCCCAAAAGTTGGGATAATACACCTTATTTGAAATATGGTAACTTTCTAAAGTTTTAGAGAAACCAGATGGGTTGGAAACTAACCTAGGAGTGTGGAAAGGTATATTTAGTAACATAAGAGCTGGGCATTATTTTTGTATCGTAGCTTAACAGGTCAAAGATGTCTCCGAATGCTATCAGTGTATTATGGTTCTTAAATAGATCACATCGTTTTTGTTAGAACTACGTAACATCCGGTGTCTGAAAAGCATTTTCCTAAGGACAAATTAGACTATAACAAGTTTTTTTAAACATAACCACTAACAGAAACAAGAGGGCAAAATTACAAATTATCTAAAGAAAAGTCCAGATTAGGTATTAAGAAATATTTTTTTTAGTCAGAGTGGTGAATACTTGGAATGCATTGCCACAGGAAGAAGTGGAGACAGAGACAGTTAATGTATTGAAGAATATATTGGATGCGCATATCTTTTAGATTATAGTGGTTGTATACAAACTCTGCTGTGTCTTCTAAACTAGTATAAAGACTAAGGATGTGAAATGGCTTTTTTAAATAAACCATTTGCACAGATATGATCGCAAGTCAAGGTCCAGTAACCTTCTAGACCTCTAGACCTAACACAATTATATTTCTTAATATGGCACATCGGTATATCGAAATTGGTTAAGAACCATCTCTGCAGTCACATGTAAAAATCATATCTGCGTTTAGCAACATCGGCTCTAATACTTTCAGAGACGGTCAACGTTTCTCCACTCAATTTATCAAAGAATGTCGCTGTGTGCAAGCCCTTAAATTGAATATTTACTGTAATATACTTGTTCAATGAACAGCTGATTAACGCAGTGGTAGAGCACTCACATTTCATGGCAAAGGTGCGAGGTTCAACTCTCTCTACCGGCAGGTTCAGTCGACCCAGCTGTAAATGAAAACCTGGCTGATGACTATGGACGAACAGATGTAGCGAGGGGTGAAACTAGCCCCCTCACCTCACACAGCTGTGGCTTAGTACAATGAATGCTTCTTAACTTCATCCCTGGCGCCAGTGTCTGCTAAGGGAGTGCCTTTACCTTTATTTGTTCAATAAAATGTATCATATCGACCAAGACTTTAGGAACACCCTGTATACTTTTCTTTAACACTGCATGATGTCTCATCCTTACATAGATTGGGTGACCAGTCGAGCAGATAGTTCCCCAAGTTATTTTATATAAGAAAATAAGAATACAAAAGGGGAGAGAAGCTTTCATTGCTTTGGAGAACTGAAGGAAATCAAAAGAAACTAAGTATAAAACAAATATTAAAATATTAAATTCCAATATCAAGGCCGTTTTTTGTATGGCTCTGAAACATGAAAACAGCAATAACAAAACAAAGAAGTTACATACTTTTATAAATTGATTCCTGCACATAATAGACAAGTTGAAATGGTGTGTGACGATCAGGTGTCAAGACACAATATACATGTACGGGTCAGATACTGCGCTCTGACAGCTACAAGAACGAAACCTACCCTAACATCAAATGGCCGCCTCAGTTGACAACGTACAATACACACATAAGCTAACACCATGGGAAAAGATGGGAATACATTACAATAGATGGGAAACACATAGAAAGGATATCCAATAATACTTATTGACATGCCCCATGTGTCGTTCCCACGGACCTAAAGAGGAAACCCGGAAGTGAACAAAACTGGTTCAGATAGTGTACAAGGTGAGAGAGGGGTAGGATACATGACTTAATACAGATATTCCCATATAATGAACTAAGACAGAAATAATCACACAATGACGCACTACAGTAATCACCAGACACTACTGACTTACTACATAAATACCCCTACAGAAGCGTATATAATTGCGTTTGTTGCAGATTTTTTGTAACTAATCCATCAGAGGTCACTGTCCTATTCTACACATACAGCTAAACGAAGACAAGATAATCACTACACCCACACGTCCGTTGTGTAGTAACAAAATCCATAGGATCGCGGATGGGGGTGGGATGGGGGGGGGATTGGGGGAAAAGGTGGGGGGGGGGGTATTTGCCATTCCGTAAAGAGATTTACTAAAAACTATAGACGATATTTGTCTGATGCTTGTCTGGAGAAGACTAACAAATAGGAACCATTCAAGAAATGTGCTAGCATAGGAAGAAAATATGGAAAGAAAAATAATGAATACCACTTTGGGAATACTCTGAGATGGCTTGGCTTCGTTCATTCTCAATCTCCCACTACCAAACACTGAAAGGGCTTAAGTAGCAGAATGTAGTCCAGAGAACGGAACGCGCTGTGTCGTAGTTTACAGCTTGACTGCGATATTTGTACCTTTCGGTCCAACACATTCGACTTCAGCAAGTATTTTTTGAGTACCGGGTTAGAATTCCCTCTTCGATCCCTTCACCTTATATATAGGCTAGTGACGTATGTGAAAGGGTGGGATGAGGCAACACAAGACTACATAACGTTATTAAGTAGTCCTACATTTTAAAACATTTAATTAAGCTAATGAACACAGAAATGTCTTGTTCCTGTTTTCTACATCAGAAAAGAAACAACTTTTACCTTGACACGCCGAAAGCTGAAGAATCTTCTAAGACCAGTTTTCTTATTCTTTCTGCTGTTATTCCGATTCCATTCCTTGTTGTTGTCGCCAACACAGCAAAATTCCATGCTTTGCTACATCTATAATCCAAGTGGGGGGTCTAGCATTACAGAACTGCCACGGTAATCCAGAAGAATAAAAAATAAGTTCCGAAATATCCTACGACACATTCATAGAGTGTCTCGTCAAACGGGAGCGCCTATAAGCAATTAACACACTGGCGCTTACTGCATGAGTTAGTTGGCGTTCATTGAATGGTGCAACGAATTATCGTGTGCTGTTAAATGATGCGCTTAAATTTCAGAGTATATCCTGTGCAGTGATATTGCCGTATTAAGTTACATGGGATAACGGGCAGAACGCATGGCTTGTTTTTCAGTATTTCTGCAAAATGGGTCCTTGACAACTCAGGCCTAGTGTTGAGATGAAAATCCTAAAACAGGTTGGTTGAAAATGATGTGTTACTTTGAGAAATGAACCAACGAAAGCATTTTGTGTTTATGGTGATGTGTAGGAATAATGTTTGGAGAAGAGCTACAGCGCACAGAGGGATACTATTATAAAGCTATCCAAAGTAGAAGATTATATGTATGGATATACCAACGTACAGGTAGGTAACACGCCCTGTCCAGTTAGGTAGACACATGGTTTTTTTTCTAGGAGCGATCGCTTCTTCGCGTACGGAAAGTAATGGCATCCTACCGTACTGCACAGTTGCCAGAAAAAACTATAACAGACAAATAGGTTGGCAGCTCTAAGAAGAGACGTTCCGAAAAGGACACATATATATATATATATATATATATATATATATATATATATATATATATATATATATCTATCTATATATATATATATATATATATATATATATGTATATATATACATACATATGTGTGTGTGTATGCCTCTGGGTGTGGTGTGTGTGTGTGTGGACTATGTGTATTGTGTGTGTATGTGTGGTATGTGTATGTGTAGGAGTGATGCGTCTTTGTATTTGGGTATGTGCGTGTGTGAACCTGTGTGTATGTGTATGTATCGAAATGAGGTGTGAGTAGAGCATAAACTGACTCACTGCACCACTAACCGGACCCGGATGCTACTAGTAGCAAATGTTTCATCAACGGACCAGGCGTGCGGGCTGTTCAGAATCAGTATGAGCTGTGAGACTTCATCGCACAACACACGACCACCATCTCCGTGTTAGCTCAAGCTGCTGATTGTCCCTCAACGGACTCGCCTCGAAGTTAGAGTGGTTGTCTAATGTGACTAGTGTGCCGAGGCTGGCAAACTCACCATCCACAAACCATTGTCACTGAAACGTCATTGCAGACAAACACATTCAGGATTCCTTGAAAGCCGGTTCAGGGAGACAAAGTTTACACGCCTTGTTACACATTAGGGAAAATTGTGTCTGACCAACATTTCTCTTTGACAACCACAAGAGGTCATATGACTAGCACCACGCCGGCCATCTTGTCTTTCCAAGAATTACTACGAAAAACAATTTTTTTTAGGCTGGGTCGAAACTGCCGCCATATACGACAAAAATATCTGGCTTCAAACGGGGACTATACCTAGATGGATCAGCTGGGTAGCCTAGGACTGGATACGGTCAACCAAACGCAGTGATTGACATATATTCCTCCGCCTCTAATTATAGGTGATGATTATGATGATGATAGTGATGGGCTAACCCACAGAAGTGTGGCTAGCGTATTCAAATGTGAAACAAAGTGCAAGATACGCATATATGATTACCGGGACTCGATAGAAAGTAGCGAATAGTAAACTGTAACCTACCAAAGATGTGGCAAGAGGCGACGTTAAGAGGGAAAGGGGGGCGGGGGGGGGGGATTGACATGGGACTGGCTATCAAATCATGTAGTTACGTTAAGCCTAGCATATCTCAATACATATAGACAGGTAATCGCTTGGTGGGTTTGATTGATTTGTTGAAAATCTGTGCTCCACAAGGAGCTGAAAGGTTTCCACTTTCTCTGTCTCACACACCCACACAAACACACAAACACATAAATACACCAATGCCCCCTGCCACCCACACAACCCCTATTCGATGTGCATGACCCCGTCAGGAAGTCTGTCACAAAACTCAAGCCGTTTTGGAACTAACTACTCCACTCATACACTTTCTGGAGTTAAAGGCATGCATCACCGTACTGGACCTTCATTAGCAGATGAATTGCTATGGGTTTGCCCCCTTTGCTGCTAAAATAAACTGGAAAACAGAACACTGCTCCTCTATGGTACATGTCATTAGTGAAGCGGCCATCTTCTACTTACAATTATGACGCCATGATATTTGTTTACATGATGATGGCACGTGCAGGACACTTTTCTCATACTTAGCAACCATATTAACAAGCTAAAATACAAAGATATAATTTTTCTAATGTCTTTTACGTCTTTAAGGTTTTCATTTGAAATATATATATGGTGGTAAAATGTTGAAAAGTATAAATGCCGCACAGATGTGCTATTAGCACACCATAATGAAATGTATATAGAGCTACAAGTATTAATTTCATACTTCTTCCTAGCTTCTTGTCTGTTTTTAGCTTCACATGAAGCATAAGTTCGATAGAAAAAGGGGATACGGTTATATGGAGCGCACAAAGACGTCATCAAATAAGAACAAGAGGAGAGCATCCAGTGCGGCTCAAGTTCCAGTATAAGTCGGATCCGCAATGTCTTTGAAGTGACACTCATACCATCAACACATCGGGCATGACATGATCCCAGAAGTGGCCCTCATACCATCAACACATCGGCCATGACATGATCCCAGAAGTGGCCCTCATACCATCAATACATCGGCCATGACATGATCCCAGAAGTGGCCCTCATACCATCAACACATCGGCCATGACATGATCCCACAAGTGACTTCACACCATTAACATATCAGCCATGACATGATCCCACAAGTGACACTCATGCCATCAACACATCGGGCATGACATTATCCCACAAGTGACTTCACATCATCAACACATCGGGCATGACATGATCCCAGAAGTGGCCCTCACACCATCAACATATCGGGCATGACATGATCCCACAAGTGACTTCACACCATCAACACATCGGGCATGATATGATCCCACAAGTGACTTCACACCATCAACACATCGGGCATGATATGATCCCACAAGTGACTTCACACCATCAACACATCGGCCATGACATGAACCCACAAGTGACTTCACACCATCATGACAACGTCCAAGGCATGGATACAAGAAATAACCATTATATCTTCGTCAGACGGACTCAGATTTGGATCACAGTAGGAGAGCGAAAGAAAAGTTGTAAAAAACGTGATTAAGGTTGAATTGAAAATTACATTGATGAGCTGGACCATCGTAAGTTGGAAGGGATGTGCAGAAAGGGGGGCGGGAGGGCGGGAGGGGGTGTGGTGCGGTTGCTACTTGAAAGTTATCCTGTCAGTCGTCAGCCTCATATTAATAAAGAAGGAAAAACCAGTACATTGGAGTCAGAAAGAACAGTTGAGACCAGAGGTATATGTTTTGTAAAAGTGAACTAATAATCCCGTAGAAGCAATGGAAACTAATGAAGATATGAAGGAAGACAAAACGTAAAGATATCACATTTCGTACATCAGAAGTCAATATGATTCTTCTTCTTCTTCTTCTTCTTCTTCTGCGTACACAGTCAGACAGTAACCATTATTTTTTCGAAAAAAGCGGCGGTCATCCTGAGACTCTCGCCACTACCATAGAGCTTGTCTTGCAGTTCCACTGGCAATGGCCACATCTGCTCTCTCTGATCCTCGTATGTCGGGCAGTTCTGCAGCAGATGTTCAGTGGTCATTTTACCAGTACCGCACGGGCATTCGTCGGTACACCCTATCTTCAATTTGTTGAAGAGGTGGTACCTCAGTCTGTTGTGGCCAGTGCGAAGTCTGAAGACAACGACCTGCTCTCTTCGGTTCAACTGGTAATAGGCATCGTTTTTGGTGTAACCAGTATGTTCGGTTTCCCATTTGGACATGTACCTGGCTTTGATAAGCCGTTTTGACTCTTCGTACGTCATACTGGTATCTATTTGTGGTAGCCTTGCACCTTCTTTTGCCAGTCTGTCTGCCTCCTCGTTGCCTTGGATGTTGCAGTGTGACGGAACCCACTGTACCACTACCCTTTTTGGTGCGGACTGTTGGCACAGTTTGCAGAGTGCTGCTCTTAAGTCATTAAGCTCAGTGTTTTTCTGGCTTTTTAGCGCTGTGACTACTTCGAGAGCATCTGTCAGCAGGACTATATGGCTCTCATTTTCACTGTGTGTCACCATTTCTTCCACTGCCGCCCTCAGTGCCTCTGCCTCTGCTCTGAAATTGCTCGTGTACTTACCAGTAGCGAATGACAGTGTTATTTTTCTGCCATTTGGTAGGTTCAGGAATGCTCCTGCCCCTCCGTTCTGTGTAGTGTTTGTTACAGAACCGTCGGTGTATGCATGGGTCCAGTCCATGCTTGGGTAGCTTTTCGTTATGAAGCTTAGGGTAGTGTCTCTCCTTTCTTTTTCGGTCTGGCAGTTTTTGTTTGCAATACCTGGTATATTTTCTACCACCTCTGGAAATATATCCTGCCTCCAAGTAGGTTTTCGTACAGTATTGATGGGTTTTCGTGTTGTTAGTGCGTTTATGGGATCTTCGTGCATCTTTGATTTGGCTATTTCTGCAAAGTTTCTCCGCTTTAGTTTCCCAGTTCCCAGATTGTTTAGCCTCTGGTACATTGGATGGTCCGTCAGTCTTCGGAGTTTCTCTGACTGCAGCTGGGCTCTGCAGTCTCTTCTGTCGGTCATGGATTGCAGTTTTGTAATCTTTTCAAGTTCTACAATTGGCGTTGACTTCATGCCACCTGTTATGATTCTCATGGCTTGGTTTTGAAGTTTGTTAACTTTATCGAAGTTCGCCTTCGCTGCTGTTGTCCATGCCGCGATGCCATACTCGAGAACTGGTCTCACTCTTCCAGTGTACAGTTTCTTTAGTATGCCTTCGTCTGCTCCCCAGCTTGTGCCAGCAAGTTTCCTCATGATCGCCATTCTTTCTCTGGCTTTCATTCGGTTTCTCTCAATCTGACTTTTCCATGTCATGCGCCGATCAAATGTGACTCCCAGATAGGTTGGGTTGTCGTTTGGCTGCAGGATTTTGCCATTTAGGCTTAGTTTGGTACTTTGGGGTTTTAATGAGAGCGAGAATATTGTGCACGTGGTTTTCTCCTCGTTTATTTTGACCAGCCATGAGTTCGCCCACTCTTCCAGCGATGTTAGGGCCGTTTGCATCCGATTTCTTGCTATGGTGAGATTCTTTTCAGAGGTCCACATAGCCAGATCGTCTGCAAACATTGAGCTATGGACTCTTCTTGGTATATTCTCTGTAATATCGTTTATATATACCAGGAAGAGTGTGGGTGACAGTACTCCCCCTTGGGGTACTCCCTGCTCGAGTGTCACCTTTTTGCTCATCTGCCCTTGTACTTGGACTCTGGCCGTTCTTTGTTTGAGGTAGTGGTTGATCCACTTGTACATCTTCCCACAAACATCACTTCTTCTTAGCTTGACTCTAAGTCCATCCTTCCAGACTTTGTCAAATGCCTTTTCCAGATCCACCCAAACAGCTACTGTGTGTTTCTGTGCCTGGTAGGCATCTTCTATCTCTTGGGCTATGAGGATGACCTGGTCCTCAGTGGATCTGTGCTGTCTAAAGCCGGCTTGCTGTGGAATTAGTATTCGTTTTTCTTCCAGATGCCACATCAGTCTGGTGTTTATCATCCGTTCCATCAGCTTGCCGACACAGCTCAGTAGGCTTATGGGCCTGTATCCATTCGGATCTGTTTTGTACTTTCCTGTTTTTGGTACTGGTACCAGTATTGCATCTTTCCATGCCTGGGGTACAATACCCCTTTTCCAGCTTTGGTTCAGGACTGATAGTAGTTTTTTCTTCGCTGTTTGGCCCAGCCCCATCAGCATTTCGTTTGTTATCCCGTCTTTTCCGGGAGATTTCCTTCTCTTTAGTGTTCTCATAGCCTCTTCCATTTCGCGCATTGTTAGTTTGGCCATCATGTGCTCTTCAGGAGCCGTATTTATGTTTTCGTGCCCCTTTAGCTCTTCGCTAATGTCTGTATGCTTATCTGCAGGGACCTCGATGTGGTTTGCTCTGGCATAGTGATCGACAAAGGCGTTTGCGGCTTTCTTACCTGTGATCAAGTTCTCGCCTTGCTTGATAGTAATTTGTTTATTTGACGGGGTTTCGTCGTTCATGGCTCTGACTAGCTTCCATAGCTTGTTCCCTTCTTTGTCCAGGTCAATATGATTCATAATAACGATTCTGACTGCCATTAGGTAGTCGTCTTCACGGGTACTTGACCTGTACTCTAAGCAATTGATGATTGCAATCTCCTGCACTTGGGGAAAGAATTAAGTTCAGTAGTTGCTAGAAAACAAACCATACTTTAGTGGCTACCGTTGATTTGTGGCACACCAGGGAACGAGAGGGCAGACATGCTAGCCAAAAGAGGAGGGGATTGTGAGGGAAACATGAATATTGAAATCGTGTGGCAAAAGAAGGTGCAAGACTACCACAACCAGATACTAGTATGACGTACGAAGAGTCAAAATGGCTTATAAAAGCCAGATACATGACCAAATTGGAAACCGAACATACTGGTTACACCAAAAACGATGCATATTACCAGTTGAACAGAAGAGAGCAGGTCGTTGTCTTCAGACTTCGCACTGGCCACAATAGACTGAGGTACCACTTATACAACAAATTAAAGATAGGTGGAACCGACGAATGCCCGTGTGGTACCGGGAAAATGACCGCTGAACATCTGCTGCAGAACTGCCCGACATACGAGGATCAGAGAGAGCAGATGTGGCCATCACCAGTGGAACCACAAGAAAAGCTCTATGGCAGTGTCGACAGCCTCAGGATGACCGCCGCTTTTTTCGACAAAATAATGGTTACTGTCTGACTGCGTACGAAGAAGAAGAAGAAGAAGAAGAAGAAGAAGAAGAAGAAATCGTGTATTTTAAGAAGTAAAGAGCTACATGGGCTGTCAGAAGAAAAGAGAACCAACACAATGACAAGACCACCATTCGCAGGCAGGGACAGATCACCATTCTTCTCCTCGGGACAAAATACATTTGTTAAACCATAGGTACAATACTGCATTTGGCTTACTATATCCAGTTTTTAGGAAAGCCTAATTCTAGACATTTGAGCTGCGGTTTTCTAACAGCAGCTGTTACATAATGTTGTTGCAAGTCCCATACACAACCTATTTTACTCGCCATGGAAGTCAAGAAACAGTGCCCATATAACGTTTGTCCCGCCAACTACTCGTGTGCTTAATTCCACTATTTGCTATGTCATCATTTTGAGACGACCGGCAGTCCAAGGAGACGTATCCAACTACATTTAATCAAAGATCTATATTTTTGTACCCTCGTAAGTGCAGACAGTTGCTACTTTTTGATGGATAATCTCAATCTAAGCTCTTAATCTTCTGGGTACTAATATTTTAATCCGGGCCTTCAACTAACACGTCTTCACGAAAACGTGTACAAGTAGCCTCTTGACATTGATACAGTTAATCTGTTCCTTCGGTCTCAGTTTTTGGCACATCATTAGGCACTTAGTAATCTTACGCACTCGCGGCTTGAGCTAAACTGTTCATGCAGCAAGTGAGTCTATGTCATTTCACTAGTACCATTTATATACCTCTTTTGATTTGTGACGAAACGTATTCATCCTTTTTACTGTCTATTAGAAGAGGAAAGAATGTCTACGAGTGGCAGAATGAATACAACACTCACATATTGTCTACGAGTGGCAGGATGGATATGGCAATCACATATTGTCTACGAGTGGCAGAATGAATACGACACTCACATATTGTCTCCGAACGATGGAGATATACGACACATATTGTCTCTTAGTTGTATTTAAACGTACTTCTCTTTCAGCTTCTTGAGAACCCTCTAGACTGTTTTGATGAATCAGAATAGAGCTACCACAGAAAGAGAGAATCCCAGAAGGGCACTTGTTATAATAGACTGGAAAACAACGGGAGTGAACAGCAGGCAGGTTTGGTGCAGCAGAAAGACGAAGTTGGAAAACACCATGTTTGAGAATCAAGTCAGCGCTTGCTGTATCCAAGAGACTCATCTGAAAGCAGACCAAACCTTCGAAATTGGACGACAGAAAAGTTGTTAGATAAGACAGACAAAACAAACGGAAAGTCGGAATGCTCACCTTTGTAAGAAATAACATTCAAGCACCAGAAAGAAGAGTATTTATGAATAAAGCTGAGTATCAGCTGCTCCAGCCAAAACTTGACAATAAGAAAATAGAGCATCTGAGCTATTACTGCCCAGGTGACACACCCGAGAGTCTCAGCTCCATACATGGATGACATCGTTATAGCAGTTATCCAGAGACGCTCGCTTCGCAAGTCTGCTCAAATCAACCCTTCTTCAACCTCAGTGTAAGTGAGTGTCTTATTTACCTGTACTAAGTGCAACAGACAGTACAAGGCTCAGCTGAACTAAGCTTATTTAGCTATTTTCGAACTCATGCGAACAATGAATGCTGACAAAGTGGTCCTTATCGATTACGATGGACGAACATCAACAACAGCAATCAAAGACTGAAATAGCCCCCTTCTCGAGCTGAGGATTCAACCATCTCGATCTCAGGGCTGAAGCTACTGAAACCTGGGTAGATGCCATTACCTAACCTTGCCCAGCAGGTACTCCTACCTTGTACCCCAGAAGATGGCATACAACGCCCACCTCAGCAGCCAGTACTCCTAACTTCTACTCCAGAAGATGGCATACAACGCCCACCTCAGCAGCCAGTACTCCTACCTTCTACCCCAGAAGATGGCATACAACGCCCACCTCAGCAGCCAGTACTCCTAACTTCTACCCCAGAAGATGGCATACAACGCCCACCTCAGCAGCCAGTACTCCTAACTTCTACTTCAGAAGATGGCATACAACGCCCACCTCAGCAGCCAGTACTCCTAACTTCTACCCCAGAAGATGGCATACAACGCCCACCTCAGCAGCCAGTACTCCTAACTTCTACCCCAGAAGATGACATACAACGCCCACCTCAGCAGCCAGTACTCCTAACTTCTACCCCAGAAGATGACATACAACGCCCACCTCAGCAGCCAGTACTCCTACCATCTACTCCAGAAGATTGACATACAACGCCCACCTCAGCAGCCAGTACTCCTACCATCTACTCCAGAAGATGGCATACAACGCCCACCTGAGCAGCCAGTACTCCTAACTTCTACCCCAGAAGATGACATACAACGCCCACCTCAGCAGCCAGTACTCCTAACATCTACCCCAGAAGATGACATACAACGCCCACCTCAGCAGCCAGTACTCCTACCATCTACTCCAGACGATGGCATACAACCCCAACATCAGCAGCCATTACTCCTACCTTCTACTCCAGAAAATGACATACTTCACCAACCTCAGCAGCCATTACTCCTACCTTCTACTCCAGAAGATGACATACAACCCCAACATCAGCAGCCATTACTCCTACCTTCTACTCCAGAAGAGGACATACAACCCCAACCTCAGTAGCCATTACTCCTACCTTCTACTCCAGACGATGACATACTTCACCAACCTCAGTAGCCATTACTCCTACCATCTACTCCAGACGATGACATACTTCACCAACCTCAGTAGCCATTACTCCTACCTTCTACTCCAGAAGATGACATACAACCCCAACCTCAGCAGCCATTACTCCTACCTTCTACTCCAGAAGATGACATACAACCCCAACCTCAGCAGCCATTACTCCTACCTTCTACTCCAGAAGATGACATACAACCCCAACCTCAGCAGCCATTACTCCTACCTTCTACTCCAGAAGATGACATACAACCCCAACCTCAGTAGCCATTACTCCTACCTTCTACTCTAGACGATGACATACTTCACCAACCTCAGTAGCCATTACTCCTACCATCTACTCCAGACGATGACATACTTCACCAACCTCAGTAGCCATTACTCCTACCTTCTACTCCAGAAGATGACATACAACCCCAACCTCAGCAGCCATTACTCCTACCTTCTACTCCAGAAGATGACATACAACCCCAACCTCAGCAGCAGGTACTCCTACCTTCTACTCCAGACGATGACATACAACCCCAACCTCAGCAGCCATTACTCCTACCTTCTACTCCAGAAGATGACATACAACCCCAACCTCAGCAGCCATTACTCCTACCTTCTACTCCAGACGATGACATACAACCCCAACCTCAGCAGCCATTACTCCTACCTTCTACTCCAGACGATGACATACTTCACCAACCTCAGTAGCCATTACTCCTACCTTCTACTCCAGAAGATGACATACAACCCCAACATCAGCAGCCATTACTCCTACCTTCTACTCCAGAAGATGACATACAACCCCAACCTCAGTAGCCATTACTCCTACCTTCTACTCCAGACGATGACATACTTCACCAACCTCAGTAGCCATTACTCCTACCATCTACTCCAGACGATGACATACTTCACCAACCTCAGTAGCCATTACTCCTACCTTCTACTCCAGAAGATGACATACAACCCCAACCTCAGCAGCCATTACTCCTACCTTCTACTCCAGAAGATGACATACTTCACAAACCTCAGTAGCCATTACTCCTACCTTCTACTCCAGAAGATGACATACTTCACCAACCTCAGCAGCCATTACTCCTACCTTCTACTCCAGAAGATGACATACAACCCCAACATCAGCAGCCATTACTCCTACCTTCTACTCCAGAAGATGACATACTTCACCAACATCAGCAGCTATTACTCCTACCTTCTACTCCAGAAGATGACATACAACCCCAACATCAGCAGCCATTACTCCTACCTTCTACTCCAGAAGATGACATACTTCACCAACCTCAGCAGCCATTACTCCTACCTTCTACTCCAGAAGATGACATACAACCCCAACATCAGCAGCCATTACTCCTACCTTCTACTCCAGAAGATGACATACTTCACCAACCTCAGCAGCCATTACTCCTACCTTCTACTCCAGAAGATGACATACAACCCCAACATCAGCAGCCATTACTCCTACCTTCTACTCCAGAAGATGACATACAACCCCAACCTCAGTAGCCATTACTCCTACCTTCTTCTCCAGACGTTGACATACTTCACCAACCTCAGCAGCCATTACTCCTACCATCTACTCCAGAAGATGACATACAACCCCAACCTCAGCAGCCATTACTCCTACCATCTACTCCAGACGATGACATACTTCACCAACCTCAGCAGCCATTACTCCTACCTTCTACTCCAGACGATGACATACTTCACCAACCTCAGCAGCCATTACTCCTACCTTCTACTCTAGACGATGACATACTTCACCAACCTCAGCAGCCATTACTCCTACCTTCTACTCCAGACGATGACATACAACCCCAACATCAGCAGCCATTACTCCTACCTTCTACTCCAGAAGATGACATACAACCCCAACCTCAGTAGCCATTACTCCTACCTTCTAATCCAGACGATGACATACTTCACCAACCTCAGCAGCCATTACTCCTACCATCTACTCCAGAAGATGACATACAACCCCAACCTCAGCAGCCATTACTCCTACCATCTACTCCAGACGATGACATACTTCACCAACCTCAGCAGCCATTACTCCTACCTTCTACTCCAGACGATGACATACTTCACCAACCTCAGCAGCCATTACTCCTACCTTCTACTCCAGACGATGACATACTTCACCAACCTCAGCAGCCATTACTCCTACCATCTACTCCAGACGATGACATACAACCCCAACCTCAGCAGCCATTACTCCTACCTTCTACTCCAGACGATGACATACTTCACCAACCTCAGCAGCCATTACTCCTACCATCTACTCCAGACGATGACATACAACCCCATCCTCAGCAGCCATTACTCCTACCATCTACTCCAGACGATGACATACTTCACCAACCTCAGCAGCCATTACTCCTACCTTCTACTCCAGACGATGACATACTTCACCAACCTCAGCAGCCATTACTCCTACCTTCTACTCCAGACGATGACATACTTCACCAACCTCAGCAGCCATTACTCCTACCTTCTACTCCAGAAGATGACATACAACCCCAACATCAGCAGCCATTACTCCTACCTTCTACTCCAGAAGATGACATACAACCTCAACCTCAGTAGCCATTACTCCTACCTTCTACTCCAGACGATGACATACTTCACCAACCTCAGCAGCCATTACTCCTACCTTCTACTCCAGACGATGACATACTTCACCAACCTCAGCAGCCATTACTCCTACCTTCTACTCCAGACGATGACATACTTCACCAACCTCAGCAGCCATTACTCCTACCTTCTACTCCAGACGATGACATACTTCACCAACCTCAGCAGCCATTACTCCTACCATCTACTCCAGACGATGACATACAACCCCAACCTCAGCAGCCATTACTCCTACCTTCTACTCCAGAAGATGACATACTTCACCAACCTCAGCAGCAGGTACTCCTACCTTCTACTCCAGACGATGACATACAACCCCAACCTCAGCAGCAGGTACTCCTACCTTCTACTCCAGAAGATGACATACTTCGCCAACCTCAGATCTTGCAATCGCCACCTGAGATTTATCTCGACTCGTAACTTAGAGTGGTAGGGGACACACTTTCAGGTAGCGACTATTACTCAATCTGTTTCTCTGTTCATAGTACAACTCTCAACACGGGCCTAGCCAACACATGATGGTATTACCACAAAAAAATCAATTGACACCTTTACAGTGATAGAGCGAATACACAATTGTTTGATCTAAAAAAAAACACAACTGTAGTGGCCAAAGACTTTAACAGATGTATTCCCCAAGCTAGAAATAATTTATCCCCAAAGTATTCTGACGTAACTACGAGAAATATAGATTAGCACATCACAAGAGCCTCGTGAAACTACGAAAATGCCCAGAAAGAACGCAGAGTCGAAATCACTCATTTGAAAACTACAAGAAATGAAGCAAAAAAAAAGTTGTAGCGAAACTTTAGAGAATAAGAAGAGAAAACGTTAAAACTGGAGGAATAAAACAGAAGAGTCGAATCTTGAACAAGAAAGCAAGACACTTTAGTGGTTAGTCAAATACTTTAACGAACAACATTCCTAGCCTAGACAGATCATTAGCTGATTGGTGTAGTGGTAGAGCACTCGCTTTTCACGCAAAGGTACGTGGTTCAACTCCAGCAGCCTTAACGCTTCAGTCGACCTAGCTGCGAATAGATACCTGATTTACGGTTTGGGTAAAAAAGGCAGGGAGGAAGGGCCATCAAACCTTACACAAGCTGTTCATTGATACACTGAAATCTCTCACTTCATCCGTATCCAGAGGTATAGTATGCTGAAGGACATCTTTTACCTGTGTACTTCAAACAAACCATCACATTAGACGAGGGCTACTAGATTCTTTGAGGTCAACAAACTGCAGCTATGCTTGCTAGATACAGCTGAGAAAACCACTTAAAGAGTGCCAAAGACCAACGCAGCGATAATAATACAAGAAATACGAGCAAACAACGGACCAACAGATATCCTTGTTCCAACGAGAGAACCCATCCTACTTGAACTACAGTTCACTTTGCCATTTCTAGGGTTAACACCAGAATGTCACATTGCCCTAACCTATTTCAAGCATTAACACCAGAATGTCACATTTCCCTAACCTATTTCAAGCATTAACACCAGAATGTCACATTGCCCTAACCTATTTCAAGCATTAACACCAGAATGTCACATTGTCCTTAGCTATTTCAAGCGTTAACACAAAAAAATGTCACATTGCCCTAAGCTATTTCAAGCGTTAACATCAGAATGTCACATTGTCCTAAGTTATTTCAAGGGTTAACACCAGAATGTCACATTGCCCGAAGCTATGTCAAGGGTTAACACAAGAATGTCACCTAAGTTATTTCAAGAGTTAACACCCGAATGTCACATTGCCCTACGCTATTTCAATGGTTAGCACCAGAATGTCACATTGCCCTAAGCTATTTCAAGGGTTAACACCAGAATGTCACATTGCCCTAAACTATTCCAATGTTTAACACCAGAATTTCACATTGCCCTAAGCTATTCCAATGTTTAACACCAGAATTTCACATTGCCCTAAGCTATTCCAATGTTTAACACCAGAATTTCACATTGCGCAGATTAAATTAGCAATTAAACTATTATCAATTTGAGTCCTGCAGCAAAGACAAAACACTTGAGATAATAGCCTGTCTTTTTAATTTTTTTTTTACTTTCGTCGTTTTTCTCTATTCCCCAAGACGGTGTGCGCTGCACAATGTTTTTATTTTGCGCCTTTCGACCCAGTGCATCCGACTTCGGCATTCATTTTATGTGATGGTCTGCTTCCTTCTCAATTTTCGAAGGGTTTGCTTCCTTGGGGTAACGACTTGTGCTGTGAGTGGGGAGCGAGCCCAGCACCTTCGGGTTGTTAGCCGTATCACTTAACTACATGCCTACCTGCCCCCTAAGCCTCAATTTGGCAAAGTGAACGGCAACCCAAGTATGGGAATAGGCCATCACAATACCTACACTTAATAAATGAAACGTAAGACCAATGCCTTGAGTTACGGATCAATCAGAGGCATGCGTTGTATGGGGAGGACTGTGGGATAAACAGTTAATCACAGATTGAAATTCCATTTATAGTCTAAATAGATTCAGGTGCCCAAACAAGCTGGATTTAGAGAATGTTACAATAGAGAAGACCAGGTCACCTCATCGTCTCAATCAGCAGAAAATACCTTCCAGGAAAACAGGAAGAATATCCTGGCGTTATGGGTGGACTTCATGCAAACAATTGATAACGTGTGGAGAGAGGGCCTACTGTTTGGCTAAGAAGAATAAGAAATCAAGACAACTTCTTCTTCTTCACCCGTTCTCAAACTCCCGCTAACAAACCCTAAAAAGGGCTTTGCAAGTAGCAAGATGTTGTCCTGAGAACGAAATGCATTGAGTCGTAGTTTACAGTTTGACTGCGATATTTGCACTTTTCGGTACGACACATCCGACTACAGTAAAATGACATTTTTGAGTATCGGGTTAGCCTTCCCTCTTCGATCCCTTCTCCCTGGTCAGTCTGCTCTGTTGCAGCATGTTATCTAATTACATCACTTCCAGAGGTAGAAAATGGGTTTTCCAGCTCTGGGTCCTATAGATGGAAAAATGCAGCAGTATGTCAACGCACTCTGTGAAGGCAAGACTATATAACTTGACATTGGACAGACTTAAACGTGACAGCCTCTTCCATCCGGAGAAGACCATTCAAAGACGGCACTGAGCAGACCTACCCATGAAGACAAGACTGCTGATGTGGTATCCATGTCCAGAAGATGTATTGCGAGGGGCATGTCTTGAATTCTCACAAGATGCGGATTGAAGGAACACACAGTGATGTGTGAAGGGCGACAATATGCTGTGTGAATGACCTCAAGATGCAGTGTTAAAGACCACATGATGCAATGGGAAACACCACAAGATGCAGTGCTAAAGACCACATGATGCAATGTGAAGGACCACAAGATGCAGTGCTAAAGGACCACATAATGCAATGGGAAAGACCACAAGATGCAGTGCTAAAGGACCACATGATGTCTTACGAGGAACTATAAGGTATGTTACATGTGTAGCTGTATGTGTTAAGGTGTTCTCAAAATATGGATAATATTCACCTAGCAGTTAGTAGAAAAAGACAACAAACCTGATACACGACAATCGAGACAGATAGACAGGCATAAAACAGATGTGATCACCTACGCCAGTTCGCCGGTACTTATAGGAGACACGCATGATACCACTGTTCTGTTCGATCCATAAGAATCGACTTCATTGGACTCTTGGTATATCCAAAGGTGGTCAGTCTCTTTTAGTAAATGGCGTGGGTGTTTATATTCACGGCTCCTATACCTTAATGGGTGTACACAGTTCTACTCCGCTTTCAAGCGCCGCACTCCATCTGACGCTCGTATGATTTGAAAGTTTTTCAGTCTGTGTATTGCTGATTATTCTATTGCAGTATCACCCAGCAAGGAATCATTATTCTCAGCTTCTTGTCCATTTTCCAGTTACTGACAAAATGGTGAGTAACCATCCCGCATGGTGTCGTCTTTAAGGCTGCAGCAAACTACCTCCACTTCACTTGGTTTTCAGTCAATCTTTATACAGTACCCCAACTTAGATTCATAATTCCCATCTCACATTCTACGGTTCTTCGCCAAGTTGTCTCGGGCCAGTCACCCTTTCACCTTCAGTCTGGGGTCAATATCAAGACATTTCTTGTGATGTCTTGTTCTTGTATTAGGACATGACCTTTCCAATTCCAGCGTCGATCGATTATGACGGTATGCATGTTTTGGTGATTGCTTCGCGCAAGGAGCTCGTTTAGTGATTGTGTTTGGCCAGAAAATTATAAGGATCTTTCAAATCAGTTTGTATGAAGAAAGGACAGATTTGATGTTTGGTTTTCCGTTACTTCCCAGCACTCTGCACCGTACAAAAGACCATAAAACACCCAACTCTTGCATATTTTCAGTTTCGTGTTTGTTATGTACAGCAAAGACTTCCAAACGTTGTTGGAACTAGCGAAGAACACCCTGGCCTTCGTTCTGCTATCGATGTCTATGACCTTTCCGCAGACTGCATTTCCGGGGTATGCGAATGTTTCCGCCATCGTCAATTCTTCAAAAGCGATCATTCATCATCATCAATCGTCGTCTGCGCATCGTAGGTTGAGGATTATTGATCTGCAGTTGTCTATGCCCATTGCCAGGTTGGTACACTCAGTCGAACTATGTTCCGATCACATTTTCATGTTGTCTGTCCATCTGTACATCTCTATTACATTAATAATAATAATAATAATGTTCGCTTAGGCGTCTGAGGCCCGTTCCTTCGGTAGGCCACATCCATGACCCACAGCTGTGGCGTGGCTCCATGCCTCGTCCAGAACGGATGAGGAGGTATCTACTTGCTGGAGTCATACTGTTCGGCGACGACCTCTTCCGCGCCTCCAGCCGGTCGGGGGTAGACTGTAACCATACCGCAGCTGCACTGTTGCACGACACTCTGCATTCCCTGTCTGGGGTTATGATAACTGTGGTTATCTGACATTCTAACACCAGCCTGGATCCATTATATTCAGTGACTGTTCCCTGCTGTTCGACCGTTCCCGCAGCCATGCCATCCCTCTCTTGATTCCTGCTCCATTGATGTCTGAGATGTTATTGTACAGCAGGTGTCTTTTGTCTGCGGTAACTTGTATGTAGGCTTTGCCTAAAACACGTCGTAATGTCTCTGGTAACGTTGATTATCCACTCTCTTGTAACTAATATTATGTTACATTTGGAAATTGGAATTCGGGGGGAGGCGGGAGGGGAGAATGGACGGCTACAACTTCTGATGATCAGACTTCCTCCTACCAAATTGCTCTATTTTACGATCAACATATTGTATTATGTTCATTAATACTATTTTGGAAAGATTTATAGCTAGATTTGCATAACTGAAAGTTGCAGGCCTACGGTAAAGCTTGACAGACCAAGTGGGTTTAAAAAAAATCTAGAGCTATGGTGTTCTACAGCTTGCTACTCACCTTAGCAGCCGAGATCAAACATAACAGGTGACACAGTAACAGGGCCAGCGAACTTCGTCGTCAGGTATTGATCGAACAGAGACGTGAGAGGGGGGAGTGGGCGTGGAGGGGGGAGGAGGTCTTTGAAACCAGTAAGGGACAAAACTGAGATACTGTTGCAATTCCGTGTTGTGGGGGTTAAGGGGAGAAGGGACAGAACGCTGTTGAACGTGACTGATATTTCTTATCGGAAGGTTCATCATCACAGTTTGTCTCCCCTACACTTTATGTCTGTTTTGGTTTTGACATTTATTTATTCAATATACGGACATGGGCGGCTTCAAAACAGACATACATATATAATGATGGGCAGAGAGACAGAATGACAGACAGACAGACATATAGATAGATAGATAGATAGATAGATAGATAGATAGATAGATAGATAGATAGATAGATAGATAGATAGATAGATAGATAGGTAGATAGATAGATAGATAAATAGATAGATCAAAACAAATAGACAATGATAAATTTACACATGAATTTACAAATGTATTGTTTAATCCCCTTTACATCTCTTGTCCCGACATTTTTGGCCTGGTTGTATAATTACTTAAAAACTGCATTTTTGGTTCTCATCTCATAACCTAGATCTGGTATGGTTTTATTCTTTTTATTTAGAAGGAAACCATATCTGAACTAGAGAAAGGGGAAACAATATTTGAACTAGGGAAAGAGGAAACTATATCTGAACTAGAGAAAGAGAAAGAAACCATATCTGAGCTAGAGAAAGGGGAAACCATATATGAACTAGAGAAAGAGAAAAAAACCATATCTGAGCTAGAGAAATGGGAAACCATATCTGAACTAGAGAAAGAGAAAGAAAGCATATCTGAGCTAGAGAAAAGGGAAACCAAATATGAATCAGAGAAAGAGAAAAAAACCATATCTGAGCTAGAGAAAGAGAAAGAAACCATATCTGAGCTAGAGAAAGAGAAAGAAACCATATCTGAAATAGGGAAAGAGAAAGAAACCATATCTGAGCTAGAGAAAGAGAAAGAAACCATTTATGAACAAGAGAAAGAGAAAGAAACCATATCTGAGCTTGAGAAATAGAGTTAGAGCCGCATACCTGAACTACCTAAAGAGGTTAAAGCATACTTTTTGCTAGACTATGACAATAGACAAGAGCCACATTCGAACTAGATAAAGAGATTGAAGCCACACATGAACAAGGCTAAGAGATTGTAGCCACACACGAACTTGATAAAGAAATTGGAGCTGCACACGAACTACTTAAAGAAATTGGAGCCACCCATGTACTAGAAAAAGACATTGGAGTCACACACGAACTAGATAAAGAGATTGGAGTTACACATGCACTAGAAAAAGAGATTGGAGCCATACATGAATTAGAAAAAGAGATTGGAGTCACACATGAACTAGATATAGAGATTGGAGTCACACAAGTGATTGATGGCCAGGCTAGGTAAGTAGAAGACTTCCTACTTAATTGAATGTTCCGCCCTAGAACATGGACTACTATTGAATATGAAACGAACAGTCATTGGTAATTCTGAATTTATTAAAATGTTTGTTATGATACACTAGAGGTAGTTACTGTTCTGGCTTTCAAAGTTACTCGTGCTGTACTCTTGGATTACAGCAAAGATTTAGTTAAACCAACGACAAGAAAAGGTTTCTCGGAAACAACAACCTCATCTGCTGAGGAGGTGCATGCATGGTGGTATGAACAACACGAGATCTCGTCTGATGGTGTAAACAACACGATATCTCGTCTGATGGTGCAAACAATACGAGATCTCGTATGATGGTGTAAACAACACGAGATCTCGTCTGATGGTGTAAACATCACGATGTCTCGTCGGACGGTGTAAATAACACGAGATCTCGTCTGATGTAAACACGAGATCACGTCTGAGTGTAAACAACACGAGAACTCGTCTAATAGTGCATACAACACGAGATCTCGTCTGATTTTTGCAAACATCACGGGATCTTGTCTGATGGTATGAACATCAATGATATTATCACAAGAAGAATATGATGAAGATTCCAGTATTACAAATATTGACGTGTGTGTGAAAGTATATCCTAGTAATTAAGTCAGTGAAAAGTGAGAGATGTGTTTTAAAGATTGCCCTAATGATTTACAGTACAGCTGAGTAAACGTGGAAGTATCCATGGATACGTATAAACTTATCTATGAAAACATGTGGAAATATCCACGAATACATCTGGAGGTATCGCTGAACGCGTGTGTGTATTCCATTAATATGTTTAGAAGTATCCACAAATATTGTTTTAGGGGAAGGGGTAGGGGTGTAGGAATTCTTTTTAAAACGTTTGGTAATTAAAACACTGGGGGTAATCCACCAGAGAATAACAACACAATTATGTCACATAATCCGTCTGTATCCAAGAAATACATACACAATGGAAAACACCTTTCCTAATTTAGCTCTACCCCATCCGCCACTTAAAAATAATAAAAAAAACACGCGCGCATACAAAGCTACCGTGATTATTCCATATTCCGAGAAACCAAAAACCTATATTAGGTCCGTCATTTTTGTGGAAAGCTATGCCAGATACAATCTACGACTGCGAACTACAAAGAATTGTTCCGTTTCAATTTGGCGGGGTTCACGTGAAGGCGAGTGTATGCTAACCATGTTTTTCATTCACAATATTGCACTGCACAAAACGCTGGAAGTGAGACTCTTTTCTTCCAGCTTGAGTATGGAATCCCAGTGGAACACGTTTTATATTTAATTGCTTTAAGGAGGCGATGCTGGTTTAACCTTAAGCACGCCCTTGTCCGATCCCTTCTAACCAGCTCGGCCTGCAAAAACGGTGTGCGGAAAAAAATTATTTTTTTTTGAACGGAGTCACTCCTGACAGCCATTTTTTACTGCTGACTACGCCCTCCATATATACACGATATTTTGCCGGTTAAAGTATCGTGTGTTCGATTACAAATGGCTTTTGAACAGTTTTAATTTTGTATACGCCGTTTGGAGCAAGCCGACTTTTTGCGAAAGGGGAAGTAGGTTGTTGAGAAAGATTTTTATTGCGTAGATCTGTTTATTTTGTTTGTTTAAATGAAAGAACTACGTTTGAATTGGAAACTAACAGTTGTGGCGATATTGAAAACACAGTATCGATACGTTGTTGTGGTTTCCATGGTTTTCTATCGAAGCGACTAGGCCTAGTGGTCGAGTCCAAATTTTCCCCGAGATTTTCATAAATTTTCAACTTCATCTTTTTAAATCTCAAAAACTAACAAACATACAACAAAAACAATAACACCCACATGTTCGTTATGCTATTGTGTATCTACACACCAGAAAATCATATTTATTGACAAACAAACATAAAAGTTACAAATTTTGAAAGACGACTACCACAGCGACTAATTAAGAAAATTAATTAGGTCAAACTTTTTTCAAAAATAATGTGGAGTGCGTAAGGTTAAGGTGGTCATTTGTCGTAAGTGAAACAAAGAAAGGGTCAAGAATTTGGATTAGACATAAACAAAGACTATCATTCTTAGTTAAAGTGGAAAGGATCCACGTTTGCACTATTGGAACCAGTGGCGCACCCACGGGAGTGTAGCAGGGGGGAAGGGGTGGGGGTTGGGCTACACGGTCTTCTGTGAATATTATTTAAATTGGACTTAGTTTCAGATTGTGTCAAATTCTAGTCAGAAGTGCATGCTTACAGAGAGTAAATGGGTGAACATTTTGGCCAAAAGTGCATGCTTACAGAGAGTCAATGGGTGAACATTCATTTTAGCTACTCCCAAACTGTAGCGCCGACATTGATCGGTAATTCAGTCACATGGAGCCAAACGACAACCAGGTTGAAGAACTGAATAAAAAAAACAACTTGATGAGAAAGAAGATACTGCCCGTCTCTCCCCCCCCCCCCCCCCCCCCACCCCATCCCTGGATTAAAAAAAAAAAAAAAAATAATAACAAAATCATGGTGCGCCTTCTACTGGAACAGGTACAAAATGTCTCCTATCTAGGTCATATAATAACGAAAGAATGCAGCAGTGAAAAATGAAATCAGAAAGAGAATATGTATTGCCAAGGTGGAATTCAACAACATGAGACACATACTGACATACAGGACAAGGTTGAATTCAACAACTCGAGACACATACTGACATACAGGACAAGGTGGAATTGAATAACATGAGACACATACTGACATACAGGACAAGGTGGAATTCAACAACATGAAACACATACTGACATCAGGACAAGGTGGAATTCAACAACATGAGACACATACTGACATATAGGACAAGGTGGAATTGAATAACATGAGACACATACTGACATACAGGACAAGGTGGAATTCAACAACATGAAACACATACTGACATCAGGACAAGGTGGAATTCAACAACATGAGACACATACTGACATCCAAACAGATAAACCATACATTGAAAATTAGAATTGTCAGGTGTTATGTATACTCGTCACTACTTTATGGTTCAGAAACATGGACAATGTTGGAAAAAAGTATTGCAGACTTCGAAATGTGGGTATGCAGAAAATTAGGTCGCATATCCTTAAAATAAGGCAAGGCTGCGGCGACACTGGATATAGTATAAACAAAAAATAATAAAGTGAAAAAATATGCATATCTTGGAATGAGATGAAAACAAATGGGGAGTTATTGAAAACATTGGGTGGGGGGAGGGGCAGTCAATGATTCATTAAATAGCTCACTTTCGGTCAGAATCACTCTAACAGGTTCGCCCCGCCATCAGGTGTCTCCTGGTGTGTGTCCACGACCCGGCATTGGTCTGTTGCGCAATAGACTTGATCCTCTGGCAGGAGGGGGCACAAAAGCTAAAAGTAACAAATAAACAGTTACGTTTGACTTAGCTTGACTATGCAGACGACGTAGTAATACCAGGTCCCCTATTCAGGCACTAATAAAAACCACTGAAACTTTCAGAAGATATTGCATCTCGATCCACATCTCATAGGCACACACCGAGATCCAAGACCTTGATTGTAACCTCACGAGAGCAATCGCCGTTGATAGCAGCTGTGTTATCTTCACCGAGGATTTCTCATACCAGGACATGAATCAAAACGCCGATACGGGTAGTCACCCGGCCATCGTTCGAAGAGTCCTGCATCGAGTCTGGAACCAGCCGAGGCTTTCACTGGACGGTAAACTATAGATTGGCATAAGGTGTGTCGTTGCCATGCTGTTGTACGGCTCGCAAACTTGGATTATTATGTAGAGGGATTAGAAAAGCACAGAAGTTGGTCTAGATGTGCAGCCAGATTGCATTCATGCCATCCACTGGATTGACGGATCACAAGCGACGTTGTCACCTAAGCGACAGACCTCGATAGCACACTCCCCATGCTTAACCTTTTGCCATCTGTCCCGATTTGGATATGTGGACAGCCTTGTCGATGATATCCCGGCTCAGCGTATGTTAACGCAGACCATTGCCATCAAGGATGGAAAACTACATCATGGTCCCGTCTCACCGACCATTCACGCGGTATCTGGCTAGGTCAAGTAGACACATCTTCCTCATTGTATGCAGTCTGGTACTCTGCCATTCTTCATATTCATAGAAATGGTTGGCGTAAAGGGTCATTGTCACCTACCTATCTACCAACTTATCTATCTACCTAACTATCCATATATCTATGGGTCATTGTGTTATTATACAACATTGTAGTTTAAAAGTACACATTTTTCAAAAAGGAGACAAACTTACAATGAACAAAAGAATATGTATATTTCTCCACAAGCTCATAATTGGAACTGTGGCTAGAAAGTATCCCATCGCAAACGTCGGCCAAAGAAATGGCCACAATATAAATGTGAGATTTGATGTAGGATAGGAGCAGGAGAGTTCACCTTCAATTGTTTGACAACCGAGCTTCAACGGATGAGAAGCCACAAGACAAGAGCTTACAACTACAACAGTATATTTAGTCCAGCCACTGTGTGTAGCTGCCAAGTCTGGATCCTGCCAAAAGCAGATAAAGAGAAGATTCGAGCTACTCAAGAGGCAATAAGAGAAGATCATTGCATGTTTCTTTGCAGGGCAAAATTCACAACACAAAAATTAGGCTCCCGAAAACCTTTGATATTGTCGTAGATACCATACTGTTACAAAATTGCAGAAGTACAGGACATGTGGTTCGCACGGCGAAAGCAGTTGCGGACGGAAAGTGATGGCTTGGTGACCTACAACATTTAGCGTCAGCTCTGACGTCCACTATTGATATGAAGAGATGGTTTAAGCATAAACTTTAGTCCAGTATAATGGTCTTTGACAAAAGATCGAATTAATACTTCAACAACATTTGGCTACCTGACATCGGAATCTGGAATGCCTGATTGAATAATAATAGTTGTCCATCACAAGTGATGAAGACCACTCTCTTTGTTTAGCCGTGTGGACAGTCGTATCTCTTGCTGTGTCCGCTGAAATGGGTGACTTGCGCGGTGATTTGGATTAAAGTGAGGAGGAAACTGCGCCTTTTGTCAACCTCACTCACAGAGCCTAAGCTACCTTTTGCCAGTGACAAGATATTCATCGAGACGACTGGAGATAGCATAGGATGCAGATTTTGCCTCAGGGTTACCACCGAAGCCTTTCCGTAAACATGTAACCCGCAGGGTAGAAAGGTGGGATGGCATCTAACGCAGTTTGGCGTGCCTTTTCGATAACCACAAGAGGTCGTATGGACAACACTCAGCGTGTGAGTGAGTCTGGCATCTCTCCCCAGCTGTATTCAGCTCATCATAGTAGCATCTAAAATTCTCACACGCCAAATTCGTGTAGGTGAACCGGCAGAACTAACCCGTGAAATACAAGGGTATAAGCGTAGTGCCATTCAGCCGGCGTCCAGACCAGGATAAACGGATGGAAGAAATCACAAAAAAAAGAACGAAATAACAAGTCCAGACGGAAAATAACACCACGTATCCGTGAACACAAGTGTAAGTCGTCGACTAATGTGAATTCCAGGCAAATCCGTGGTCTAGCGGCATCCATAATGATCCAAAACAGTAGAGAAATGTAGACTCGCAGCCTGTTATGGCGCCATCTTTGCCAGATACAACAATTACAGATAAAGGATAACCTCGGACTTATGACAGGCTAGATTATAGACCAGATGACGTTACTCTAAATAATGACATGTGCCATCATCGTTTCATGTAATGCACTGCAATCGTCATGTACGTGCACAGCTGATGACAATGAAGAATGTATCAGTCAATTGAGTAGTGTCAATTTTATTTTGTTAAATAAGCTAATTGTACTTTTCAGTGATCACTGTTTCAACAGAGTTAGCAGGAAGAGGAGACTAACAGACATTCCTTTTTCGATCACGTCTCCTTAGCCTGTCTGTCCAGTTGCAGCCTGTTATCCAGGATCACCGCGTTGAGGTGTAGAATGGTCTTGGCAGCTCTGGTTCGCTGGCCCTGACGCTAATAGTTAGCTATGTGTCGGTGACCACTGCAGCTCATGCGCTGCTCAGCATCTTGATCCCGCATAGGCGATCATCATTTCTCTCAAAGAAAGTCTTCTCCGTTTATGCACTTGTGGTTACTCTAGCTTACTTTTCTGTCGTTTCTCTGACGATTTTCAAAGGTATGTAATTCTTTTCAAGCTAGATCAGTTGCCATCTCCACGCCGAATGTCGACTGGTTTGGATCCCCATCTTCTTCTCCTTCATTGATAGCGTAATCTAACCGAGACATTGACCTACACAGTTATTTCATTTAACATTATCCTTCTGACGTTTTTCCCGTGGCAGATATTTGTTTAGGTGTCTTCTTCTACTTTTTCTTCTTCTTCTACTTCCCCGCCTTCATCATCTTCTTCCTCTTCTTCTCGGTATGGAAGTAAAGCTACAAAACGCACCCCTAAGCGCAGTCTTCCGAGCGCATAACAAAGTAAACTTACTGATTTTGAGCATTAAACAAAAACAGGGATCAAGATGTTGAGCAACGCATGAGCTGAAGTAGTCAGCGACCAATAGCTGACTGCTAGTGTCAGGGCCAGCGAACCAGAGCTGCCAAGACCCTTCTACACCTCCACGCGGTGAACCTGGATAACAAGTTGCAGCAGGGCAGACTGGCTGAGGAGGAGTGATCGAAGAGGGAATGCTAACCCGGTACTCAAAAAATGCTTGCTGAAGTCAGGTGTGTTGGACCGAAAGGTGCAAATATCGCAGTCAAGCTGTAAACTACGACACAACTTATTCCGTTCTCTGGACTACATTCTGCTACTTAAGCCCTTTCAAGGTTTGGTGCGGGAGATTGAGAACGAACGCAGAAGAAGAAGAAGAAGAAGAAGAAGAAACAACAACACATTTTTCCTTCTCCCTTCTTCTTTTCGTGTTTGGCATTCGTTCTTAAAAGGACGTTGTGTCGTAGTTTACAGCGAGGCTGCGATATGTACCCCTTTCGGCCCGACATTTCCGATTGCAACTGGTTTTTTTAATTACCGAGTTTCTCTTCCCACTGCGATCCCTATCCATTGGACAGCTTACACTAATGACATGTGCTGCCTGTTTCCAGGACCGCCACATGGAGGGTGAATTGGGTCATGGTCAGCAATGGTCCGCTGACTCTGATGCAAGCAGCCAGTTATGGAGCCTGTGGCTGCTGTCAACTCATGCATCTTGGCCCGGTTTAGGTTTCAATATCTGCATCATCGTGCTGAGAACAGTTTCAGACAGGTGCATTTTCTTCTTGCTTCCTGCATGTCCTATTTTATACTATGTTTCCGTGAGTCCAATATATGAGACGTTTCTCCTCATATCCTCTGTTTCCCTGCGTCTAATTTAAACGACGTTTCTCCCCTTCTATATTCTGCTACCATGTGTCAACTTTAAGAGACGTTTCTTTCTTTCATCCACTTATTCCTTTCATATCCTGGTTTGGAGCGAAAAGTAATCAGGATCAGATAACACATACTGATCAATATTCTACATCACGTCCTCGGTCGTGCTCCTGGAAACTAGCTCTGTCACATAAGGTGGACTAACGAGGTCGTGATCAATGCTGTAATCCCCATACTGGTGAGTTTTCTGAGTCGCCTGCCATTGAACTACATCCAGGAGGACCATAGCCCACCTCCTCGTGACGCCTTAGAAGGTAGGGAGAGTTAGTATAACTAACCCACAGCAAGATCCCCATCAGCAAGGAATGGTAACTCATCTCTGCACGAATTCTGTTTTTCCCTTGAAAATGTTTATATCAGGGAGAGTAGCACATTACCAAGGGGGAACTATAGAGGGAGAGTAGCACACTACCAAAGTGGAACTATAAAATGTCTATGTCAGGAGAGTAGCACACTACCAAAGTGGAACTATAAAATGTATATATCACAGGGAGAGTAGCACACTACCAAGGTGGAACTATAAAATGTATATATCACAGGGAGAGTAGCACACTACAAAAGTGGAACTATAAAATGTCTATGTCAGGAGAGTAGCACACTACCAAAGTGGAACTATAAAATGTATATATCACAGGGAGAGTAGCACACTACCAAGGTGGAACTATAAAATGTCTATGTCAGGAGAGTAGTACACTACTAAAGTGGAACTATAAAATGTCTATGTCAGGAGAGTAGTACACTACCAAAGTGGAACTATAAAATGTCTATGTCAGGAGAGTAGTACACTACCAAAGTGGAACTATAAAATGTCTATGTCAGGAGAGTAGTACACTACCAAAGTGGAACTATAAAATGTATATATCACAGGGAGAGTAGCACACTACCAAAGTGGAACTATAAAATGTCTATGTCAGGAGAGTAGTACACTACCAAGGTGAAACTATAAAATGTCTATGTCAGGAGAGTAGTACACTACCAAGGTGGAACAATAAAATGTCTATGTCAGAAGAGTAGTACACTACCAAGGTGGAACTATAACATTTTTATATCACAGGGAGAGTAGCACACTACTAAAGTGGAACTATAAAATGTATATATCACAGGGAGAGTAGCACATTACCAAAGTGGAACTATAAAATGTCTATGTCAGAAGAGTAGTACACTACCAGGTTGGAACTATAAAATGTTTATATCACAGGGAGAGTAGCACACTACTAAAGTGGAACTATAAAATGTATATATCACAGGGAGAGTAGCACATTACCAAAGTGGAACTATAAAATGTATATATAACAGGGAGAGTAGCACACTATCAAGGTGGAACTATAAAATGTTTATATCACAGGGAGAGTAGCACACTACTAAAGTGGAACTATAAAATGTATATATCACAGGGAGAGTAGCACACTATCAAGGTGGAACTATAAAAAAGCAGACTGGAAAATGTACCAGTATCGCACCAGTGTACTAGTTAAAGATCTAAATGTAGACAGAGATATAGATAAGAAGAACTCATCAGACATAAACTAAAGATTGCCCGTGAAACAATACCTAGAGAGGCGCATAAGAACTATAGACCTTACTGGAACAGTGAGTAGGGCAACTGCACAATCAACTGGAAACAACAACTCGAAAGAAAGCAGAGTTTAGACCAAGTCAAAAGCACCATAAAAAGTTCCAACAAGCCAAAGCCAAATTCCAAAGGGCTAAGTTGCAGACCAGGAGGAAAAGCTGGAAGGAAAAAACAGATTCCGTGAACTTTGAAAAGTACACAAGGAAAATGTGAAAGTTGGTATCTACAACATTGATTTCCTGTTTACTTTTTCTAGTAACCATATTTACTAATTTTCTTAGGGCCAAGTACATCTTTACTATTGAATTATTTACTTTATTAAGTGTAAAGAAACATGTGTTCACTTTATTAAGTGTAAAGAAACATGTATTCACTCTATTATATGTAAAGAAACATGTGTTCACTTTATTAAGTGTAAAGAAACATGTGTTCACTTTATTAAGTGTAAAGAAACATGTGTTCACTTTATTAAGTGTAAAGAAACAGGTATCATATGGTCAAAAAGAAAAAAAACGCTAAGAATAAAAACGAAATCCACTTTTCAATCAAAAGGTTTCCACCAAGAACAACGAACAGCAAAGAAATGAGCTAACGAATCATAGAGTTAGGAATGAATACATAAAATAAAGATATGAACACATAATGAGGAAAGAACAGGTCTAAGTTGGATATTTTAATCCGTAGTACCGCCACTGCCTCGCCTTATTTTTAATTTCATGTTTTAACTTTTTAAACTAGTTTATGCAATGTGTGTCTATGATGGAGATTAACATCTGCTCAGATAGAACATACTGGTCAGACTTGTTAGTCAGGATCAGATAGAACATACTGGTCAAGACATGTTAGTCAGGATCATACATGTTAGTTCAGGATCAGATAGGCATACTGGTCAGACTTGTTAGTCAGGATCAGATAGAACATACTGGTCAGACTTGTTAGTCAGGATCAGATAGAACATACTGGTCAGACTTGTTAGTCAGGATCAGGTAGAACATACTGGTTAGACTTATTAGTCAGGATCAGATAGAACATATTGGTCAGACTTGTTAGTAAAGATCAGATAGAACATACTGGTCAGACTTGTTAGTCAGGAACAGATAGAACATACTTGTCAAGACATGTTAGTCAGGATCAGACATTTTAGTCAGGATCAGAAAAACATACTGGTCAAGACATGTTAGTCAGGATGAGACATGTTAGTCAGGATCAGATAAAACATACTGGTCAAGACCTCCACCTCGAATTGTCTCATACGTCTCGCTGGAAATTGGCTGTTCTTCATGGCAGCCTGGTTAACGTGGTGGGGGATCGACGTGATCCCCGTAGATGGTGCCAAGCATTGAATCTCCTAGAGGACCACGGTTCATCTTCGTCAGCACTTTCGTGATGTGAGGAAAGTTACTGCAACCCGCTACTTAACGCCCCTTTCATTACGCACAAAACTAGTAATGTTACTCATTGTAGTCATTCACAACAATAACAACAATAACAGCAACAACAACAGCAACAACAACATGCAGTGTTTCCCTTTTAGCTAAGAGTATCTGCAAACGCGTTTGTTTTGGCATTCTAGCCACAACGTGTCACCATACAATCTCCACTGAGGGTAAATGCGCACTTAGGGGAAAGTTTGGCATCTGGGAGTAAGTCTCCTCCTTCTGAAAGGGAGCTGTGGCGGAGGGGTGATCTCCACGGCGTCTAGCAGGAAAAAGGGGCGAACTGTCCCCGCCCATTAAAACGTGGAATGTCGTGGATGGGAGGGAGGCTCAAGTAGTAAAGACGAAAAACGGCTTTGTGTTGAAAAGAGAAAGAAGAAAGTAGATGATGAAGGGTTACAATCCTCACTTTTCTAACGGGGACAAGCCAGTCATTAAAAACAGAATAGGTTATCATTGCAGGAATAACATTGTTTGGGTTCAGACACACCAAACGGAAAGATCAGTTTCAAGATTCCGTAACAATGTAGCTTCAGGAAAATGCCAGGTTGGCCAGTGATTTGTAAACAACGTATGCTACTACCTGGCCGGCAACCACAGTGAACGAGGACAGTATAGGTTTCCCCGGGGGCGAAAGGTCATCTTGGTACGTCCTGATAACACATAACAGACTGTCTGACGTTGAAATGACGTGACTTCGACACAAAGATCGATACACTCCAATCAAACAACCTGGTATGATTAACACAATCGATTGTCTTCTGTGATTACCGCTATTGTCACAATGTCCGATAGTTGGACATGTAAGGACAGTAAGGGATAATTACACTGTAACCTGCCAGGCATGTTGCAATGGGCGAAAAAGGTGGGTTTCGCGTGGGGCTATTATATAGAAACTTTACGTCACAAAAACTTCAATATACTGCAAATCCGAGCAGGTCCTATGCTCCACAGGGAATTGAACAGGTTGTGATGAATTCATTTCTAGTGTCGACTTATTGATCTTGACCGTAAATTGTTCACTTCCTTTTTTGTGTGCACACATTAGTCGTACGCTTCCACATTCTCATTTTCGCTTGAGCATTGTGACAATTAAATTGGTAAACAAAAAGATGTGTGTGAACGATTTCCATTGAGACAAAATACTCATGTCTGCTGTTATGTAAACGAGATTGTATCGCAGGATTCACCCAAGTGGTGCAAAAATTGTTGTTGTTGTTATTGTTGTTTAATGCCCACGATGAGAAAGTTTACTCTTTTGTACGCCCTGAAAAGGACGTTCAGTGGCGGGATCTAGTAGCTTTCATCACTTCCCGAGCATGCTGATGAAGGTGGACAGCGGGCGGTCCTCCAGGCGGTGGTGTTATGCTTAGCTTCACCTACGCAGCGCTCACTACTACGGGGATCACATCGATCCACATTTCGTCAGCCAGGCTGCCTTGAAAACAGTCTGTTTCCACAGAAAGCTACATGGACGAGATTGTGGTATTGGTCAGTGTAGTAGGCCTGACTCTCACGCGATGTCCTGGTCAGTATGTTGTGCCTGACTCTCACGCGATGTCCTGGTCAGTATGTTGTGGCTGACTCTCACGCGATGTCCTGGTCAGTATGTTGTGCCTGACTCTCACGCGATGTCCTGGTCAGTATGTTGTGGCTGACTCTCACGCGATGTCCTGGTCAGTATGTTGTGCCTGACTCTCACGCGATGTCCTGGTCAGTATGTTGTGCCTGACTCTCACGCGATGTCCTGGTCAGTATGTTTTGCCTGACTCTCACGCGATGTCCTGGTCAGTATGTTGTGGCTGACTCTCACGCGATGTCCTGGTCAGTATGTTGTGCCTGACTCTCACGCGATGTCCTGGTCAGTATGTTGTGCCTGACTCTCACGCGATGTCCTGGTCAGTATGTTGTGCCTGACTCTCACGCGATGTCCTGGTCAGTATGTTGTGCCTGACTCTCGCGCGATGTCCTGGTCAGTATGTTGTGCCTGACTCTCACGCGATGTCCTGGTCAGTATGTTGTGCCTGACTCTCGCGCGATGTCCTGGTCAGTATGTTGTGCCTGACTCTCACGCGATGTCCTGGTCAGTATGTTGTGCCTGACTCTCACGCGATGTCCTGGTCAGTATGTTGTGCCTGACTCTCACGCGATGTCCTGGTCAGTATGTTGTACCTGACTGGACTAGCATCTCAGTTCCCCATTGGTGTAATAATAATGGTAATGTTGTATAAATATCAAATACAACAAATGATGTATTCCTAATTGCATGCAGTTTCTGTGGAACAGTTTGTCAATCACTTTCAATTCGGGATATGAACATGTGCTCCTCCCGTTTTATAACTCGCGCCGATCCATCTCTGGCATGTTGTATAACGAACATTAGTTTGGTAATTATTTCTGCAGTACAATAAATCCAATCTGACCAACAACTTAGTCTTAGTGGACATGTACTGCTACAGCCACAGGTGCCCCTGTGCAGGTCCCACTTAGTCGACCTGTACTTCTACAGCGCCAGGTGCCCCTGTGCAGGTCCTAGCTCTGGCGTGAGCTGGATATAGTCGGAAGGAGAATTTCCTGCTTAGCCGGCTAGGCTCGAGCAGACCTTGACCGACTTCTCCAGGAAAATAAGATCACCGTCATTACTTGTAAATGTCGCAGCTTATAATCGGGGAATTAAAGAGAGAAAAACAAGCAAACAATCAACAATAGACGTGTGGAATCCATGAATCTTGTTGGAAGATTCTCATACAATGACCTTGACCTTGTGTCAGCCTTTTGTTGCAGTAAGTTACAGTGGCATTTCTGACATTATGAGCAGAACGAGGAAGGTTGTGTGTGGTACCTGCTGCAATGGCAGTTTTGCCATTTTCATTTCCTCATGAGGTTTCTAAAATTGAAAGTACCACTCGTCACCATTGCGACACAAGCATTTAAGACCTGCCTGGTCTATACTCGATGATATGAAAGTCAGGAAGTCAATGGGTCTATAAATTGATATCGATCTTCGACTAGATTTCATTGTCACAAGAGTTGAATGTCGAAAGGATTGGTCAGTGGTGACACTTTTTTTAGGGTGTGCTGTTGGTCGAATTCCTTCATTAATGTCTCTGTTGTCACACGTGACTTTCGTCCCCTGGAAGGCCATAGTTCAAATCTAGGCTGCCATTACTTGACTTGATTCTCTGCTGTCCTTTATGTTTTTCGAGCGCACAAGAATACTTTAGGATCACTGTAACTAATAAATATACATTATTTACATCTGACTGGCTCGAAGTTTACACATTTTCCCCTCAGCTAATCACAATGGGAATCAGTGTTCACCTCCACCTCCTTGGTCAGACTGCTGTTTACACAGAATGTTTCCAGTAGCTGAACGAGGGAATGAGGTCGTGTCTTGTACGGTCTACCTGACACAGGTGGGGGACTGAGATGCTAGTCTGGTCAGGCACAATATACTGACCATGGCGTCGCGTCTGGGTCAGGCACAAGAAACTGACCAAGGCGTCGCGTCAGGGTCAGGTACAACATACTGACCAAGGCGTCGCGTCAGGGTCAGGCACAACATACTGACCAAGGCGTCGCGTCAGGGTCAGGCACAACATACTAACCAAGGCGTCAGGGTCAGGCACAACATACTGACCAAGGCGTCGCGTCAGGGTCTGGCATAACATACTGACCAAGGCGTCGCGTCAGGGTCTGGCATAACATGCTGACCAAGGCGTCGCGTCAGGGTCAGGCACAACATACTGACCAAGGTGTCGCGTCAGGGTCTGGCACAACATACTGACCAAGGCGACGCGTCAGGGTCTGGCACAACATACTGACCAAGGCGTCGCGTCAGGGTCAGGCACAACATACTAACCAAGGCGTCAGGGTCAGGCACAACATACTGACCAAGGCGTCGCGTCAGGGTCTGGCATAACATACTGACCAAGGCGTCGCGTCAGGGTCTGGCATAACATGCTGACCAAGGCGTCGCGTCAGGGTCAGGCACAACATACTGACCAAGGTGTCGCGTCAGGGTCTGGCACAACATACTGACCAAGGCGACGCGTCAGGGTCTGGCACAACATACTGACCAAGGCGTCGCGTCAGGGTCAGGCACAACATACTGACCAGGACCACCATCTCTCGTCCATGTAGCGTTCCTTAGAAACATTCTGTTTTCATGGTAGTCCGGCTGACAAGATGTGGATCGACGTAATCCCCGTAATACTGAGCGTCACGCAGATGTCCAAGTATAGATCAACCGCCTGGAGAACCGCGGTCCATCTCTATCAGCACGCTCGGGATGTGAGGAAAGCTACAACAACCTTCCACTAAACGCCATTTTCAGGGCGCACAAAAGAGTAAAAGTACTCATTGTTGGTATTCAACAACAACAACAACAACAACAACAACAACATTCTGGCCGTGACGTTACTCACATCTCCTTTTATTTAATGTTAGGCAAAGCTGAATGACACAGTTTGACTGCGACGGCTCAACGGTCCGGTCACGCATGTTTTATCCTGGCAAAGTAAAGAACATTTGGGGCAGTGTCGAAGTTAGGGAAATGACACTAAACACTAAATTGCATGTTGCCTGTTGGTGAGGGGAGGGGGAATTATTTATATCTGGTGTCCTATATCCTGAGCGCAGTCAATCAGTGGTGGGACCCCTCCCGCCCCCTCTCTGTTCAGCTCTATTCTCTATTCACAACCCCCCAGGCTTTACTCGCGATAAAGTGGCAATGCAAAATTTTGGCGGCCAAATTCAGCGCCTAGACATTTCACTTGCACGTTTTCAAAGACTTGACAGGGACCGGGAATTCACTTCTTTGAATGAGCTGAAAGTAGCTAGCGATTCATAGCTGGCCGCTTGCACCAGGTAACCTATTTCGCCTTCAAGCGTCGGTCCTGGAAACAGACTGCACTAGTGTAGTCTCATTAAGTGAATATGGATCGTAGTAGATTCAAGTACCAAAAAAAGCCAGCTGAGGCTGGATGCTTCGTGCCATACGGCTACATATCGCTTCCTCGTTGTAAACTACGACACAGCGTGACAACGTTTTTTTCCAGGACGAACACAGAAGACGAGGTAGAATCACATCACAAATCTGAATAGATTGGGTAATGTTGTTAACCATAACAAATAAACTAGGCACGACTAGTTATGAATAAGAGACCCACTAGGCAAGCTCAACACTGGTCTAGGTCCTGGCGCCAACAACGCAACTTTACCTACGACAAAAACTATGGCAATTAGCAAAGTAGAAAACGTAAATGTACTACAGATATCAACAGACGATTAAATATTATGACATGAAAAGCTCTCCTATCTTGGGGGAAACAATAAAGGAGGATAGAAGATGAGAAGTACCAGTCATTATATTTACAGTAATCACTAAATCTGTTTGATAAACATGATCAATACATTGACATCCAAACAAGATATTTTGAAATTAAAATTGGAAGTCAACAGTTGTTGTGCATACACACTCGCCATTTTGTATGGATAAGAGAAGTGGGCACTGAACAAACAGTTGGAGAAGATAATTTGTACCTTTGAAATGTGATACATAGAAGAATGGGACATCTGCTACAATGAACAGAAAATATTTAAGGACATTCTGAAAGTGTTAGAAGTGTAAAGAGAATGGATGAAACAAATCAGAGTCAGGCAGTTGCTATGATTGAGGCACACGGAAACACCTATCTGAATACAAACATCATCATCAAGCGTCGTCTACTCAACGGGGGTTGACGGTTATGGATCTCCAGCTGTCTGCGCCAGACTTGTACACTCAGTCAAACTGTGTCCCGACCACATACTGATGTTGTCTGTCCATCTGTTCACTCAGTCAAACTGTGTCCCGGCCACATACTGATGTTGTCTGTCCATCTGTTCACTCAGTCAAACTGTGTCCCGGCCACATACTGATGTTGTCTGTCCATCTATACCCCAGTTGCCTCTTGGCTCTCTTGTCCCTCCAAAATAACTGTCATATCGCTTTACATGAACAACATATTGACTTCTCTGCTTTTTATTTCCTCCAGAAGTATCTATTCCACCTTGAGTTGTTCCAGAACCTCACTATTTGCTTTCCCATCCTTCCAAGAAACTCGCCAAGTCTTCTTAATACCCACATTTCAAAGGCCCCCAATACGCCTCTGAAAAAACCGACTAAGGAAATATGGAGGACAAACGTGCCAGATGTAAGCAACTCTATACTGGGAAGATGGCACAAGATGATGGACAGAATTCACCATCACGCCAAGTGAAAAAGTTCAGATCAAGTGTCAGCTCCTCATCAATGGTCAACATACTGGATATCCAAGGTCCTCTAACTGAACCAGGCCTTGGGTACGACCTAACACTAGAGTTATTTGGATGTGTCAATCAGATGTCAGGGTAGTTGAAGATACAAAGTTAATAAATAATCCCTGATCAAGATGCTGAGTAATGCATGAGCTGTAGCATTAGTTACCTTGGCCAGACTGCTAGCGCCAGGACCAGCAAACCAAGGCTACCAAGACATTTCTACACCTCCACGCGGTGATCGTGGATAGCATGCCGCAACATAGCAGACTGGCTAAGGAGAAGGGATCAAAGAGGGAAGGCGAATCCGATACTAAAAAATGCCTGCGAAGTCAGCGGTGTTGGATCGAAAAGTGAAAACTCATAGTCAAGCTGTAAACAACAACACAACGCATTCTGTTATCAGGATAACTTGCAAAGCTAATTTCAGGGATTGGTAGTGGGAGATTGAGAACCAACGAAGATGATGAAGAAGAAGAAATAGAAAAAGAAGAAAAAAAATACAAATAATTTTAGGTTTTATCTTTCAAGTCCAAGAAGATTGACATAGCAAAGAGACCCTCAAGCTCATGTTCGGCCATCGTCCCGTGTTCCGGCCTTCAATCCCAGTGTTCAGCCCTCGTCCCGTGTTCGGGCCCTCAAGCCCAGTGTTCAACCCTCGTCCCGTGTTCGGCAATCGTTCCGTGTTCGGGCCCTCAAGTCCTGTGCCCAGGCCCTTACACATGCAAGGCTGCATAATCTTATTATGTTGTTATATAGTAACACACATTCTTTAAAGAATATCGAACGTGATGCGGTACTTTAGATCAACATCTGTACCAAATATGTAGAGGTAATGGCTGAACCAAGACAACAATAAAACGACATCTAGGTTACAGACACTAGGTCTTTGTCAGTGGCAAAGAGAGGAACAAAAACAACTAATAAATCAGATACCGAAAACAAATCAGCAGTTAACATGAGCGGTGTATAATCATATTGACCAATTTTTAATTTGGTTCAATCTACTTTGTAATTGGCATACCGAGTGTAACACATTCCTGGCACTTTCAGGTGTGATTGTCATCTCTTGGTTTTCTTTTCTCTGATGAAGGCGCCGAGGCCGTAACATAAGTGCCATTTTCAATTTTTTTTAATTGATGTCACTTCCCTCTAGGTACCATAAGACTGTTTTGCTACCTTTTGTTGTGAAAACAATATTTATTTATTTGCCAACTCAGAAACGCTTTTGTAAACAATAGGAATGGAGTGGGGGGGGAGATGGGTGGGGGGAGGAAGGAGGCAAAATGTAGCAGTGCATAAGCTAACAGCAGCCAGAGACTCATTGCTGACTGCTTACTTGAGGGTCAGAGAACTCTAGCTGGCTGCTTACTTGAAAGTCAGGGAACTATAGCTGGCTGCTTACTTGAGGGTCAGGGAACTATAGCTGGCTGCTTACTTGAGGGTCAGGGAACTATAGCTGGCTGCTTACTTGAGGGTCAGAGAACTATAGCTGGCTGCTTACTTGAGGGTCAGGGAACTATAGCTGGCTGCTTACTTGAGGGCCAGGGAACTATAGCTGGCTGCTTACTTGAGGGTCAGAGAACCATAGATGGCTGCTTACTTCAGGGTCAGGGAACCATAGCTGGCTGCTTACTTGATGTTAAGGGAACTATAGCTGGCTGCTTACATCGGCGTCAGGGAACCATAGCTGGCTGCTTACTTGATGTTAAGGGAACTATAGCTGGCTGCTTACATCGGCGTAAGGGAACCATAGCTGGCTGCTTACTTGATGTTAAGGGAACTATAGCTGGCTGCTTACATCGGCGTCAGGGAACCATAGCTGGCTGCTTACATCAGGATCAGGGAACCCTAGCTGGCTGCTTACTTGATGTTAAGGGAACTATAGCTGGCTGCTTACATCGGCGTCAGGGAACCATAGCTGGCTGCTTACTTGATGTTAAGGGAACTATAGCTGGCTGCTTACATCGGCGTAAGGGAACCATAGCTGGCTGCTTACTTGATGTTAAGGGAACTATAGCTGGCTGCTTACATCGGCGTCAGGGAACCATAGCTGGCTGCTTACATCTGGATCAGGGAACTATAGCTGGCTGCTTACATCGGCGTCAGGGCAGCATAGCTGGCTGTTTACATCAACGTCAGGGAACCATAGCTCGCCAAGACCCTATTGGGCTTCCAAGTGGTAGCCCAGAAAGAAGGCTGCACTAGCCACTAGTGTAGTAGATCTAATGGATGTGGATTGTAGTGGGAAAATAAACCCAGTACTTAAAAACAAACCTAGCTGAAATCGAATGTGTTGGGCCAAAAGTCGCAAATATCGCAGTCTCGCTATAAGCTACGACACAACGTCCTGTTCAGGGCGAAAGCCAAAGATGGTGAAGACGAAGAAGGTATAATATAGTATGCACATTTTATTTTTGTTTAAATTGGCAACTGGCCGATATTGAAATGATACAATTGCGAAGTAGCAAATGCTGATTGTTTCATTTGGCGTCTGTCTTGTCATTTGTTCCCGCCTTGACCCCAGACTGCCACCAAACTCTAATACAGAAACAGCACATGGTCTGATCTTATAAATCTTCACTGGTACTCCCAATTTAATAAGAAGAATGAGCACACGCTTGAGAGAGTCTTAACAATCACGCTCTGAATCCTTGACACACTTGTAAACTAGAAAACAGGTCAGGTTGTTCACAAAATGAGACTGATTGGCTTAGGGACAGGGGAATCCTGGATCAAGAGGGGTTGCTCTGGGATTTAAGAAAGCGGAAAGAGACCGCTCCGGAAACTGAAACATAATGCTTTTATAATGGAACAACTGGTGAGAACCCAGCAGGAGCGAGTCTTCGTTTTGAGCACCGGGAGTTGACAAAATAATGTCTCTCCTGCTTCCAGGCGAGAAGGAGAAATCTTCCAAGTGAGCAGAGGCCAAGCCACTTAGATGTCATTTTAATGTCGAGGCTCAGTTGGTGAGAAGGGGTCATTCATCCCATTATCTGCTTCTTCCTCCTCTCTTGTTACATTGTATGTTTCTTCTTTGTCTCAATGACCTATGTGGATTGGCTTAAGACAGCACTTTCGTTAATACCAAGCTGAAAACTGGGATACTGGTCTAAATATGCACAGTCATGAATTATTTGTAACGAATTTCAAACTAAGACAAGGTTTGTATACTGATAGAACGGCATTTAAAGCCACCATCAAAGCAGGTTATGGAGTTTTATATAGAAGGCACATATAAATCCTCTGATTAGCTGTTTGATGCTTATGGGGAGTTTTGCTCTAACTATGAAGCTGAAAATAATACACTATACGATACCTTTTGTCCATCTTAGGATAGTCTTTTATGCTTTTTCCTCAAAGGCCCCCTGTATTTTTACAGATGCGATGTTGGTCCTTCAGGCATTAGAAGATGCTGGTCATTGTAGAGTTGACCTTATCAGCATATCCCTAGAAATCGACCACGTTATCCCATTATACGTCCTCAAAATAGTTGTGTCACAGATCCCTGGACACTCAAACACACCCGGCAATAATATGGCAGACAGACTAGCAAAGAATGGATCAAAACAGGAAGAGCCACACACAGCAACAACTGCACAAACAGCTCATAAGAACAGTAAGAAAAGAAACTTAGATGGACAGATGGGCCATGAGAAACACTGATAGGGATGTCTACAGACATATGGCAAGCCTCAATCAAAGTAACAGTATCAATCAACTCACAAGAAAGGATCAGAGCACTATTTTCCTACTAAGAACCCAAATCATCTTATTTAACATGCACCTGCTCCAACCACAACACTATCAACACTATGAGTAGTAGCTGTATACACACTTGGATGAGTCCGTTGATCTTTTTAAGTGCCAGGGGATAAACGATGTTAAGAAACTATTACTTTCTTCAATGCCAGATAAATGGAACACTATGGATGATACCAGACAACAGTGGAAAAACTTATGCAGATACCATTACATGGCATTGGACCTAAGGATGAGAGCCCGGATGCTGCTGGATTCGTAACAGCAACATGGAGCATAAAGTTAAGATAAATTTCAAGAGTTCTGAGTTAAGAAATAATCCATACAAACTTGTATACATAAGGATCAGTGACCTCATCAGGACCCAAGTTGTAGTTGGCAGCCATTACAAGTTAAGTGACCTGCGAGTCACGGTATGCCAGTTATGAACAACAGTAGACCAAACAAGAAATAGCCAATATTATTATTCATAGAACAACCATAAAATAAAAGTGATACACGTAGACACAGTCAACGAAAACAATAATAGGTAATGAAAACGTAAACTTGTGTATTTATATTCATTCTACGCAGGATTATTTCTTGTTTGGCCTATTATATTTCATAGCATACCGTGACTCACAATTTCCTGGTAGCTCCCTTCCTTGTAATGAATGGCTGCCAACTCAAATCGTATTGTATCACCGTCTTACACGATGTCTAGTTCTTTGCTGTGATTTGTTAAGGTGTTTTCTTTCGTTCTTTGTCCCTAACGAAGGTCTCTTGGCCGTAATGCACGTTTTCGTCCAGGTCACTATGCCTTTACCTATATATTGTTTTTACTTTTGACTTTCCAGTATTTCGAAGTTTCCATTTATTTAAGTTAAGAAGTTGTGTATTTTAAATGGAAAACTAGTTGCAATGAGTTTATTTCGGTCATTGTTTCCAATGAGATGTTTAGAGCAGAAAGAGATATGAGAAAAGTTAAACAAAGAATGAGAAAAGTTAAATGAAGAAATAATTATATCAAGAAATAGAACTAAAAAATAATTACATGAAAAAAAATAATCTCTGAAGAGAAAGTTATAAGAAAAAAAATTTGCTTAATAAAAAATAGTTTCATTAAAAAAAATAGTTGTATGATAAAAATAGTTCTATAACAAAATATATTTCTATGAAAAACATAGTTCTATGAAAAAAATTGTATAAAGAAATGACTACGATAAAATAGTTCTATGACTAAAAAGTTAAAAAAACATAGTTTTATGTGAAGTTCTGTTAGATTACTTCCTCATCTCCGTGGTGTAGGAGGTGCAATTCAGACCTTGACCTCATCTCTATGGACTCCAACTGTCAATTATTGCATCTGTTGATTTTACAAGGACATTAATTTAACGTACAAGCCAGGGCCGCTGATCTCCAAGCCAGTCTCGTAGACCGGCAAACATGTCGATCATGTCCTGTGACTTCCACTGTTTAATTCGAACTGACCACATCGAGAGTTGGTCGGTCATCGAAATTGGACTATTCAGATCGTGTGCTCAACGAATTGTACTATTCAGATCGTGTGCTTAACGAATTGGTCTGCTGATATCCAATCTTGACTATTTGTCTTGAAAGGTGTTCATATCGGGACAGTGAGAAAGAGGGAAACAAAATAGGGGGAGGGAGGGTTTGGAGGAGGAGAGTTAAATCGATAATTTTATTATTTTGTGTCCATGTTCATAGGTTAAAACAGAACTGCAGGCCAGACGACAAGACGAAAGCTAGTTTATTCATGAGTAAGCCCCTGCCCTACCTGTTCTGTCATCAGAGCTGTTCATTTGCCCCGGTATAAGCACTTGTGTTTGGTAAAGCGAACTGACATGTCTTCAACAATTTCTCTAAATTGTTTACATCTGTTAACTATCCACATCCATTGTGTTATCTGCCATGACAAAGACATTTTGGCCGGAACATAGATTGTCATGTGTTTGTGTCCTTATACAACTGGCACATTCGTTATGTTAGTGAGAAGGAGTTGTAAGAAGCGTTAATATCAAGATTACTTGCTTGTATCACACGCGCAAAGTAGGTATTCATGTAAAGAGCACAGAAGCACACAGAGGTACGGACCAAATGCCTATTTACTTTGACAATGAACTTAATATAGGTTTGTGGTCAGCACTGTCGTTGGATCCCTCGTTGCGACACCTGCATCAGAATATGGTGTGGTTTCCATTTCGAAGGTATCATGATGGGTCTTCAATGCTCTCTGTCGCATGCCTTGATAGTACAACCTGTCAGGTTTTCCATTGTCCATCTTTTGATTGAATCCTACGACCTTTAGCGCTGTTTATTCTGCCACGTATACCATTATCCTCTCACTTAAAGCCAATTACTTCTAGCACGTTCAGCCTCGGCCTCTCCTTCCAAAACTGTTTCCAGCAATTCTTTTCACGTGACCAAATTATTGTTACTGTCTTCGTCTTCCTAGTTCGTCTTCAGATTTCGACTTCAATGACTCTAACGGAGGTAGCAGTCGATTTGAGGCTTCGTGCACTTCCGTACAGCTTCTCGTGGAAGGACACTGGCTGTTGTCAAATGCTGCTTCTTTTGTCGGCTTACAGTTGGCAGGACTGCAAAATATGTTATGTCGTCATGGGGGCTGTACCACAGACACAAAGGTCAGTAGTGCCAATCTTGAACAATTAGTACAGATAACACCTAAGTCTGTTGTGTTCTGTTCATGGCCGGAGAATGATCACCTGGTCTCGCCTGGAGAGTTGGTGACTATCTGAATATGCATCCTACATTTCGCCCAGTCTTCCCTATTATCGCTGCATTCTTCTGTAGTACCACATTTCAAGGACATCATGTCTCTTGTGCAACTATTCGTTCCTTGTACACGTCTCTACTTCACACAATAGAAAAGAGTATACATAACACCTGATTGCTCTCATTTTAAGCTTTTGAGTTACTTGTGAGGATGTCAATAAGTGGTTCATGTTGGTGAATATAGGTTTGGCTATCGACATTCTCTTCTAGACTTACATTACGGGGTTTACGTAACAATTTCTTTAATCTAAAATTGCCAGTTTGAATCAGAATTCCCTCCAGTCGCCTATCACATCATGCAAGGGAGTGGACCTGATCACTGATCAATAATAATTAAGTGTTTTTTAACTCCTGTCGAACTATGGGATTTCGATCGAGTGCTACTGAAATCATGGATCAAATAGCGCCTGGGAAATCTATCCACAGATTAATTCAAAATTTGTAAATAAACTAATACGGCATGATATCACTAAACGAGGAAATGACATACCCAATACCCATACGGAAAGGGGTGAGGCAAGGCTCACCCTGTTTTACATAACCATTACTCTAAGAGAACGATAAGATAACCTTCTAAAACATGGGGATAATTGTAGGCGGCAAACGTTTGAATGATATCAACTTTGGAGTTGATCAGGTCATAGCAAAGGAGACGGAGCGGTCTCTACAACAGTCGCTTAACACAATTAGCAAGACCGCAAAGAAGTACGGAACTAAGATAAATATGAAGAGGATTAAGACATTGGTGATTGCAGGAATTCTCAAAACGGCAAGTCTAGTCTTAGATGGACAAAGACTTGACCATGCGTCACAGTTTCCGTATTTAGGACAGACCATGAGACACAGTTTCCATATTTAGGACAGACCATGAGACACAGTTTCCATATTTAGGGCAGACCATATGACACATTTTCCATATTTAGGGCAGACCATGCGACACAGTTTCCATATTTAGGACAGTTAATTACAGAAGATGTCCATAGCCGGAGAGATTTAAGAGCTAGAATTACAAAAGCAAAAATAGCGCTCAGAGAGAAGCGAAGATTTCTAACATAAGTACGAAAATGACACTTCATAAAAGAAATATCCAAGCATGGTCCGTGACGCTTCATGGAGCAGAGACATCAGCTTACATAAGACAAACAGCAGGAGTATTTGGCGACTTATGAGATGTGGTGTTATCGGAAGACGGAAGTCATCAGCAAGACAGAAATGAAGTCGAATACAATAGTTATGGAGGATGTCGTTGGAACAAGTCAGCTTCTGACAATAATCCAGAGTGGAAAATGGTCTTGGCTTAACCACAATCTTGTCTTAACTTGGCCACAATCTTGTCTTAGCTTGGCCACAATCTTGTCTTAGCTTGGCCACAATCCTGTCTTAGCTTGGCCACAAACTTGTCTTAGCTTGGCCACAATCTTAGCTTGGCCACAATCTTTGCTTGATCCCATTCGTGACTTGACGACAATCTTGGATTGGCTTAATCACAATCTTAGCTTTGATTAACCACAATCTTGATCTGACCACAATCTTGGCGGGGCAACAATCTTGGATTGGCCACAATCTTGACCTGCAGTCCAGACAAACGACTAGTTCCTCTTACGTGCAGATCCAGGCAAGCGACTAGTTCCTCTTATTTGCAGATCCAGGCAAGCGACTAGTTCCTCTTACGTGCAGATCCAGGCAAGCGACTAGTTCCTGTAACGTGCAGATCCAGACAAGCGACTAGTTCCTGTAACGTGCAGATCCAGACAAGCGACTAGTTCCTCTAACGTGCAGATCCAAACAAGCGACTAGTTCCTCTTACGTGCAGATCCAGGCAAGCGACTAGTTCCTCTTATTTGCAGATCCAGGCAAGCGACTAGTTCCTCTTACGTGCAGATCCAGACAAACGAGTAGTTCCTCTAACGTGCAGATCCAAACAAGCGACTAGTTCCTCTAACGTGCAGATCCAGACAAGCGACTAGTTCCTCTTACGTGCAGATCCAGACAAGCGACTAGTTCCTCTAACGTGCAGATCCAGACAAGCGACTAGTGAAGGTCTTACATGAGGCTGACAACCTCGCCATGTAAAAATCATTGGTGCTGAAGTCGCTCTGCAAACCAGTTGATTCAGAATTCACAGAAAGCAGGGGCGTGGGTAGACAAATGTGAATATGATCTAGAAGAAAGGTAGAAGCAAGTTAAGAACCAAGCATAGTGATAAATGAAGAGGATATACCTCCGTGGGATAAATTGTGAGAGTAAATACGACACTGATCCTGAATGTTAAGCGCCATAGCGAGATTTCTGGGCGCCATGTCGACATTTCTGGGCGACATGTCGACTTGGCACATGTTATGTGTCGTGCCCTGAGATAGGGGAAACCAAATGCAATGTTTGCAGTATGCTCTGCCATCTCTAGTTACAAGGTAAATTATAATAGATGTGGTGATAGTACGGTGTAGTGTACCCAGCCCACCCCCACTGAGGGGTCCCAGGACTGACACGAAGGCCGGGCTTAATAACAAAGAGTTTTTGCACTCACGTGAGTGAAGCACACTTTCATGAAACACACATCAGACGAGGAAGTCCCCAAACACATCCGACACTGCCCGTCCTTGAACTATAGCCTTTCTTGATTTGACGTGCCTCATCGACCCATTGAACTATGCAGGCGGGAGCGTTGTGCTCTTGTCACTTTTAGATCGGTCAAAAACGTCATTTGGGAAAGAGGTAAACATTATGAGAGTGCACTTGTCCTTAGGTTGGTACTTAAAGTTATGGTCCCTTTAGTTCGGGGTTGGGTTATGGTCCCATTAGGTTGGTGGATTAGGTTATTGCCCCTTTAGGCTGGTGGATTAGGTTAGGGTTACTTTAGTTTGGTGGATTAGGTTAGGGTTACTTTAGTTTGGTGGATTAAGTTATTATACCTTTAGTTTGGTGGATTAGGTTATTGCCCCTTTAGTTTGGTGGATTAGGTTATTACCCCTTTAGTTTGGTGGATTAGGTTATTGCCCCTTTAGTTTGGTGGATTAGGTTAGGGTTACTTTAGTTTGGTGGATTAGGTTTTTGTACCTTTAGTTTGGTGGATTGGGTTAGAGTTACTTCAGTTTGGTGGATTAGGTTATTGTACCTTTAGTTTGGTGGATTAGGTTAGAGTTACTTTAGTTTGGTGGATTAGGTTATTGTACCGTTAGTTTGGTGGATTAGGTTAGAGTTGCTTTAGTCTGGTGGATTAGGTTAGGGTTACTTTAATTTGGTGGATTAGGTTACGGTTTCTTTAGTTTGCTGGATTAGGTTATGTTTTTTTTAGTTTAAGGATTAGGGTATGGCCCCATTAGTTGGTCCATGTTGGTTATGGTTAACAATTCGAACCTAGAAATGCAAAGTTGTTACGTAAACAAGAAACATGTTTTGTGTCATTTCACAAGAAACTCTTTTATCGGGAACGGGGTTATCCGATTGAATTGTATAAGTATCATTTAGATGTGTTCCATAGCCTAACTGTCGAGGAATTGAGAACTAAGCCATAGCTTATAGAAGTATAGTTGCCAGTTATTCTCCTCGTTGCTATTTACTTTCCTGGTCATATTTCAGGTACCATTTTACAGCTGGGTCGACTGGAAAGAGCGGTTATGGGAGTTGAACCCCGCCTCTTTGCCGTGAAAAGCGAGTAAGCTAATCAGACACTATGTACTATAGTCCATCTTTTAATTCATAAACAAGGTCCGAAGCAATTTTCTACTAAACTACAAGACAGATCCAAATGCTTTTTCGCATGCAGCCTTAGAATATCCATGATGCATTGATATTAGTTAGTCGATAGATGTTAAGAATTTTGCAGATCGGCGAATTCCTTTGAACTTTTAGAATCATTGTAAAGATATGGCATTACATTTTAATATTTTACAGTACGAAGTTTAATTTCTCGTCCTATTTTGTCCATATGCGTATATACTTAATATCTTGAGAGATCAATTGATTGTGTTGTCCTTTATATACACTCGTAAAAATGCCACGAATATGAACAGTTAGCACAGCCGTTCGGTCTCCATTAGACCCCAAAGTTGTATCACATGCACAGCGAATTTTGTTGTTGCTTAGAGCATTTGCATTTTGGAATGTATTTGTTGTCATTATATGTTCACTTAAATGTTTTGATAAACATACGCTAATTTATCCAAGTCAGCTAATCAGTATGTCCATAACAGACTATATAAATCATTTCGAATCTGTCGCTTCAAAGAGGTTGATAACTGTTACTGGCTGGACAAATTGTAATCCATCTTGTTTCCAGTACTGTCTTTTCTTACCGGAGCACGTGTTCAACACTCTTCTTCCACAACTGAATGCCTATTTTTGACAGGCACTCGCATATCAGCACTTCAACATCACACATTTTAAATGTCCTGTTCTGTTTGGCAACTTGTCCTTTGACTTTAAGCCACACAAGTTCTATATTATTTAGATGCCCATGATATGCTGAGAAATGTGACCGTACTTTTCAATGATTTTGTCAACATGATACACATCTGTCTTATTTGTCTTCCTCATAAGCTGCAATAAATTTGGCTTCAAATACGTGTCCTTGAAATGCACTTTTTCCTCAACTAGCCCTGTCCTAATTTGAGCTTTTGTATTTGATGCAGTTTGTACTTTGTCTTGTTCTAATACTGCATTGTGATAAGATGCATTATCCATTACTAGGCATGACGGTCTATCCTGAATTGGAAGCACAGCATTCGTCATCCATTCATTTCAGTGTGTTATTCTCTACCGTCGGTACTTTTTGATTGGAAAATAAGTTCAGCGTCATGGACACGTCCTTTTTCACTGCTTCCGGCAGACGTTAGTATAATGTGCTGCCTTTTGCTGCTTGGAATTTGTCTTTTATGGTCACTGTCAACTGATTGCCATTCTTTACCATATGTGTGGTGAGGATTGATCCAGGATTGGTCCAAGTATACTGCGTACGACGAAGAAGAAGAAGAAGGTCCAAGTATACATTGTGACAAGTTGATTTTTCGTCAACAGTTTCAAAATGTTCCGTTTTATGACAACGGTAAAAGGATGATCTATCCAGACCGAGCGCCAATTGCGTTCGTTTCTCTGGGTCATAAATATCGCATAATAAAATGACCCATCTTAGATTCCGTGCAGTTAAACGTGTATATTAAAACGGCAACCTTCTGCATCGTTATAACTGTACATTTCAAACTCATTTTGAAATTCATATCAATGTAACTTTTATAAAAGCAATTATATGTTACAAAAACGACCCAAACTATAATATCGTAATACGCCTATTTCTGAACTACAGCTTCGCATAATAAACTATTGTTGTTTTTCGCACTCGACATAGTGTCTAATTTGTGCACGGGATAACCAGGAATTTGATTTTTACTCAGCATATTTGAATATCAAAACATATATTTTTAAAACATCACGACTGTGTACGGTATAATGTGAATATTATGGTCAATTCACTGAGGCTGTTTGAATAAATTATTTAAAAAAAACATCCAATTATTTTGAGAAAAAAATATTTACTTAACCTCGTGGATATTGTAAGGATGCATGATACAATAATTTGAATCTGATATCCAGTTTCGTAGAAAGTTGCTTCATACCTTTTTTATGAATTAAAATACGGACTATAGATGTGAGTTTTGTTTAATCACATTTTCAGTTTGGTAGACTGGAGCGTACTAGACTGGGATTGAACCATATCTATTAGAAATGAGAGACAGGAGCACAGAGTGGGATCTGGGCTTAAAAGAACGTCTTAGAAACAACATGGCAAATACGATACACGCAAATAAGAGGGCATATGAGGGTTACCGGAGCCAGAAATTGAATCAAAGAATAGCAACACTGCAACTGTGCAGGCATGTTGTAAGAAGCAGCTGAGGAGGTGTGTGCATGGGGCTGGTCAGCTTCTGTAGATACGGGCTGTTGTATAAATTGTTTTGTATTTGTAGAAAATCTATGCTCCACAGGGAGCTAAGAGTGAATGGGTTGGCCCCATTGTGTGGGAGGTAGGTTAAGTAGTTAATTAGAACGTGCCAGTTCTCAGTGGAGCACATGTCTACAACAAAAAACCTCTACACCCTCTTTGCCCTCTTTGTCCTGTTGCCCCTTTGTCCTATGCCCCATGTCCTCATGCCCCTATGTCCTCGTACCCTTTTGTCCTCATGCCCCTATGTCCTTATGCCCTCTTGTCCTCCTGTCATGATGCCGTCTTGTCCTAGGTCATCAGTCCCAGCCATGTCCTTATCTTCCCTGTTTCCTTTATGTTTGTCTCGAGCTCTCGTTTCCATGTCAGTTTTTGACTACCTCTACTTCTCTTACCTTGTGGATTCCAGAAGGAAGACTGTCTTGTACTGGTATCATCTGGTTTACTTTAGTTAGGCCCTGTTAAACTTCAGTGCTATCCAAAAAAAGGTATCCGTGTCCCCCTGGTGTGATGGAAAGATATGTGTGTGTGTGTGTGTGTGTGTGTAAATATGTAAATTGTATATATATATAGAGAGAGAGAGAGAGAGAGTCTGAGGTTGTCTCGGGTAGGATACGTATGTGCTTTGGAGTGTGAGTAACTTCATGTGCGCGAGCGTGTGTGATGTGTATGAAAGTGAGAGAAAGAAGGAGTGACCGTGTATTAGTAGGTGTGTCCGAGAGTGCATGTGTTTGTGATATTCATGAAAGTATGATACAGGGAGAGATAAAGAGAGCGAGAGAGAGCGTATGTGAAAGGAAGAGAGTGTGACAGTGAATGAGAGAGAGAGAGAGAGAGTGTTTAAGTACTTATGTGTGTGTGTGTGTATATGTGTGTGTGTGTATGTATGTTTGCTCTTGTTATAAAAGTAAGCGAGAGAGAGAGAGAGAGATACAAAGTAAACATGTATGATAAAATGAGAGTGAGGGACAGAGCGAGAGAATGAATGAGGGAAAGTGAGTTAGTAAAGGAGATAGAGAGAAAGGTAGAGTAAGAAAAAAAGAGTGAGGGAGAGAGTTAGTGAGTGGGAAAGCGTGAACAAGTAAGAAATTGATAGCAATTGTGTGTGTTTGTGTGTGTGTGTGTGAGAGAGACAGAGAGAGAGAGAGAGAGAGAGAGAGAGAGTGCTGGACTGAGATAAAAAAAATATGAATAGATGTGCGTACGATATGTCAACCATCAACAAATAGATTGTGTCCCCCTAATAATGACGTCACAGTATCTGCCCAGGAGAACGTGTTGAGTGCTGACAGCCAAATCAAAGGTTTGCCAAGACATAGATTTCCAGGAGCTGACAGCAAATCTAGGTCCAGCTGGGAGCGGCGCTATCGGAACGGAACAAAAGTGTGTACAGCCAGCAGGTTGCAGGAATCATCAGTATGCATATTCCTCCCAATTTGTTTGCGAGATACACTACCTGTAGTGGCTTGACAGGACTTCAAACTTCTTCTTCTTCATCGTACGCTGTTTACAGCGATATTTACGTTGCACTGTTTTATTTTGTTAGGCCTGTGGCTCAGTGCATCCGATTTCAACAGGCGTTTCTGTAGGGATGCCCTCCTTAGCCTTTGGCTGTCCCCAGCCTATCTGTAAGGCAGCAGTTGTTTTTGGTCAGAGTTGTCTCTCTTAGGGAAGTTGTCTTGCAGGACTAACGAGTCTTCCCCACTCGTGTCTATAGGGTTTGGCAATGATTTGATGGACTGTGTACTAGTTTGTACTATCCCGGAAGAGAGACAGTCCAGTGTGACTGTGTCTCAGGATCGTCACGTCCTGCCAGAAACGTAGCATATGCATGGGAGTGAGGTATCTCTTTGCTCCCTTTATTTTCTCGGCTCATCTGCAGTGATGACACGCCTAGCATTCCCCGCCACCTGGGACGTTGTCACAATAGAGCAGAGGTGCAATGTCCGCTGGACTGCATCTCTTCTGTGTCCATTGGGATGGCTGATAGTAGACAGAGGCAAAGAGCGAGATAGGAGTGCATTTGGCCAGGTGCATTTCTGCGGCTCGACCAGGCCGGGCTGAGACGTGAGCCCCAGGTCCCAACCATATCGTGGCCTCCCATGACAGCGGGGCTGAGATTTAGGGCGTATTTTTGGCTTAGAGGCGTTCGGCCGTAGTACCTCAGGTGGTAGCTTCGTACCATTGGCTTATCAGCCAAGCACGTGGACCAAATGTCAGCGACCTGTGATTCCTCTCGAAGTAGTGCATTTAACCAGGGGACAAGCCTGGTAATGGCACGGAGATGTTGTTCGCCTGGTGTGCGGACATATCTCATGATCAAGGGTTGCGTCTCAACAGTTCGCAGTGAGGTGGCTGCTCTACTGCTTACGACACGCCGACCAAGGACTAAGTCTTCTACTAGTAGTTTCACACCTCATCGCCGTATGGGGTGAATATCGGACAGGTCCCCGCCCGCTTTGATGGGCGGACGGCAGAGACCTCTTTCTGCGGCTCGACCGGGTCGGGCTGGGACACGAACTCCAGGTCCAAACCCTAACGTAGCCTTCCATCGCAGTGGTGCTGAGATTTTGAGCGAGATTCCGGCTTAGAGGCGATCGGCCGTAATCCCTCCTGTGGTAGCCTCGCGCCGTTGGCTTATCAGCCCAGCATGTGGACCAAATGTCTGCGATTTGCGATTCCTCTCGAGTTGAGCAGGACTACCGTAGCAACGCCCTGTCATTTGTAGGGTAAAACTGACCTGTCTTCCGAGGGTCTAATACCAGCACCCGTTCACTATTAGACCCAACGCATCAATATAGGGCTTTTTAGTCAGTCAATGACCAAGTGTCTGGAACCTGCGATTTATGTAGGGTTAAGCAGGGGTTACCGTAGCAGACGCTCTTTCATTAGGAGGGTACAACTGACCTGTCTTCCGTGGGTCTAATACCAGCACACGTTCCCTATTAGACCCAACGAGAGTGCTCTCAGTATGTCAGTCATTTTACAGTGTTGGCGTGTTGAGTCAAATTGACAGGACTTCAAACGAAAGCTTATAGAAAGGTGTGCAAAGAAAGGTGCATAAAGAAAGGTGCACAAAGGAAGGTGCACAAAGAAAGATGCACAAAGAAAGGTGCGCAAAGAACGGTGTGCAAAGAATGGTGCGTAAAGATGGTGCACAAAGAAAGGTGCACAAAGAAAGGGACACAAAGAAAGGTGCGCAATGAAAGGTACACAAAGAAAGGTGCACAAAGATTGGTACACAAAGAAAGGTGCGCAATGAAAGGTGCGCAGTGCAAGGTGCGCAATCAAAGGTACACAACGAAAGGTACACAAAGAAAGGTGCGCAAAGAAAGGCGCGCAAAGAAAGCCGCACAAAGAAAGGTGCACAAAGAAACGTGCACAAAGAAAGGTGCACAAAGAAAGGTGCACAAAGAAAGGGACACAAAGAAAGGTGCCCAATGAAAGGTACACAAAGAAAGGCACACAAAGAAAGGTGCACAAAGAAAGGGACACAAAGAAAGGTACACAAAGAAAGGTACGCAAAGAAAGGTGCGCAAAGAAAGGCGCGCAAAGAAAGCTGCACAAAGAAAGGGACACAAAGAAAGGTGCCCAATGAAAGGTACACAAAGAAAGGCACACAAAGAAAGGTGCACAAAGAAAAGGACACAAAGAACGGTGCACAAAGAAAGGTGCGCAAAGAAAGGTGCGCAGAGAAAGGTGCGCAAAGAAAGGGACACAAAGAACGGTGCACAAAGAAAGGTACACAAAGAAATGTAAAAGATAAATCTTAGGAAGAAGCGTGGATAGACCACACGCAGCGAAAGTCCCAGACAATCTCTGTCATTGTAATCGCACCAAAAAAAGAGACATAAAAAGGTCTACGTGGTACGTTGAGAATAGATTTGAGGCCGATACATAAGATTCAGGGAGAAGCTGGAAAGAACAGAAGAACATAGCACAGGCACGACCTAATCGGTCTAAGATTCGGATACTTGAATAGATGTAAAGATAAGCAGAGACTGCGGTCGGGGATAAAGTGTTAGATTTTGTTGTGCAAGGCCACGTGTGCACAGGCTTGTTTCCTCTCTGCCGTTTTTTCTCTAACAATAACCAAGATACCAATTTACAGCTGGGTTGACCGGGTCGTGTCGTTAACAGGAGTCGAACCAAGTACATTTGACGTGATATCTGAGTGCTCTACCCATACGCTAATCAGAATAATGGTACGGGATGTCCAATACAGACTGAGACTGTACGCACCCGAAGAATGTTTGCAGCCTCTATTCTTAACGTTAGTCCCTTTATAGTTGGCAGGGGATGTCCACGGCTGGGATCTACTCAAGCAATGACCCGGAATGCCGACCTGATGTTTACTGAAGGCACAACGACACACACTACCCTGTGTGGCCAGCTCTAGACTTGTCAAGACCGTTTCAAAGACCTCTGACGCTTCTGTCTTCTATTTGACCAGGGTTATCTACACGGAGGGACATACATAAAAAACAGAAACGAAGGAATTGGGGACAATGCAGTGGCGTACTTAAAGTAGCTGGCACTGGGGGCACGCATTGAAAATTATAAAGATGGCAGGGTATGGAAAATGATAATACAGAATAAACCCTGCAACGAAGCAACTTATTGTCTGAGGCTCAAATGGGTGAGGCTTCTACAGCTGAAAGATAAACCTTGAAAACAAACAATCCCGATTGCATTCTTTCTGGGCGGATCGGTATACCTCTTCCAATGTTAGAACCCCACTGTGAAGATGGAGTCTATACAACAGGGGAGAGTAACAGGAAGAACTGTCAGTTGGAATGGGTATAGCAGTTGCCAACGCACAAAGAGACCATGTAGCTGCAGAGAAAAGAGGAAGACTGAAGAGATAGGGACACCAGACAAGATAGATTCCCCAGCGTGGTTGTACGATCTGTGGTAGGGATTGAGGATCAGCCTTGACTCAATTATAGACTGTAGAAATACAGCAAACAGCGCTAGACAAAACTCACAGGGTGCCATGCGTATTGTCTACATAGACTGAAACGCCAATAAGGAAGAAGGAGAAGCAGATCAGTTTAAAGACGACAAGGTCAATAATCTCAAATAGAAGAGATCAGAGAGAAAACGTGTGTCACATATCACACAAACACATTCAAGAACTAATGCAAGTGCTGAATGTGTCTAGCTAACGTATAGAGCTGAACATTAGTATCAAGATGACTTAAATCAGAACACAAGAAGGGAAACAGAGTACTGGCAAACACGGACACATTGACTTGGGAAGCACTGTTACGCCAGATGGTGGAACAGACAAGCACATCCTTAACAGAATAGACAAATCCAGAATCGTCTTTGCTAACTTAAACGATACTCGTACAGCACAGACACACAGCTAAGAATGAACGCCCGGTGTGTACTTTCTGTGCTTTTCTATGGTGCGGAAAAAGAAACGCCTGAATCGTCATCCTTTCGCTAAGCCTGTCTAAGAAGGGGTCAAATATTTTCTGTTTAAATACGATAACCAAACCAGAGCTGCTTGCATAGAGCAATCGAAAAGATCACATGACACCTCCCCAACCAAGACCTGTTTGTCTGGACCTATCAAGAAGAGCATCTGAGACCATCCCGAACCAAGACCTGCTTGTCTGGCCCTATCAAGAAGAGTACCTGCATCCCCAACTAAGACCTGCTTGTCTGAATCAATCAACAAGACAGACACCGTCCCCAACCAAGACCTGCTTGTCTGGACCTATCAAGAAGAGCACATGACACCATCCCCAACCAAGACCTGCTTGTCTGGACTAATCAAGAAGAGCACCTGACACCATCCCCAACCAAGACCTGCTTGTCTGGGCCTATCAAGAAGAGCACCTGACATCATCCCCAACCAAGACCTGCTAGTCTGGACTAATCAAGAAGACATACATATCATCATAAGCAGCCGACACTGGTCAGCCGTGCCCTATGAAGAGCACCTGATACCAACACAGGAGCGCCCAAGAGTGAAGGCGATAGAGACCGACCTAAGACAACTTGGTGAGATGCCGTTGAACCCAAAATAGAGCTAATGTATCAGAGTTTGTCTGAGAGATTGCCACACATCTTGTGAAGTAGACCCTGGTGATGGTACTCTGCCAGTAAGTTGTATAGACCTTACTCTCCGTGTGGTTGTGATCTTTGTCTCATCTCTGTAACCCACGTATGCCAAGTAAAAGGTCGCGGTCCCCACCTAGTCGATTTGGTAGAGAGTCGGTTTTATCTTACGTGTGTGATCATTATGATTGTCCCTTTTTCAGTGATCCTGTATCCAACCATTAGCAGTGTCGGTTTCAATACCATTAGCATTACATAATAAGTTACCTGTCCCATACGCTCACCCCCATCACTCACCTTTAACGACATTGTTAAAAGATAGCAAAGGCAAAGGCCGCCGTCCATCGCAGACGATGATGGCATAATTAATTTTGCTAGCGCTATTTTTAGTAAGGATTAACTGCGCTACTTTTTATCCTCACTCTCTCATCTCGTGCCGCCCGAACCCAGTGGCAAGTCAATGACATGACGACTAGGGGGCGACTATGAGATGCATGGGACTCTGCATCAAGCATCCGTAGAGTCCGGGGTAAGAAACCACACCACATGATCACGACGCCGACAGCTTAACCACTTCGCCACGTATTTGTTACCATAATCTAGCTACCGTTAGGCAATACCTCTCTCTTCGAATGACCTTATCCATCACTCTGCTCTTGGAACATTGAGATGCATCGGATACTCTGTACAGATTCTAAATTATGGATCTTTTTCTTGAGATTCTCTCCTCTCCGACCACGACAATGTACAAATAAGTCAATAGAATCAGCAGCGGCACATAAGGTCAAAAGTTGATAAAAAACATGAGGTTCATTTGTAAATCGGTATATGAAATGCTGTTGTGGAAGGGACGTCAGCAAGGGATGGAACTGGCCTTCCCAACTGATACAAGCTGTGGCTTAGTCCGATGAAGTCAATTACACTCCATCATGGATGGCAGTGTATGTTATGTGACTTTATTTATTAATTTTAGGTAAAGGCTAAGAGACGGCACCAGGACAAAAACAAAACAAAAACCTACGTTACGTTAAAAAGTCTTGGTCGAGGACATAACACCAACAAAAACACTTTATAATTCACAAAATAAACGTGAGACAGCAGCCATATTCGCCAGAGAGTGGCCAGGATTGTGTGAAGCATAGTGGGCCAATTTGGAAAAACATAGGCCAACAAGAAATTATATTACATGAACAATTTGGTAGAAGCGCTAACACACATTAGTACACGCACATATAACATACATCGACACACGCACACACACACCCACGCACCCTCGCACCCGCACCCTCGCACCCGCACCTACACCCACACACGCACACGCACACACACACACACACACACACACACATACACACATTTATCTATGTGCATCCAGATACAAATACGTATATAAGGGTGCACACAGTAGTGTATAGACATGATAATAACCTCCATAATGACAACTCGTTCAACCAACTCATTATTCATTATAATTCACCGGCAAGCCAGCCCATACAAACTCGAACGGAGTACTAATAACTAACGTACTCATAGTTTCACTACCTCTACACAGTGAACATCGACGCGATGCCCAGACAATCATAGGAAACCAAGAACTATGCATCCAGACTCACAGGACGGCATAAAGACAGCAGGGAGGACGGGGGTAATAAAAACACTGTGCCTGAGAGATCTAGGACTTCAACTGGGGGCAGGCCAACAGATTGACCATCTACAGACCGACGAGTCTGGCGTTCTCTAAAGCAGACCTCTACACTCCAGGGAAGACGAATAGAAGTAAAGATTTCTAGATGACTCCACAATTGTATGTACGTCTGTGTTCTCTTAAATTTAGGAAAATCTGTTGGCCCGACGTCCATTAAGTTTGCTTGATCGCCGTATCTATCCCTATCATCAATTGTCGTTAACAGCCCGATTGCACATCAAACCTGCTCATCGGAAAGACTGCGGCTTAAAATCCGTAGCCAGGACATCTAGACTTCCTGTCGACCAAGTAGGCCGGAGACACATGGACGGTCAGTAATCTCCTGGCCCGTTGTTACTATTATTGTTACCGTTAATATCAACCTCAGTTATTTCTGCTGTCTAAAGGTTGCATAGCAACGCTTTCCTTACATCTGGTTTATAGGTTTTATAACAGTAATTCGCATGTAACATTATCGACCCAGACGGAACATTTAAAAAAACAGCTGTTTCTTGTAGCCCATAACTGAATTGAGCTTATTTTGTTTAGTTAAACCAACGACGCGATTCTAGTTTACATTTCGCCTTTTCTTCTGCGTTCGTTCTCAATCTCCCGCTACCAAGCCCTGAAAAAGGCTTTGCAAGTAGCAGGATGTAGTCCGGAGAACGGATTTGCGTTGTGTTGCTAGTTTACAGTTTGACTGCGATATTTGCACCTTTCGGTCCAACACATCCGTCTCTAGCAGGAGTTTACATTTAAACCACAGGGCTAAGACACGAGCAAAGTTATAACATTATTAAATGATAGCAAGCAGTAATAGATGTGTACTGACGTTTGGTCAATTCATTTTCCCCTTAAGTCAGCATTAATGATGGTCGCTCTCTCATTACATATGTTTGCGAGGAAGCTCATCCACACTTTGGATATTGAAATGCAAGAGGATCTACTGAATGGCTAACCTTGGATGTTCTGGTGAAAGCTGTGTCAAGAAGTCATACATTGCTCAAGATCTCCATCTTAATGTTAGGAATACTAGTTTTCTTGGTTAATATTTTGGTTTACAAGCTCTGCACTAAATTCAGTTGTTAGTTCTAGATTTGTGTTCTTCTCTGTTCCTTATTCTGAAATAGAGTCCACCATTTCCGTTGGATGTGGCTTTGTTTACTCAACCATCTGTCTATGTGTGTACCAAATAATAACTAAAGAAAAGTACGATGTGTCCATAATGATACTGCACGATATTTATAAGCCCTTCCACTCGCCTATATCCCTTTTGCTTCCAGCAAAGGACTTGTCTGGTCATCGGTTTCGTTTTTTCTTACTTTTCGAAGTGAATGCAAATGATTGTATTTATTGATTTATTGTCCACATGTATCGATTCGTTTATCGCACTCATCCACAAATCTGTGATTGGAAGTTCTGGTCATCTGATCCATTGTATACGAATGGCTTCTCTTGCTGAGAGTCTTCTCAATGTATATTTTGTAATCTTTATCATCAATATCATGTGTCATGCCTGCAGGCGTAGACACGATCAATTCTTACAACAATTGTCTGTCCTAGTCCTCACCTTGTTGTGTGAAGGTCCTTTATTGTTTATATGTTTGCAATCGATTGTTCAAAAAAAAAAAAAAAAAAAAAAAAAAGAAACGACGATTGATCTTTGCAAGTAAAGATGAACTAATTATTAGTTTCGTATTCGATTCAGTCCTGACTAATACATTCAGTGAACATTTCGAAATCGGCTGAATGGTACTGTGTAATCTAACCATGATAGATCAAAGAACGACGTGATATATTTAGATCATGAAGCTTGATAACCTACAGTTTAAATTGCTTGCTTGTAGACGGAGATACCAGTAGCATTAGACGAAACACTGCTTTATTAAGATATATTTAAATATGGAAGCGTACAGTGATGATCAAGAAGAAGTAGAAAAAAATGCTTAGTGATTAGCAAGAAGCATTGAATAGTTTCAAGATATTGATCATATTCTTGTAACCTTGGGACGCTTTGAAACGTTACACATGTGTGTTGATTACTTTGTAATGAACGGAAGTGTCTGCAGACTTTTGAGAAACAACTTACAATGAACGGAAGTGTCTGCAGACTTTTGGGAAACAACTTACAATGAACGGAAGTGTCTGCAGACTTTTGGGAAACAACTTACAATGAACGGAAGTGTCTGCAGACTTTTGGGAAACAACTTACAATGAACGGAAGTGTCTGCAGACTTTTGGGAAACAACTTACAATGACACACGTTCACTCACAATTTGGATTCGTATTCGACTGAATATTAAAACGTCTCTATCCATATTCGACCGAATAGTAAAAAACGAGTATTCGGTTTCTTCTTCGTTCCAAGCATTACATATTCGGCTACTGTTGATGATTGTATGCATTACTACCAATCTGGTACATGTACTGATGAACCACACACTTCCTGCACACGGACACGCAGCCGTGTAACCCCTTGCTCCTAAAGGGGTCCAATAAAATGTAATACCCACACTTTGCCAGATTTGTATTCTTCTTCTTCTTCTTCTTCTGCGTACACAGTCAGACAGTAACCATTATTTTTTCGAAAAAAGCGGCGGTCATCCTGAGGCTCTCGCCACTGCCATAGAGCTTGTCTTGCAGTTCCACTGGTAATGGCCACATCTGCTCTCTCTGATCCTCGTATGTCGGGCAGTTCTGCAGCAGATGTTCAGTGGTCATTTTACCAGTACCGCACGGGCATTCGTCGGTACACCCTATCTTCAATTTGTTGAATAGGTGGTACCTCAGTCTGTTGTGGCCAGTGCGAAGTCTGAAGACAACGACCTGCTCTCTTCGGTTCAACTGGTAATAGGCATCGTTTTTGGTGTAACCAGTATGTTCGGTTTCCAATTTGGTCATGTATCTGGCTTTGATAAGCCGTTTTGACTCTTCGTACGTCATACTGGTATCTGTTTGTGGTAGTCTTGCACCTTCTTTTGCCAGTCTGTCTGCCTCCTCGTTGCCTTGGATGTTGCAGTGTGACGGAACCCACTGTACCACTACCCTTTTTGGTGCGGACTGCTGGCACAGTTTGCAGAGTGCTGCTCTTAAGTCATTAAGCTCAGTGTTTTTCTGGCTTTTTAGCGCTGTGACTACGGCGAGAGCATCTGTCAGCAGGACTATATGGCTCTCATTTTCACTGTGTGTCACCATTTCTTCCACTGCCGCCCTCAGTGCCTCTGCCTCCGCTCTGAAATTGCTTGTGTACTTACCAGTAGCGAATGACAGTGTTATTTTTTTGCCATTTGGTAGGTTCAGGAATGCTCCTGCCCCTCCGTTCTGTGTAGTGTTTGTTACAGAACCGTCGGTGTATGCATGGGTCCAGTCCATGCTTGGGTAGCTTTTCGTTATGAAGCTTAGGGTAGTGTCTCTCCTTTCTTTTTCAGTCTGGCAGTTTTTGTTTGTAATACCTGGTATATTTTCTACCACCTCTGGAAATATATCCTGCCTCCAGGTAGGTTTTCGTTCAGTAGTGATGGGTTTTGGTGTTGTTAGTGTGTTTATGGGATCTTCGTGCATCTTTGCTTTGGCTATTTCTGCAAAGTTTCTCCGCTTTAGTTTCCCATTTCCCAAATTGTTTAGTCTCTGGTACATTGGATGGTCCGTCAGTCTTCTGAGTTTCTCTGACTGCAGCTGGGCTCTGCAGTCTCTTCTATCGGTCATGGATTGCAGTTTTGTAATCTTTTCAAGTTCTACAATTGGCGTTGACTTCATGCCACCTGTTATAATTCTCATGGCTTGGTTTTGAAGTTTGTTAACTTTATCGAAGTTCGCCTTCGCTGCTGTTGTCCATGCCGCAATGCCATACTCGAGAACTGGTCTCACTCTTCCAGTGTACAGTTTCTTTAGTATACCTTCGTCTGCTCCCCAGCTTGTGCCAGCAAGTTTCCTCATGATTGCCATTCTTTCTCTGGCTTTCATTCGGTTTCTCTCAATCTGACTTTTCCATGTCATGCGCCGATCAAATGTGACTCCCAGATAGGTTGGGTTGTCGTTTGGCTGCAGGATTTTGCCATTTAGACTTAATTTGGTACTTTGGGGTTTTAATGAAAGCGAGAATATTGTGCATGTGGTTTTCTCCTCGTTTATTTTGACCAGCCATGAGTTCGCCCACTTTTCCAGCGATGTTAGGGCCGTCTGCATCCGATTTCTTGCTATGGTGAGATTCTTTTCAGAGGTCCACATAGCCAGATCGTCTGCAAACATTGAGCTATGGACTCTTCTTGGTATATTCTCTGTAATATCGTTTATATATACCAGGAAGAGTGTGGGTGACAATACTCCCCCTTGGGGTACTCCCTGCTCGAGTGTCACCTTTTTTGCTCATCTGCCCTTGTACTTGGACTCTGGCCGTTCTTTGTTTGAGGTAGTGGTTGATCCACTTGTACATCTTCCCACAGACATCACTTCTTCTTAGCTTGACTCTAAGTCCATCTTTCCAGACTTTGTCAAATGCCTTTTCCAGATCCACCCAAACAGCTACTGTGTGTTTCTGTGCCTGGTAGGCATCTTCTATCTCTTGGGCTATGAGGATGACCTGGTCCTCAGTGGAACTGTGCTGTCTAAAGCCGGCTTGCTGTGGAATTAGTATTCGTTTTTCTTCCAGATGCCACATCAGTCTGGTGTTTATCATCCGTTCCATCAGCTTGCCGACACAGCTCAGTAGGCTTATGGGCCTGTATCCATTTGGATCTGTTTTGTCCTTTTCTGTTTTTGGTACTGGTACCAGTATTGCATCTTTCCATGCCTATGGTACTTCTTCTTCTTCTTCTGCGTACACAGTCAGACAGTAACCATTATTTTCTCGAAAAAAGCGGCGGTCATCCTGAGACTCTCGCCACTACCATAGAGCTTGTCTTGCAGTTCCACTGGTAATGGCCACCAGTATTGCATCTTTCCATGCCTGGGGTACAATACCCCTTTTCCAGCTTTGGTTCAGGACTGATAGTAGTTTTTTCTTCGCTGTTTGGCCCAGCCCCATCAGCATTTCGTTTGTTATCCCGTCTTTTCCGGGAGATTTCCTTTTCTTTAGTGTTCTCATAGCCTCTTCCATTTCGCGCATTGTTAGTTTGGCCATCATGTGCTCTTCAGGAGCCGTATTTATGTTTTCGTGTCCCTTTAGCTCTTCGCTAATGTCTGTATGCTTATCTGCAGGGACCTCGATGTGGTTTGCTCTGGCATAGTGATCGACAAAGGCGTTTGCGGCTTTCTTACCTGTGATCAAGTTCTCGCCCTGCTTGATAGTAATTTGTTTATTTGACGGGGTTTCGTCGTTCATGGCTCTGACTAGCTTCCATAGCTTGTTCCCCTCTTTGTCCAGGTTTAAACTTTCCGTTTTATTTTTCCAACTTTCTCTTGCTGTTTGCTTGAGAGTGTGTTTGTACTTCGCCGCGGCGGCTTTGAGGGCGATGTTTGCCTCCATGGATTTTTCTCGTTCTGCCATGTTCCTAGCATTTGTTACTGCATCTTCCACTTTCTGTAACTCATCATTCCAGTAGGGCTTATAGTTTTTCCTAGCTCCTCTTGGGATGGTTTCAGTGGCGGCTTGCAGTATTGCATTGCTTAGGCTCTCTACCATGGGCTTCATTTTGGTGTTTCGTGTGTTGATGGTTTCACACAGCCCATCTGTCAGAATTGCAAATCTGTCCCAGTCGGCTCGTTTGTAATTCCAACGTGGGAGCGGTTTTGTTTCCTGTGGGCCTACTTCCATGTCAATGGTTAGCCTGATCGGCCTGTGGTCGCTACCTGCCAGTTGGCTTAGCACCTGGCGGTCTATTTTATAGTGTATGTCCTGTGTGGAGAAGGCCAAATCTGGAGTCGAGGTGGTATGCCATGTTCTTGAATAGAAGCTAGGGCTATCCTCCGGCCTATTGATTAGGGAGAGATTTGCATCTATCTCCCAATCTTCCACTTCGTCACCTCTGCTGTCTGTGTCAGAGTATCCCCATCTCTCCGAGTGGCTGTTGAAATCTCCAACTACTATGCAGTTGGAGTCTCTGACCTCCATACTCGAGAGCGATAGGTCTCTGTTTGGTGGTCCGTACAGATTGAAAATGCGGAGCTTCGTCTCTTGAGCCATTATGTCAACTCCTACAATTTCTGCTTGTCCGGTGTGATTGACAGGTACCGCGCTACTCGGTATGCTGTTTCTGGTCAGTATCAGGACCCCTCCTTTGTGGCCTTCTCTGTCTAGACGGAAGGTCTGGTATCCTCTGATTGAGAATTTATGGTTATTGTTGAGGTGCGTTTCCTGGATACATGCTACGTCAATGTTACCTTCATGCAGGTGGTGTGTTAGGGAAAGTTTTTTGTTAATGACTCCCTCCGCATTCCACTGTAGTATTTTGAGGGTCTTGAGGTTTTGGCCAATAGACGTTGTTACCCCATAGCCATGTGCCTTGACTCCACGACACATGGGTGGGTGACCACCAGTAGTCAAGGGTGGGCCCCTTCGAGGCGTGAGGCCCGGCGCTATCGCTGCCTGGCGGGTCTCCTCAGGATGAGCGCCATACGTTTTTCGAATAGGTTGTGCTGCCATCATACTGTGATTTACGTTGCACTGTTTTGTTAGGCTTGCGGCCCCGTGCATCCGATTTCAACAGGCGTTTCTGTAGGGATGCCCTCCTTAGCCTTTGGCTGTCCCCAGCCTATCTGCAAGGCAGCAGTTGTTTACGATCAGAGTTTTCTCTCCTATGGAAGTTGTCTTACCAGACTTTCGAGTCTTCACTACTCGTGTCTATAGGGTGCAATGATGATATGTGATATATGAGATGGACTGGTTTACCCGGAAGAGAGGCAGTCCAGTGTGTCTGTATCCCAGGATCGTCACGTCCTGCCAGAAACGTAGCATTTGCATGTGAGTGGGGTATCTCTTTTTCCCTTTATTTTCTTGGCTTCTATGCAGGGATGGTACGCCTAGCATTCCCCGCCACCTGGGGTGTTGACACAGTGGGGCAGGTGTGCAATGTCCGCTGGTCTGCATCTCTTCTGCGTCCAGCATGATAGTTATGGCTGATAACGTACAGAGGTAGATATCGTAGCCGGAGTGCATTTCGCCAGAGGACAAGCCTGGTAATGTCACAGAGATGTTGATCGCCTGGTGTGCGGACAACTCTCATGGTCAGTGGTTGAGTCTTGACAGTTCACAGTGAGGTGGCTGCTCTACTGTTTTCGACACCCCGACCAGGTTATAAGTCTTTGTTTGGTGTTTTTTCGCACCCCATCGCCGTATAGGGTGAGTATCAAGCAGTTGTCCGCCCGCTTTGATTGGCGGGCGGCAAGAACCTCTTACTGTGGCTCTACCTGATAGGGCTGGGGCGCAAGCCCTAGGTCCCGAGCATGTAGGAGCCTCCCATTGCAGTGGTGCTGAGATTTTGGGCGGGATTGCGGCTTACAAGGGTTCGGCCGTAATCCCCCACATGGTAGCCTCGCGCCCTTGGCTTATCAGCCTGGTACGTGAACCAAAGTGTCTGCGGCTCCTCTCGATTTGAGCTGGTTTTCCGTAGCAACGCCCTGTCATTTGTAGGGTAAAACTGACCTGTCTTCAGATGATCTATTTCCAGCACCCGTTCACTATTTGGTCAGACGAATTTATTGAGGGCTTTTGTTTGTCAATGACCAGGTATTTGAAATCTGCGGTTTCTGCGGAGTTAAACACGATTTCCGTAGCGTTCTTTCATTTGAGTGTTTGAGAGCTGACTTGTCATCCGTGAGTCTAATACCAGCGTACGTTCATTATTAGACCCAAACGGCAGTGCTCTCGATTTGTCAGTTGTTCTACAGTATTGGCGTGTTCAGTCAAATTAAGCCGCAGGTTCCACACCTGGTGGTGCCCTTCCGTCAATTCCCTTAGCGAGACAATCAAGTTTCTTAGAGGGTAGCCCCAAAATTTTCGAGGGTCTAATTCCAGCACATGTTCTCTATTAGACCCCACGAAGGTGTACTTTTTGATAGTCATTCTGCAGTATTGGCGTGGTAAGTTAACTTAGGTCTCAGGCTCCACTCCTGATAGTGCTCTTCCGTCAATTCCTTTATCAAACACTGGATGCAGACAAAATCGAGCCACAGGGGGCATAACCCCAGATTTCTGGGGGTCTAAGTCCAGCACCAGTTCCATATTAGGCCCCAGAAGAGTGGTCTCGGCATGTCCATCATTTCAGTTTTGGCCGTGTTGAGTCAAATTAAGCCGCAGGCTCCACTTCTGGTGGTGCCCTTCCGTCAATTCCTTTAAGTTTCAGCTTTGCAACCATACTTCCCCCGGAACCCAAACACTTTGGTTTCCCGGAAGCTGCCCGCAGAGTCATCGAAGCAACTCCTGCGGATCGCTAGTCGGCATCGTTTATGGTCAGAACTACGACGGTATCTGATCGTCTTCGCGCCTCGTGACATTCGTTCTTGATTAATGAAAACATTCTTGACAAATGCTTTCGCAGTAGCTCGTCTTGCGGCGATCCAAGAATTTCACCTCTAACGCCGCAATACGAATGCCCCCGTTTGTCCCTGTTAATCATTAGCTCCAGTTCCGAAAACCAACAAAATAGAACCGAGGTCCTATTCCATTATTCCATGCACCATTATTCAGGCAGCCGAGGCCTGCTTTGAACACTCTAATTTTTTCAAAGTAAACGCGCCGGCCACCCAGGACGCTCAGCGAAGAGCACCCGTGGGAGAGAGCCGGCAGACGGTAGGGCAGGAGACAACGGGCAGTGAACCGGCGCGAGCCGGACCGCCCGCCTGCGCCTGAGATCCAACTACGAGCTTTTTAACTGCAACAACTTTAATATACGCTATTGGAGCTGGAATTACCGCGGCTGCTGGCACCAGACTTGCCCTCCAATAGATCCTCGTTAAAGGGTTTAAAGTCTACTCATTCCAATTACGGGGCCTCGAAAGAGTCCCGTATTGTTATTTTTCGTCACTACCTCCCCGTGCCGGGAGTGGGTAAGTTGCGCGCCTGCTGCCTTCCTTGGATGTGGTAGCCGTTTCTCATGCTCCCTCTCCGGAATCGAACCCTGATTCCCCGTTACCCGTTACAAACATGGTAGGCATGTCACGTACCATCGACATTTGATAGGGCAGACATTTGAAAGATGCATCGCCGGCACATGAGCCATGCGATCAGCACAAAGTTATCCAGAGTCACCAGTGGGGACGCCGCAACCCCGCGAGGGGAAACGACGATTGGTTTTGAACTAATAAAAGCGCTCTTTCCGCGAGGGTCGGAGCTTGGTAAGCATGTATTAGCTCTAGAATTGCCACAGTTATCCAAGTAGGATCGTGTCATCTAAGGAACCTCGACTGATTTAATGAGCCATTCGCGGTTTCACCGTGAGACAGTGTGAACTTAGTCATGCATGGCTTAATCTTTGAGACAAGCATATGACTACTGGCAGGATCAACCAGATATCTGTCGGAGACGTACGTACAGCACACACCGGTCGGCGGAGGAAGGGTGTGTAAAAAGCCTCGCTGGGACGACGGCCGCAGGGACCGACTGACGGGACGGACGGTTTGTTCCACCCGTCCCTCACTCCGTCGACCTAGGACCGCCTGACAGGGGCCTCCCACACGCACCAGACGACCGACCGACCGGGCTCGCTCGAGGAGGGATGGCAGCGCTCTGTGCAGAACGGATCCCAACGACCTCAGCGACGAATTTCACTGGGACTAGAGACACAATTTGGCCTGCCGGCCTGCCCTTCTCCGTAGGGAGAACGCAGGGCCTCGAGGCAACGATTCCTGCTTTCCATTTGCCGGTCACAAGCTCTTTGCGAGAGTCGGACCACCAGCGAGACGTACTGTCGAGCTCTGCTATAAGCCTTAGATAAATCACCACGGACGGACCACGTTTCCTGATACGGACCAGACTAGCGCACCTCGGTGGAGGAGCCACTACCACAAACCGCACCCAATTCGCACTACGGGGAAAGGCAGGCGAGCGTTTTCCGCAAGCCCGCGCTATCGCTCCGCCTGGCGGGACTGAGATCGCTTTACGAACACTGGTTGAAATTGAGTCGCCGCGGCGAGACAACTACCCCAGATATGCCTGGGGTACAATTCCCCTTTTCCAGCTTTGGTTCAGAACCGATAGCAGTTTCTTCTTCGCTGTTTGGCCCAGCCCCATCAGCATTTCGTTTGTTATCCCGTCTTTTCCGGGAGATTTCCTTTTCTTTAGTGTTCTCATAGCCTCTTCCATTTCGCGCATTGTTAGTTTGGCCATCATGTGCTCTTCAGGAGCCGTATTCATGTTTTCGTGTCCCTTTAGTTCTTCGCTAATGTCTGTATGCTTATCTGCAGGGACCTCGATGTGGTTTGCTCTGGCATAGTGATCGACAAAGGCGTTTGCGGCTTTCTTACCTGTGATCAAGTTCTCGCCCTGCTTGATAGTAATTTGTTTATTTGACGGGGTTTCGTCGTTCATGGCTCTGACTAGCTTCCATAGCTTGTTCCCGTCTTTGTCCAGGTTTAGACTTTCCGTTTTATTTTTCCAACTTTCTCTTGCTGTTTGCTTGAGAGTGTGTTTGTACTTCGCCGCGGCGGCTTTGAGGGCGATGTTTGCCTCCATGGATTTTTCTCGCTCTGCCATGTTCCTAGCATTTGTTACTGCATCTTCCACTTTCTGCAACTCATCATTCCAGTAGGGCTTATAGTTTTTCCTAGCTCCTCTTGGGATGGTTTTAGTGGCGGCTTGCATTATTGCCTTCCTTAGGCTCTCTACCATGGGCTTCATTTTGGTGTTTCGTGTGTTGATGGTTTCACACAGCCCATCTGTCAGGATTAGATTTGTATTCAAAACACTTGTAATGTTTCTAACCGTAACTCGTCAATGCTTCCTTTATCCTTCAGTCAAAGTTATTAGAGCAACTTCAGCAACTTCTCATAATAGGATTGTCAGTTTGATTCATGAGGGGATCCCGGATGACAATGGATCGGAAGATGCCATTATATATGGTTATGCATGCAACGTTCTTATGTAATGTTATTGCTACGAAATCGCCACAGCCAGTGCTTGCATACAGGCTTCCTGTGAGGGAGTCAGATGTAGTGATAGATGTGTTTTATTTGGAGCAAAAATATGTATCCAGTACCGAAATTAGGCATAAGCTAACTTACACTGTATGGCCACTGTGCGCAGGGACGTAACAAAATGGCAGAATTGACCTATTATCATTGCGTTCTGAGATTACAAACAAGGTCGTTATCACTTTCATTGATAAAGTGGAAGTAGTTAATTGATCAATATTGATTTGTATATGTGTGTATGTGTATATGTGTGTGTTTGTATGTATGTGCGTGTATGTGTCTATGTATTTCTGTATGTGTATGTATGTGTGTGTTTGCATGTATGTATATGTTTGTATGTACGTGTATGTTTATATGTATGTTTGTCTGCATGTATGTGTTTGTATGCATGTGTGAGTTTGTATGTATGTGTGTTTTTGTATGTATTTGTGGTTGTATGTATGTGTGTTTGAATGTCTGTATGTAAGTATGTATTTGTGTTTGTATGCATATGTGTTTGTATGAATGCATGTATGTATGTATGTGTGTTTTATGTATATGTGTTTGTATGAATCTATGTTTGTATGTATGTATGTATGTATATAATGTGATATGATGTGATGTGTATGTGGTGTGATGTGATGGGGTGTGGCATGATGTGGCGTGGCGTGACGTGACAAATGTATGTATGTATGTTTTACTTGATACTGACTAAAATTGCCTGTTCAGTATGTTTTACTTGATACTGACTAAAATTGCCTGTTCAGTATGTTTCCCCTGATCGGGTGTTTTTCTCCTGTCTCCTAATTACAATTGCATATGTTTTCAGACTTTTAATATTAGACTTTCTGGTGTCATTATTTAATAACCGGCCTCCAGGCACTGCTAAGGGTCTCACTAAGTGTCAATCCGGCCCTATCTGTATTCGAGCTAGGAAGCAAACCCTAGTGTTTGCAAACACTGGGGACAGGCCGTCTCGTAGGCCAATGGGTTTCTGGAAGATTTAGTTTGCGTCGGGGTTGTGGGAGAGGTTGTCTTACTGGCACATCCTCGCAATGTGCAACAAATAGGGTTGTCTAACAAATCAGGGCAGATGACCCTCCAACTCATGAATCTGGATATAAACCAAACGTGTGTCCAGTGTGGAGTAATCCATTGATTTTGAAAGAAAGGAATTTCCTTCTTAATTCACATCAGACAGAAGTTTCCTGATTTCCCATCATACGTATTTGATAGTTTTGACTGCAACAGGACAGTTCATTTCGAGTTAAGGGGACGACAGGACGATCTAATGTTGGTTCAATTAAAATAAGTACATGATTAGATAAAGATAGCAGTGTAGAAAAGATGTTATCCTAACCCTAACCCTAACCTAACCATAACGATACCGATAATTCTAACTCTAATCTTTACCTTAACACTAATCCTAATCCTAACACTAACACAGAACCCTAACTCTAACCCTAACCCTAACCCCAACCCTAACCCCAATCCCAATCCAAGAAAATCTTTGCTCGAACGGCAGAAGTAAACCTAACCCAGACAATCCTTACTTAGACAACAGGAGTTAGCTCCTAGACAACCCACAGTAAGTCCTCAGACAACTCGCAGTAAGCTGCCAGACAACCCCAGTAAGCTGGCAGACAACCCCAGTAAGCCACCAGACAACCCCCAGATAACCCCCAGTAAGCTGCCAGACAACCCCCAGTAAGCCGCCAGACAACCCCCAGGAAGCCCCCAGATAACCCCCAGAAATCCCCCAGAGAACCCTCAGAAAGCCCCCAGACAACCCTCAGAAAGCCCCCAGATAACCCCAAGAAATCCCCCAGACAACCCCCAGAAAGCTCCCAGATAACACCCAGACAACCCACAATAATCCCCCAGACAATCCACAGAAAGCCCACAGACAGCCCCCAGGAAGCCCCCAGACAACCCCCAGATAACACCCAGACAACCCCCAGATAACACCCAGACAACTCCCATATAACACCCAGACAACCTCAACAAGCCCCCAGACAACCCTCAGTAAGCCCCAGAAAGCCCCCAGACAACTCCCAGGAAGCCCCCAGACAACACCATGAAAGCCCATAATTCTCACAGAATGTTTGACTTCCCCAAACAATTATGAAGTGGACTATTATGTGACGTCACTTCCTCCAGTCCGGTGCTTAAAAACGTGTTTTATTTCGTTTGGGAGGAATTAAGACGCAAGTACTTCTAAAGCTCTAAAACATTTCACAATCTCACAATATAGAAAAAATATTGAATAATTCATTTGGTGCCAAAGTGCAGTGAACTCGCAGTTAGCGGACTCATATATAACTGATTGTGTCGGGGTTAGCGAACCATATATGCCCAAACCATATTGATGTCTCCCAGTGGCGGACGTGGAAACAGGTTGAATCAATGCAGCCTCGCAGGGAGAATAGGGAAGGAAGTGGTAATGCAAACCCGCACGCCAAATCATGTTGTGCTGAATCTGGTAGTGTTGCGCCAAAGAGGGAAGATATCGCAGTCTGACTGTAAACTACCACACGCCGCAATAATACATTCTTTTAAGGGTGTACGATGACGACTGGCGATGGCTAAGATAAAGTAGAAGAAAAACCAAAAACTCAATTTCCAGGAGATCGGTACGAGGAAGTTCGTCAGCTTTTATAACAGACATCAATGTGGCAGTGGTATTTGTCTCGTCTCTGTCACACGAATAACCTTCATTAAAATTACTTGGATACAAACCTATAGTTAGTTGCTGTCTCGTCTGTTATGTTTTCCTTCTCCGGGATTGAATATCTGATGGAGAGGTCATTCACTTTAAACATGCATAATTACAGCCAGGGTGGGCCGGCACTAAAAGGGGACTACAGCATGCACACGCTGCGCTGAGTGAGGTCGGGGTTCGTGACACCGCACGTGGTCTAATATCAACAATGACGGGACCAGGAATCAGAAAAAAAAGTAAACTCACAGACTGAGACAGATAGAAGGAGGGTGAAAGAAAGAGAGTTAGAGTGAGAGAGTTAGAATGAGAGCGTGAGAGAGAGAAAGGATGGTGACACACTGCGTGCTGGGGTTTTATGAGCGGGAGTGTAGAAGGAGCTGGGTGTTCAATTAGAGCAGTGCTCTTAAACCTGAGCGCTACCACCCCCACAAGTTGGCTATTTCATGTTTCAGCTGGGCGTAACAAAATAATGAAGTTCTGTATTAAAAAATGTTTATTAGTATGGCAACGCAGAGGCTGCTACACAACATGAAATGACTATGACATAGTACCAGCAAACCAACAAAAGTGAACATGCTGAGAACATGTGTTTTTCTCCGTGACAGCATACGACTGTGAAACATGGACAGTTTCCCGAACCTCAAGGAAAAGAATCGAGTCCTTCTAGTCGAAATGTAATAAAAAAATGTTCTGAGAATTCAATGGGCCGAAAGAGGATTAATGCAGACATTCGACAAGAGTTGGGCATACAGGAGAACTGGTTCATAAATTACATTATGAACAACAAAAAAGGAAATACTTTGGCTGCATCGAAAGACACAACAAGAGAACGGTAATGAAAGGTACGGTGCCGGGTAAGAGAGGTAGAGGAAGACCAAAAAGGCGATGACACCAAGATGTGAAAGAAGGATTTTGGGCATGTCTCGAGCAGGATGGGGATTTGCGAAGAGATGAGTTTCTTTAAGACGGGCTGTGATGGTGGCGACGTTCTGCAGAAAGCATGTTTCATGATGATGATATTGTATTACAATCATTTAACATATACAGAGAGACTCAGGCGATCGCAAAGATTTTTTTCAATTGAGATTTTAATGGCTTTAAGATATGTTACTTTCAGGGAACTGATGAAATTTGGTGTCAAGTATGTACAGGTTGACGAGTCCTGAGTTAAAACAGAACTGGGGCTTGATCCCAGGACATCAATTGCTGCTCTCTCGTTTCTAATGTTCATGCACAGTGAGTGTGTCTTCTGAGTGAGTGAAAATATACTTCTCTTTGAGATCGCTGTGGGTACTTAGTTTACAGCTCGGTAGACTATGACGTCTGCTTCTTCGTCGCTCGTCCAGCAAAGGATGTCTTGTTACTTTATGTGGGTAGTTTACAGCTCGGTAGACTATGACGTCTGCTTCTTCGTCGCTCGTCCAGCAAAGGATGTCTTGTTACTTTATGTGGGTAGTTTACAGCTCGTTAGACTATGACGTCTGCTTCTTCGTCGCTCGTCCAGCAAAGGATGTCTTGTTACTTTATGTGGGTAGTTTACAGCTCGGTAGACTATGACGTCTGCTTCTTCGTCGCTCGTCCAGCAAATGATGTCTTGTTACTTTATGTGGGTAGTTTACAGCTCGGTAGACTATGACGTCTGCTTCTTCGTCGCTCGTCCAGCAAAGGATGTCTTGTTACTTTATGTGGGTAGTTTACAGCTCGGTAGACTATGACGTCTGCTTCTTCGTCGCTCGTCCAGCAAAGGATGTCTTGTTACTTTATGTGGGTAGTTTACAGCTCGGTAGACTATGACGTCTGCTTCTTCGTCGCTCGTCCAGCAAAGGATGTCTTGTTACTTTATGTGGGTAGTTTACAGCTCGGTAGACTATGACGTCTGCTTCTTCGTCGCTCGTCCAGCAAAGGATGTCTTGTTACTTGTTTACAGCGAGGCTGCTGCCCTTTTCGACTTTATGCATCATGTTCTTCCAGAGCGCGTGTTTTTAGGACTGGATTTACCTAAATTTATGATCCCTATTTTCTGAGCCTAGCACGACTAGGATGGGCCGGACACCTCGTCCGTATGTCAGACGAGCGGCTCCCAAAGCAGCTTCTCTACGGCGAGCTGAGAGAGGGATGGCGCGAGAGAGGTCGCCCAAAGAAACGTTTTAAAGACCGTCTGAAGGACTCACTAAAAAGTTGCCGGATAGACATCGACACCTGGGAATGTCTTGCGAAAAACAGATCTGACTGGAGAAGCGCAGTCAAATCGGGTGTAGCTGCTGGTGAAGATGACCGTGTTGTGAAAGCCCAGAACAGACGCGAGACGCGGAAATCCCGAGCAGCGGGAACACCATCCCCTTCTACAAACCTCGTGTGCCCGATATGTAGCAGATGTTTTCGTGCTCGCATTGGCCTGTTCAGCCACATGCGCACCCACACCCAACAGGGAAATCTGTGACAAGGATGATGTCGGCGGTCCTCATCGACAACGATGGACAGCTATTATTATTATTATTTTCTGAGCCAGGCTGCACGAAAGCAGCCTTTTTCCAGAGGCGTCACTTAGAAGTAGAATAAGGTCTTGGACAACTCTTGTTCGCTGACATTGACTCAAGCAGTCAGCTGTGAGTGGATGTCTACTGTAATCTCGTTCACTGCGTTGTCCTCAATTTCGGGATGTAGGCACACTGTCTTACGGCTCTGCCACCAAGGCTCTATTTGTTACTGACAGAAGCATGAATAGGGTGTCGATCTCTTCCACTATTGCTCTAGTGGCTGTTTAGCCTTGATCCCAGGATACGATGAGGCTAACGTCTGGTTAAGTAAAAACACACTGATCAGAGAATGTTAGCCAGGATCAGGAGAAATGTACTGGCCAAGACCCTCACCTAACCACCTCGTCGATCGTCCTGGAAACGGGCTGTTGTCGAGGACAGCAGGCTGGCTAAAAAGGTGAGGTTCTATGTGATCTCCGTAGTACTGAGTGACACGCAGATGATTTCAAGCATTGCACAGACGTCTGGATGACCCCGGTTCACTTCATCAGCACGCTCGTGATGTCAGAAAAGCTACTGCAATCTGCCACAGGTTCCGTCCGTTTAAAGGGGCACAAAAGGGTTACCAACCCATCGTGGGCATCAGCAACCAACCAGCCTTGACCCTTCGCTACCTGTGTCACATTCCTACGCTGCCGCGCAAGCAATACTGCGCGCGCCTGTTTCATAAACAGGGCTTCTAATTCTATCTAATCCCCGGACCATGCCTTACACAGCTATCCTATTTTCTATCGTTCCCTGAGGATTAGTAGACTCTTTACTTGTATAATCCCAATGTCCAGTCTAACCATTAAAACGGATTAGAGGGATTTGGGTAGGGGATGGAGTCACCACTTTGCTCGTTTCCGGTTTTCTCGATGAGGATGCCACGAGGTTCTCTCATTAACAGCAATTATGTCGTACGTCTGTTCCTATCCGAAATGCTGTCATAGCCGGTACTGGAACTTGTCAGTAGCGTCCAACTAATACACATTTTACGCGAAATGCCAGTCTAGGATGACTTAACACTATCCTGTAGTTATTCCTACATAAAAATATGATACTGTAACCCTGGTGTTCACTCTGGCACATTTTGTGCCCTATATCAGACAGCCGAGTCTAAACTCATCTCTGTCCTTTGCCATTAAGTACCATGCCTGACCAAGGTCCTGTTGAAGGTCATCTCTCCATCATTGGTGGACGTCCTGGGCGACGGTTAGAAGTCTAGCGCCCCAATGACGTCACTTTAAGTGTCCATCTATTGTCGGCTACGGTACCACGTGGCCTGCCCACCTGCACTTTCTTATCAACGCCACATCTACGACGTCATTGAAGCAGGTTTGGCCCCTGATAGAGGTGTTGTGGATGTGATCTCGTAGTGAAAGTGGCAGTGTTCTACGCTCCCTCGCTCGTTAAGTAGCTCGGAGCATCGCCATGTCACTTTTTTCGTAGGTCCCACACCTCGTAGCCATAAACCCTGGCTGAAATGACCCGGCTGTTGAAGTTGTGAGCTCTCGCTTTGTTGTTTCTCTTCTGTTGAAGTACTGTCTTGGCGCGGTTGAAGCCGCACCACTCCGCAGCCAACCTTCGTGAGATCTCTTAATGCATGTCATGGGAGTTCGTCATTTCTTGGCCCAAGTAGATGTACAATTATCGTTTTCAAAGGAATCAATTTCAAGCCAAATTTCCTTGCAGGTACAGAAACTATTCAACATGCTTTGTGTCTTTAGCTTATTTATTTTTAGACCAACTGCCTCGCTTGTATTGTTGAGCACATTGAGGCCTTGCTGAGCTTCCTTAATGCTGTGGTTGATGGTGCCATTGTCATCCGCAAACCGGTTGTGTATTTCTCCGTCTATGTTAATACATCTATCGTCCGACTTGAGTGTGCGGAAGACTTCCTCAAAGGTTGTCATTAAAAGTTTAGGAGAGATTAATGGGCCATCATCAAGTAACATGTTTTTTATAGAACGTCGCTCCCATCACAGTCTGTCTGAAAGAAACTCTTTCTTTTGCCAAAACTCCAGCCTCCGGAACAGTCATACCCAGGCATTCCTGGATATCTTGGTGCCATCGTCTTCTTGGTCTACCCCTTCCTCTTTTGCCAGGCACCACACCTTCCATCACCGTTCTCTCAAGACCGTTGTGTCTCTTGATGTGACCAAAGTATTTACATTTTCTAGCCAAAATGGAATTGATAAACTAGTTCTCCTCTATGCTCAACTCTTGCAGAATATCTGCATTTGTTTTTCTCTCTGTCCAGGGTATTCTGAGGATCTTTTTTTAACATTTTGACTCGAAGGATTCAATTCTTTATCTAGACGTTTTGGTAATCGTTCATGATTCACAGCCATAGGCTGCAACAGGAAAAACACAGGCTCTCAAGACTTTTACTTTTATCATTTTGTTGGTGCTCTGCCATAATTTCTTCAGTCTCTGCATTGCCATAGCTAGTCTTCTTCTGATTTCTTTCGAGCAGTTGCCATTTTTGTCAATTCTGGAGCCCAGATATTCAAAATGTGTGATCTGATCTATTTTCTCACCACCCAATGTAAATTTATGCTGACAATGTGTTTTGTCGGTGGTAATTTTCTTAGTTTTTTATGTTTATGAACAGGTTTTGATTTCTACTATGTACACTAACGGCTGAAAGTAGCTGCTCTAGCTCTTCTGCACTTCTTGATAGTATCACTGTGTCATCTGCGTATCGTAACTCTGGAATCTCGTACCCCCCAATCGTAAATGGGTCAAAACTTTCAATGTTCTCGTCTTCTCGAACATTTCTCATTATACATTCCGCATTTATATTGTACAGATAAGGTGAGAGGATACATCCCTGCCGGACTCCCTTTTGTACTGCAAACCAATCTTATGTTTGCCCAATTACTCGCAAAGGAAACCCCATTTCCTTCATGATTCTCCACAGATTTTTATGTTTTACCGTGTCGAAGGCCTTGGTGTAATCAATGAAACTTGTGTACAGGTCAGTACAATTTTCTGGTGTTTGCTTTAGCTTGAAGACTTGGGATCCATGAAGAGCTGACAGGTTTTGATAGGTTTGATTGATTGAAACAGTGCTAACTATATTTATATATTGGTTGTTCAAATAAGTGGTTCATTACAATAGATCACATGTGATTAACTCAGCGTGACATATTATATCTTTGCATTACAATATGGTACAGTTGATCTGTCATAAGTTCCTGGTGACGTAAATCACATAAACATGTAACCATAACAACTGTGTCGGTATAGAGACATAATCAGGTAGACACAACAACTGTGTTGGTATAGAGACATAACCAGGTAGACACAACAACCTTGTTGGTATAGATACATAACCAGGTAGACACAACAACTGTGTTGGTATAGAGACATAACCAGGTAGACACAACAACCTTGTTGGTATAGAGACATAACCAGGTAGACACAACAACTGTGTTGGTATAGAGACATAACCAGGTAGACACAACAACTGTGTTGGTATAGAGACATAACCAGGTAGACACAAAAACTGTGTTGGTATAGAGACATAACCAGGTAGACACAACAACTGTGTTGGTATAGAGATATAAAGAAAACAGTCGTTACGAGTAATATGGCTTCATCGGAGACAACGAATAGTGTACATATAAATAACTAATCATAACAGCGATTCATGCAGACGTGTGCCCCGAAGTGCGAAAGATTGGGCTTCCTTGATCTAAACAGTTGAAACTCAGATCCAACTGTCAAAATTCCCAATTTCCCTGAGGATATTAGTGATAAGACAGATCCAAAACAACATGCTGGGCAAGCCTTTTCGAAATACTGCCTGCAATTCTGAACCATAGCTCGGAAACGACCAGCCAAACTCGGACGCGTGGCTAGGGAGACATCAATAACTCCCTAAATTGTCTGGTCCAGGGAACGTGACCAGTCCATAGTGAAACTTCCGGCCTATCCCTTTGACGATTTTATTTCCGGATTCCTCGCCTCATTTGAACGGAGATTTCTAGGGCTAACAAAATATCTGGAGGACGGTTGGATCTGTTGTCCTATTCATGCTCGATTAAAGGCAATCACGATGTGACCTTGAGGTGGAGTAGTGCTTGATCCCAATCTGGTGGATAAGGACATGTTGGTTCTCCGTTCTCATTATCATGCATGTCATCTCTAACAAAATCTCTAACAAAAAGATTCACACACGATCTTTCCTTTTTTAGTTGCAACACTGTTCACTTCGTATTTTTGACTACTTTATTTTAAATATCGTTATACTCTTCCTCTTCATTATCTTCTTCTCTTTCACCATTACTATATCTACATATGGAGTCCTCAAAAATAGTTAAGGTTCAAGGATAACTTACTGTGAAGGTTCGTCCCCACGGATCAGTGTTCAGTACGCAGTTGCCTAACCAAACCTCAGTCTTGTAGGATATGCTTGGCTAAAACATACTAGCCGTTTTGTAATCATCGTTGTTGGTGGTGGTTCTAGCCTTCAGCACCTATTTTTGGGAGAAATGTGCTCCCCCTTCCCCACCTTCTCCCCCTTCTCCACTTTCCCACCTTCTCCCCCTTCTTCACTTTCCCCATCTTCCCCACCTTCCTCACTTTCCCCATCTTCTCTACCTTCTACCCTATCTCCACTTTCCTAACCTTCTGCACTTTCGCCACCTTCCTCACTTTCCCCATCTTCCCCACCTTTCCCATCTTCTCCCACTTCCTCACTTTCCCCACCTTCTCCACCCTCTCCACTTTCCCCATCTTCTCCCCCTTCCTCACTTTTCCCATCTTCCCCACCTTTCCCATCTTCTCCCACTTCCTCACTTTCCCCATCTTCTCCACCTTCTCCAATATCTCCACTTTCCCAACCTTCTCCACTTTCGCCACCTTCCTCACTTTCCCCATCTTCCCCACCTTTCCCATCTTCTCCCCCTTCCTCACTTTCCCTATCTTTCTCACCTTCTCCACTTTCCCTATCTTCCTCACTTTTCCCACTTTCACGACCTTCCCCACCTTCCCCATCTTCCCCATTTTCCCCACCTTCTCCACTCTCTCCACCTTCTCCACTTTCTTTACCTTCCCTACCTTCCTCACTTTTCCCCTTTCTCCATTTTCCCCATCTTCTCCACCTTCTCCACTTCCCCACCTTCTCCACTTTCTCCACTTTCCCCACCTTATTCACTTTCCCCATCTTCTCCACATTCTCCACTTTCCCCATCTTCTCCACCTTCTCCACTTCCCCACCTTCTCCACTTTCTCCACTTTCCCCACCTTATTCACTTTCCCCATCTTCTCCACCTTCTCCACTTCCCCACCTTCTCCACTTTCTCCACTTTCCCCACCTTATTCACTTTCCCCATCTTCTCCACATTCTCCACTTTCCCCATCTTCTCCACTTCCCCACCTTCTCCACTTTCTCCACTTTCCCCACCTTATTCACTTTCCCCATCTTCTCCACATTCTCCACTTTCCCCATCTTCTCCACTTCCCCACCTTCTCCACTTTCCCCACCTTCCCCACCTTCTCCACTTTCCCTATCTTCCCCATCTTCTCCACTCTCTCCACCTTCTCTACTTTCCCCACCTTCCCCACCTTCTCCACTTTCCCTATCTTCCCCATCTTCTCCACTCTCTCCACCTTCTCCACTTTCCCCACCTTCCCCACCTTCTCCACTTTCCCCATCTTCTCCACCTTCTCCACTCTCTCCACCTTCTCCACTTTCCCTACCTTCCTCACTTTTCCCACTTTCCCTATTATCCCCACCATCCCTAGCTTCCCCATCTTCCCCACCACTGACTGAGAACGTTGCCCGTGTCGTCATTATCATACATTTGATCTTTATCGCCAAGAGCCCAAATCATTCCATCGATATGTCTGACTATTGTTCCTGTGACATAATACCTACTTTATTTAACATTTCGTGTCCTCCCCAGTTTCATCTTTTCTTCTTTACTGCGCACGTCACCTTCATCGCTAAATATTGTTATAAATCTATTTCAAATGATCATCTTTATATCTATTTCCATTCCTGAAGTCACCGAGATGATTTATATGGTTGAAGAATAAAGGCCACTTGCCCCTACGGTTGCCACCCACTGAACACGTAGACGTGGGAGGTTGGCTTTAAATCCCAGCGAACCATTGTTTGAATCCTGCCGTGAACTGGTTTCGCAAACCGGGTATGTCGTGAGTTACTTTATGGTGTCGGCTCATCTCCATGTCGACCCAGCTGTGAACTGGTTTATCTGATGAACTCACGGGGAAATTTCAGAGCTACGAAATTCGTGCTCTGTCGTCAGCTCTTTCATCAATTACAGGGAGTGAGCACATATGGATGTGAGATGAAGTCGCTTCTATGAGCACATATAGATGTGCCAGGTGAGACGAAGTCGCTTCTATGAGCACATATAGACGTGCCAGGTGAGAAGAAGTCGCTTCTATGAGCACATATAGACGTGTCAGGTGAGATGAAGTCGCTTCTATGAGCACATATAGACGTGTCAGGTGAGATGAAGTCGCTTCTATGAGCACATATAGATGTGCCAGGTGAGATGAAGTCGCTTCTATGAACACATATAGATGTGCCAGGTGAGATGAAGTCGTTTCTATGAGCACATATAGACGTGTCAGGTGAGATGAAGTCGCTTCTATGAGCACATATAGACGTGTCAGGTGAGATGAAGTCGCTTCTATGAGCACATATAGATGTGTCAGGTGAGATGAAGTCGCTTCTATGAGCACATATAGACGTGTCAGGTGAGATGAAGTCGCTTGTATGAGCCATTTTCTATTTCCCTGTTCAGGCTAGGTTTTATATATATATATACACACACACGCACATATTTGGCAAAAGAAACTTTCACTACGGGTGCCGGTGTCTTTAGATACGCCACTGCTTACACACAGACATTGGAGTTAGGGATGGGCAGAGAAAAGTAGAGAGTAAAGAATAGGCTGAAAACGACAGGGGTGATAATCTATTCTATAGCTGGCTGGTATTGGTTGACAAACGCGGGCTCGGTCAGCGGTCAACGCGCTCTCTACGTCCTTGCACACACCGATTGCCCCTTCAGCTCAAAAGCATTCAGTAATGCAGTGGTTCTCAACTCTATTTACCACATACACACATTTCACCATATGTCATAATGAAGATTCTAAAGATTCAGTTTATTGATCTGCTCAGAAATGGCAACATCTTGTTCTTCTTCTTCTGCTTCTTCTTCTTCTTCTTCTTCTTCTTCTTCTTCTTCTTCTTCGTACGCTGTCAAACGTCAACCTCTATTTGTTGGAAGAAAGCAGCGGTCATCCTAAGGCTGTCGACACTGCCACAGAGCTTGTCTTGTGTTGCCACTGGTGATGGCCACATGTGCTTTCTCTGGTCCTCGTATGTCGGGCAGTTTTGCAGCAGATGTTCAGCGGTCATTTTCCCCGTACCACAGGTGCATTCGTCAGTGCCACCTATCTTCAATTTGTTGAATAGGTGGTACCTCAGTCTATTGTGGCCAGTGCGAAGTCTGAAGAGGAGGATCATTCAATAAATGATTGTCAATTGAGGAGCGAGTTGTTAAACAAAATATCTCAATTCCATTGTCCACCACCACCCTGTCCTTTCCATAGCTGATGTTTTGTACAGCGGCCACAGACATTGTCCTACAAATGATTGTTTGAATTAAAGAGAGTAATTCTTTCAAGAGAACAAAATAACAACAGCTCCTGTTTGAATTAAAGAGAGTAATTCTATCAGGAGAACAAAAGAACAACAACTCATTTTTGAACGATCCTGAGTGAACAAATCTGACATCAACCAGCAATTGGGAACACGATCCCACAACAGCTGATTGATCACGTTGGAATGAACATCAACCAAATGCTAGAGATTTGATCTGCACAACTAGATCCTTGATCTCAACGGCCATGTCATCGATTCTTGTTTGAACAGCAGCTGTTGTTTTTTTTTTTTTTTTTTTTTTGCGTTCGCCTTATTTCTCTATTCCCCAAGGCGGCGTGCATTACACTGTGGTTTTTATTTTGCGCCTGTCGGCCCAGTGCATCCGACTTTAGCATGCATTTTATGTAAGGGTCTGCTTCCTCCTGCATTTTCTAGGCTTTGCTTCCCCGGGGTAACGGCCGGTGCTGTGATGGGGATCGAACCCAGCACCTCCTGGTTGTGAACCGTGTCATTTAACCACTAGCCCACGCCGTCCCCTCAGCAGCTGTGATAATGAACTTGCTCTGGTGTTTTCTCTAATCCGTTTTAGAACACAATTTCCACCATTTTGAGAGCGCAAGGTTCAATCAGTTGACCCAATAGTGTGTGGCAATCTCGGGTTTTCCAGATCTGAACAAAACAGACTGACAGATGGAAGTGAAAGTGAAATGCTATGTCGGGACAATAAAATCAAGCTTGGTGTCCTGTAGGTTGCCAATAGTCTTGCCACTGATCCAAGGTAACTAAAGATACGAGTGAGATTGATGACTAGCGCAGCTTCTTCCTAACTATAATCCTCATACAGCCCACATCACATTATGAAGACACAACCATCTGATGTTGTGGCTTCATCACTTGCGATGGGCAATAACTCTAGCATACAATTTGTAGAATTGTAATTTCTAGAAAGATATACCAACAGTTTGAGTCTGTGGTCCCAATTCCTTCATTGAAACTCGGACATTCGATAAAATGACGGTATTCCGCCCTGGTTGAGAACCCATGTCCAAGTGCATTTCTATTGAAGGGCTGTAATCTTCCACGTCAGGGATTAGCGTTTCGTCCTTGACTGCTGATCCCTCTTACCGAAATGGGACAAAAACAAAACGAAGCCCACGTGACGGCCACAAGGCCTTCCGCAGGAACAACGAACTAAAGAAAACTCATAATGAAAACAACTAATGCATTACAGTAATAAACAAAGACAACCAATATACAATATGCAAGGTGGCAGTCATAATTAGACAGAGTTTGTGACAGATTGTGTCAATCGTGATATTCTAGTTCGGACAAAGTGGCTAATATTGGAAGTAAACACATTTTTAATATGCGTACTTTTGACAGATGCACTGGGCGATATACATCGAAAAATACAGCACAGCGCAATTTGATTTAAGGAACAGGGATAAAAAAAGAAGACAAATTAATTAGTTCAGCACGATTTAGGATTCAACGAATACTAGGGACTGCGATCCTAGTGGCACGAGAGTTCAGCACGATTTAGGATTCAACGAATACTAGGGACAAAAAAGAAGACAAATTAATTAGTTCAGCACGATTTAGGATTCAACGAATCCTAGGGACTGCGATCCTAGTGGCACGAGAGTTCAGCACGATTTAGGATTCAACGAATACAAAGGACAAAAAAAAAGAAGACAAATTAATTAGTTCAGCACGATTTAGGATTCAGCGAATCCTAGGGACTGCGATCCTAGTGGCACGAGAGTTCGGCTGCGATCCTAAAGGTACGTGAGTTCGGAAAGAGAGGTGCATCATTTGAGCCCTCAGAGAACGAAATTGTCCGACATAGGTGTAACACTGGCACCAAAAGGGTATGTCTCAAACACTTGAGAACTGTCCACAGTGTAAGTGAAGCGTAACTCATGTGCTAACTTATGTTGAGATGTTTGACGACCTAAAGCAGGAGCTCTGACAGGAACGACATATCAACAACGTTGACTATCTGGGAGACGACTTATATATAGAACCATTGAAATAGGCTAAGTTTAGGATTTATGTTATTTCATATGGTACGTCGAATCTGGGTTCATGTAGTTTACTTATCATTAGCATTTCTGTGGTAGTTTAGTATTTATATATATATATATATATATATATATATATATATATATATATATATATATATATATATATATATATATAAATATGTATATTGATTGATCTAGTCTTAATGATGCAGAGTTTTTGGAGAGAAATAAATATAACTGTCTAAATCGTCATTCTTCAAGAAAATTTGTCTAGAAATGGTACATATACTTCTTTGACTGAACATTATCTCTAATCACGAACTACTTGTCTGGACAAGCAAAATATGTACACCATTATAGCAGGTCCCCTCTGGTGTGGTAGAGTCTATGTTTAGCTGAGTAGTTTACTGTCTTAAGAGATGCAACATGTTTCTATCTGCACAACGACACGACTTCAACACAGAAAAACACAGTAAACACTATCCTGACCATAAAACACAGTAAACACTATCCTGACCATAAAACAAAACAATATAATTTATTTACATGAATAATCGTTCCACAATTTCAAGAACCAAAAAAATTCATAAACTAGATAATCATAATGTAGATATATATGTTATTTAGTCCTGTAAATTCAAAGAGCATTAGTCGCCAAAAATCTCAGAGGCCTTGTTCTATTGCTCATGATGTTTGTAAGACGATACTTTTATATATTTTTTAGCCCGCGGTAACCTGTAATTTAGTAAATAATTGTTATAATTCTTTGTCGTTGTTACTTGGTACCCCCTTTATGTTGCTGCCCTACGCACCTGCGCATCTTGCAGAAGCATGTAAAGTATGCAACTGGTCCCAAATCTTTCCGATAATATTATTATGTGACCTTAATGAACCATTTTATTTTATAATCACAAATAAATCATTTTCAGGGCTAATCAAGATTAGATGACCAGACTTACAAGATGGTAATCACGTCCTATCATGACCTGAAGGACTCTGTCTGTGGTTAAATTGACCCGCTTCGTCGAAAGAATATATGCCCCATAACAGACAGGACACTCAGATGAGTGGCAGTCAACGAGTGAATGAGTCGGAGACAGACAGTATATGGTGAGTAATTGACAGTGAAGGACTTCTCTTTGGCCTTCTATCACTCAGGGGTGCAAAGGCTGTCAACCAAACCTCGCCAAGCAGCTCTGTCCTGTGCAATCTTTTCCACTTACTTCCAGGTTTTTTCTGTTTTCTTTACTTGCGGCTCTAGATCTCGTCTCCGTGTATTCCTTGGTCTGCCTATGCCTCTCCTTCGCTGTGGGTTCCATGACAGAGATTGCCTGGTGATACTGCTTGTGGCTTTCTAAATGTATGACCTATCCATCTTCACTTTCTTCCTAATATTTTCTGTTCCAATTTACCGTGTCCCGCTCTCTCCCCCAATCTGCTGTTTGTAACTTTGTCAAACCATTTTATACCAATAATCTTTCTCAGGGATCAGTTGACAAAACCCTGCAGTCTCCTGCCATTGCCTTTGGTCATCCTCCAGCCATCTGTTGACAAAACTCTGCAGTCTCCTGCCATTGCCTTTGGTCATCCTCCAGGTTTCGGCTCCATATAGCAGGACTGGCTTCATATTGGAATTAAAAATCCTTATTTTTGTCTTCCTTCTTATTTCCTTGGAGTTCCATATGGGTTTCGACATTCTGAATGAAACTCTTGCTTTTTGTATCCTTGCTTTTATATCCTCGTCTGTCCCTCCTTCCTTATTGATGATACTTTCTAGATATGTAAATACTTCAACCTCTTCCAGTGATGTCCCTCCCAACCTGATTGGTTCTGTGTTTGCTGCATTGACCCAAATTATTTTTGTCTTTTCCTCATGGATCTTCAATCCGACTTGTTTAGCAGTATAATCCAGTCTATCCACTTTCCCTTGCATTTGGTTTTGGCTGTGGGACATAAGGCTATATCATCCGCAGAATCCAGGTCCTCCTGCTGTGTATTTAAGGTCCACTGGACTCCATTTCTCTCATTTGTTGTTACTTTCATAATCCAGTTCACCCTCAGATGAACAGGAAATATGAAAGTCCCATATGAGGCTTCGAAGAAACTATCGGGAAAGTTTCAAAAACAAGGCAGACCAATCGAAAAAAACTTAGGGAAAAGATAAGAAAGAGGGAAGTACAAAAGAAAAGATGGGTAGAATACTTTGAAGAGCTTTCGAACATACCAGCACCAGACATCCACCAGCAGAGGAGGACCTGCCGATAAACTGTGATAATCCAAGTATAGAATGGATTGAAAGGGCGATAAAGTGTCTACGGAACGAAAAAGCAGCAGGGCCTGATGGGATACCACCGAAAGCCATAAAAGCAGATTTTGAAACATCTACTAACGTGCTCCACAACTTGATACCCGCCACCTGGGAGCAAGACAGTTTACCAAATGATTGTAGAGGGGGCTACCTGGTTAAATTACCTAAGAAAGGAGATTTACAGAAATGTAAAAACCATAGAGGAATAATGTTATTATCAGTACCGGGAAAGGTGTTAAATAAAGTAATACTAGAAAGGTTGAAAAAGGCAGTGGATAACCATATAAGGGATGAGCAGGCGATCGTCAGACAGAATACATCATGCATTGACTAGATGACCACATTACGGATAATTGTGGAGCAATCATTGGAATGGAATTCGAGTTTGTACATCAATTTCGCTGATTATGAAAAGTCTTTCGACAGTTTCGACAGATATATATACTCTCTGAAAACTTTTGATGCACTATGGAATTCCTCAAAAGCTCACAAACATAATTAGACAGACGTATGCATGTATGCAATGTAGAGTTATACACGAAGGACAACTCGCAGAGCCATTCACCATTAAATCAAGGATATGGCAGGGTTGCCTACTGTCGCCTTTCCTGAATGACTTACAAATAGAGAATGTATTAGGGTATTCAGTGATAGACAATGAGATTGAATGAGGGAATACTTTGTTAATAAATAACTGACTAAGTGGTAGACAGAAGATGATTCTATGACATTCAATAAATACCCTCAGACATGAAATCAGCGAATGTGTTTATCCGTTTTGGCTGAGACAAACGTTATCACGTTAACATATACAATTATCATCAGGTAAACATTATCATATACAATTATCATCAGGTAAACATTAACATATACAATTATCATCAGGTAAACATTAACATATACAATTATCATCAGATAAACATTAACATATACAATTATCATCAAACTTAGAAATTCTTTTTTGCGTGTCTGTGTCTTAATTTAGCAGTGAACCCTGTTTTACGGTGGAATTAAAATATGATCTCATCACTTTACTGTGGGCCTATGGTATGATCTCATCACTTTACTGTGGGCCTATGGTATGATCACATCACTTAAGTGGTAGCATACAATAGGAACTTACATTTTACGATTCAATAAATATTGAACACTTTCTCTACTGAATACCGAACAAACACTGAATTGACAAAAGTCTGAGAGTGTCTGTCATTATGGAGTTGTAGAAGAAGACTGCATTAACCTCTGAGTCTTCACTATATTATTCACTGTTCAAAAAGATAATAGATCCCCCTTTCACCTCTTATTCAACAGAAAATAGCATTTCATCCAATTCTTACATTTCATCAGACAATAGAGTGTCTCCAAACTCTTACATCTCAGCACACAATAGAGTGTCTCCCAACGTTTACATCGACTGATAATAGGCTTTCATGAAACTCTTACATTCAAACAGAATGTCACCAAATTCTTACATTCAAACAGAATGTCACCAAACTCTCACATTCAAACAGAATGTCACCCAACTTTCACATTCAAACAGAATGTCACCCAACTTTCACATTCAAACAGAATGTCACCCAACTTTCACATTCAAACAGAATGTCACCCATCTCTTACATTAAAACAGAATGTCACCCACCTCTCACTTTAAAACATGTCACCCAACTCTCACCTTAAAACACAATGTCACCCAACTCTCACATTAAAACAGAATGTCATCCGACTCCTGCAATCCAATAGAAAGGCATCCAACTCTTCCATTAAACAGAATATCACCCACCTCTTACCTTCAAACAGAACTAAGCCAACTCTTACATTTCAATAGGCTATCACCCAACTCTTAAATTCCAATGGGCTATCACCCAACTCTTAAATTCCAATAGGCTGTCACCCATCTCTTATATTCCAATAGGCTGGCACCAAACTCTTACATTCCAATAGGCTTTCACTTATTCCTTACATTCCAATAGAATATCACCCAACTCGCACTTTCCAACAAGGATGTAACTTCAACAAAAATCTGTCTTCACCATCCAACATACTTTTTTGTCTCTCTTTCTTTCTCTCTCTCGCTCTCTCTCTATTTCTCTCTCTATTTTATCCAGGTCAACCGTCTGGGTGAAATAGGGGTGGTGGTGGGGTGGTTGTATCGTTAACGTAATGCGAAATATGATGTAGATCGATCACTAGACACCCCCATTCTGTCCTGCAGTTGATTGATCAACAATTCATGGTCACCGATCATTTTTTGGCATGCATCAATCAATTTGATTATCAAACCGAATTAAGTGGAACATTTTTCTCTCTTCTGAACTGAAAGTCCTGCACACATGAATGTCAAAACGTCTTTAGTCCATAGCACATACATTTTTACGGGAGATAATTGATTCATTGTGACGTCTTCAGTTCTGGGTCATCTCATTGACCAGGTGTATCGGAATAAATTATAGGTGTCTATGTTGTCATTGTTGTGGCTGATTGATTGGATCATCAATAACACAAACAAGGGAGAGACACGTACACACACCGATTAGAGTGGACGTTTACGTCTTTGTAAGAATAGAAGGTTCAGTCTTCTGGCCAGCAACAATTTATGTTATCTTCACATTGTTCGTGTCAGACGGGCGAAACATGAAATCGATATGCTGATACCAGAGTACAGGACAACAACACATGCAGCTGGAGAGAGGGAGATAGAGGGGGATGGTGTGGTAGAGAGGGAGACAGGGAGAGAGAGGGAGATGGCGTGGAAGAAAGGGATACAGAGGTAGATGGTGTGGGAGAGATGGAGACAGAGTGAAAGCGGGAGATGATGTGGGAGAGAGGAAGATGGAGAGAGGGAGATGGTGTGGGAGATAGGGAGAAAGGGAGAGAGAGGGATGGTGTGAGAGAGAGGGAGGGAGATGGTATGGCAGAGACGGAGATGGTGTTGGAGAGAGAGGGAGAGAGATGGAGTTGGTGGGGGAGAAATGGAGATTGTGAGAGCGTGGGAGTTGGTGTGGAAGTGGGAGAGAGAGATAGAGAGAGAGATGTGTGAGAAAGATGGAGATGGTGTGGAAGAGAGAGAGAGAGAGAGGGAGATGATGAGAGAGAGGGGGGATTTGGGTGGGAGAGAGAGAGGGGGAAATGGTGTAGGAAAGAGAGAGAGAGGGAGATGGTGTGGGAGTAAGAAAGAGAGAGAGAGAGAAAGGGAGATGATGAGAGAGAGGGGGGATTCGGGTGGAAGAGATAGAGGGGGAGATGGTGTGAGAGCGACAGATTGACGTTCGGACGGACGGGTTGGCAGGCAGAGAGAGAGAAGTTGGTGTGGGAGTGATGGAGTTGGTGTGGAAGAGAGAAAGAGAGAAAAGAGAGAGAGGGAGGGATGGCGTAAGAGAGTGGGTGGGGGAGGGGGAGAAAACGACAAATTATGCGTAGAAATAGATCACGGATGTCCCAAAGAACTAATAGACTTTTTTCTTTCCAGTTTCTCCTGGCGCAGAACTCAAACCCTCGCTTGAGTCGTGCCTGTTCCGGACTTCCTTCTTCAGCTCCTCTATTTTCAAATGTTTTATTTGTCATGTTTGTTCTTTGACAATTATGTTCATTGTCAAGTATTTTATTTGTCAAGTATTTGGTTTGTCAAGTGCGTTGTTTGTCAAGTGTTTTGTTAGTCAAGTATGTTGTTTGTCAAGTGTGTTAATTGTCAAGTGTGTTGTTTGTCAAGTATGTTTCTTGTCAAGTGTGTTACTCGTCAAATATTTTATTTGTCGAGCGAATTCTTTGTCAAGTTGGTTCTCTGTTAAGTGTACTCTTTGTCATGTGTTTGTTGTGACGTATGATTGTTCCCTACCTTCTGTTCTTCCACTCTGAGTTGTAAACCAGTGTAAGTCTTAGCATATTGTTTTGTATCTCCCAGAGGCCGTGTCCTATTCAAGCTAACTAAGGTCTCGAACTCGGAGGCAGCGAAGTCTACACAACCCTCGCATCAAATCTTGTTTTAAAGGCTCCTTGCGCCATCTGCTACGGTAAGTCAGCCAGCTGCAGCTGTTACAATTGCACCAAGGAAGTAAATCATAAAGAACGTTCCCCCTAACAACCAAAAAACAAACTTTAATAGGGCACAGCAGGTCGGCACAGCACGTCGGGCACAGCTCATTTAACTTCAGTCCTCACATTATTTTGGGAAAAGGATTTTAGTAATTAAGTTTGTTTAACAACACTTTACACTGGACAATAAATTTAGACTATATTTGAGTATTTGAGATTAAACGAAGTGACCTTTATGTTGTCTGGGCTGCTGTAAAAATATGACAGTCACAACACCAGTTATGTCTAGTTAAAAAAAAATAATTTTGAAAAACATTTACACATTTGAGTATACACGTATTTCGATAATTATTATAAAGGCTCCAAATCAGTGCAACCTAGCTTTGAAATGTTATTTCTAATGGTTTTATGGAGCATCTCTCTTAAGGGTCATATAATAGAAAGCTAGCTTTGTTGAATTCAGTTTCCCTTCGTATCTTCTTTTAGGGTAGGAACTTCCCGTTAAAGTCGTTCGCCGTGCTCGTCTGGAAGTCATCTAGATGAGAATGCAGAAAGTGTGATTTCAATGACATGTTGCACACTAGTCTCTCGTACTTCTGCAAGAAGGGTTCTATGAGATCCTGACTAATGCCAGGCTCATTTTCTCCTAAAATGCTTGAGGCCAACTGCTGGAATGCATGCCAAGCTCATTTTCTCCTAAAATGTTTGAGGCCAACTGCTGGAATGCATGCCAAGCTCATTTTCTCCTAAAATGTTTGAAGCCAGCTGTTAGAATGCATGCCAAGCTCATTTTCTCCTAAAATGCTTGAGGCCAACTGCTGGAATGCAGGCCAAGCTAATATGTCATCATCTGTGAGAATTTCATCAAAAGGCTTTACCTCGGAAGAGCTAATTTATTTGTGGACCGACAAAAACATTTTCTGTAATTTTGGTCTCATTAAGTCTTGGGAATTTCTCACGAAGGTACACACATCTTTCCCTGTTTCGATTCATGGCTTTTACAAAATTCTTAATTAGCACAAGTTTGAGGAATATGAAGAGGAAGAAGAAAGCCTGTTATAGATTCTACAAGTGGTTCGTTAAGTACATTCATTTCCTTCGGTTGAAGTGATTGTCGTGAGGGCTAATATTTCTTCTTATAATGTGAAGTCTTGGCACAGATGTCACAGAGACAGAGGAAACAGTCAACAATTTGTGCTACTATACCGTAGCCCTCATTAAGATGGCAATGGCCTTCAGGTCACCAGAAATCTGCCACTTATATTTGTCACAGTTGATGGCGTGTAACGGTTGTTACAAACTGTTGAAGGTTACGTTCATTTTGGTTACATCTCTGAGTAGAACTGATGGAGAAACCTTTACATTATGGAGCAGCAGCGCTTTCAAACTTGAACGTATCACAGAACAGTCCCAAATCGCCGTCTATTTGGTCGCTACATAATGCTAACATGAAACCCACAATATTCACACAAGTAATGAGTTCGTCTGTTTGAAAAAAAAAAAAATGGAGGCAGTTTTGTTGGGCTGACCACGAAACATAGATACGTATACATTATCTTCTAGAAGATTTTATTGCTGTTAATATGTACGTCAACAGCTCCCTTTATAGAGGATGTGATTGAGACAGTCTAGACCTCAACAGCTCCCTTTATAGAAGATGTGATTGGGACAGTCTAGACCTCAACAGCTCCCTTTATAGAAGATGTGATTGGGACAGTCTGTACCCCAACAGCTCCCCTTTATAGAAGATGTGATTGAGACAGTCTAGACCTCAACAGCTCCCCTTTATAGAAGATGTGATTGAGACAGTCTAGACCTCAACAGCTCCCCTTTATAGAAGATGTGATTGAGACAGTCTAGACCTCAACAGCTCACTTTATAGAAGATGTGATTGAGACAGTCTAGACCTCAACAGCTCCCCTTTATAGAAGATGTGATTGAGACAGTCTAGACCTCAACAGCTCCCCTTTATAGAAGATGTGATTGAGACAGTCTAGACCTCAACAGCTCACTTTATAGAAGATGTGATTGAGACAGTCTAGACCTCAACAGCTCACTTTATAGAAGATGTGATTGGGACAGTCTAGACCTCAACAGCTCCCCTTTATAGAAGATGTGATTGAGACAGTCTAGACCTCAACATCTTTCCTTTACATTTCCTCTCAATTCCAAATCTATCGCTATGGCTTTCAATTCGTTTTCTGTAAATGTATATGCTTATTGAGACTCTCCATCATGCACACCATTAGCATTTCTTGATGCAGAATCTCTCACATGTGACGAATAGACTTGACATTTGTTCTCATTACCTATAGTACTTGAATGTGGTGGGTCTAGTACGGGAAGGCCTTTCCACGGTGAATGCTGGAGAAATATTAAGATTTATAAAAATCCTATATTTTTTTGTTTGGGGTGGGGGGGGGGGGGGTGGGGGAGAATCATGCTAAATACCAATCACTAATAAGGTTTGTATGTTCCTTCAACACTATTGTAGCTGTTAAACGCATCAATTAACCTGTAGGTTCCACCAGCAACGCATACTCATTGCGTAATTTTGGCAAAATGTGTGCGTGACACAGTACAGATGCTCATCACAAATCTCACCCCCGGAGACGATCCGATTTCATTACCGTTGTGTAATTATGTCGCCTTTGTGATAGCAAGGTTATTTGTCTCCTAATATGGTAAAAACAGTCGGCATTGTTCACACTTAAACGAGACGTCCTAAACTAAACGTCTACACTCACATAATCTATAACGCAAATTAGGACAAGAAGAGAATGTAGTGTTTGTTCTGTTTTAGTTCATCCCGTAACCCATCAGGTCGTTGGGGCACACATGAAGACACTCCCAAAAACCCACGCCATCCCTCTCTGTCTGTCGCCGCCTGTCGTATCAAACCGGGACGAAGGCCTGACCACTCAGTGATGTTGTCCACCCATCTCTTCCTTGGACGTCCTCGCCCTCTCTGTCCCGGTACGGAACCAAAGAGTATCGAGTTGGTAATTCCGTTGGACCTCGCGACGTGCCCGCACCAGGCCATCTTTCGTCTTTTGATAGCTGTGAACAGATCTTCATAAGGACCATTAGCGTCTTCAACTCTCTGACGTATTTCTACGTTCACGACACGATCAGTGGTATAATTACTGATTTTGTCCAGCTGGAGGGCCACTCTCCTGTCTGCCAAATTCTATTGCAGATGTATGTCAGCCTCCCCTCCCACTTGTAGAAGCTTTGCTAATCCCGTTAGAATGTGTCAAACATCTTTAAAACTAGAGCCAATTCGTGATTTTTAGTGTTGTATTCGTTATCAGCATGTTTAGATTAGTTTTAAAAAGCGACTTTTGTCTCAGATACTTTTTGTACGTTGTTCATTGTCCCAAAACGCTGACAAGAGAATGATAATTGTCCTGGACATATGGCAGATTTGTCGCTTATAATACGAGTTTAACAATAATATTCCCAATGTCCTCAATGTTGACTGCAAACATCATCCAGAGTCATCCTACGCCATTGGGACAGTGTGTGCGCTGTAACTGGTTTAGTTTATCCAAGCGCGAAATGTTCTTGTCCATGATATGCAAATACGGTCTGCAGCTGGAACTGGAATTCCCTCTACTCTACAATTTTGGTGACGTGTCTATCGTGGGTTGCTGATATACGTAGGTCCTCGCTGAAGGCAATGCTCCTATTGAACGACATTCCAGGCTGATAGATTTTGTGCAATGTGTTCCAGCTGGTGGTGTTCATTTAACATCACTTAATATATCAAGGTAGGAGCTCAGGGAGAGAAGAGTACCATCAGGGTTAGGTGAAACATACTGATCAAGGTGGGATCAGAGTACCATAAGGGTCAGATGAAACATACTGATCAAGGTGGGAGCAGAGTAACATCAGGGTCAGGTGAAACATACTGATCAAGGTGGGAGCAGAGTACCATAAGGGTCAGATGAAACATACTGATCAAGGTGGGAGCAGAGTACCATCAGGGTCAGGTGAAACATACTGATCAAGGTGGGATCAGAGTACCATCTGGGTCAGGTGAAACATACTGATCAAGGTGGGAGTAGAGTAACATCTGGGTCAGGTGAAACATACTGATCAAGGTGGGAGCAGAGTACCATCAGGGTCAGGTGAAACTGATCATGAACACCACCTTCTCTGGTGTCCTGGTCGGGCTCCTCCATTGACACTGTAGTCCTCATAATGGTAAGCTTACTATGGAGCCTCGCTTGTGCATTACATCTAGAGGCGTCAACAAATGATGAATGCCAATTACTGTGTTGTTGTTTATGGCTGGAAATGCGGGAATGGGGAGGCGGAGTGTGTGGCGTGTGGGTAAGACGGATGAGGGTGAGGGTGGGGGAGAAGGCGGAGGTGTGTATAAACGAAGAATGTAATAATTTCCACTTTCAATCACGGCAATGTGGCAAGTCAGGTCTGTCTGGACATTGTTTGCATGGAGAGTACATTCCCTTAGATGACATCTTACTGGCGAAAATGGAGACAAGATGGATCGGCTAATAATGTCCGACACGTAACGCTTGCAGGAAAGAGTGGAAGACAAAGAGGAGAGATTGGGCTTGATGAACACGATTGTGTCACCTCCCTGTTTTACAATTTCTGACTATATTGTATATTTTGGTAATTCATTTCCTATTGTTCCCATTGTATTATATGTTTTTCTTTGCATCCAAGAACAAGGAGAGATACAGAGTACAGAGAAGAAATAGAAAAAGGAGAGACAAAGAGTACAGAGAACAAATAGAACAAATAGAACAGGGAAAGAAAAAGATTACAGAAACAAATAGAACAAGGAGAGACAAAGAGAGACAAAGAGTAAAAAGAACAAATAGAACAAAGAGAGACAAAGAGTACAGAACAAATAAAACAAGGCGTTAGAAAGGATAGAAATATCAAAGTGGGAACGATATGGATGAGTTTAACGAAAGAAAGAATATTGCGTCTTTTTTCTGGACCCAGAAAGCCAGCAGGAGTAAAGGATCTCACCAGTAGCACACGTGGTGAATGGGAACAGCCGTAAACATGTCGGTTAGTGGTGATCAAGTAGGGTTGGCTCTGGAAGCGGCTGCATGTAAAGGTCACCTCTTCATCTCAAGGTAGAAGAGGAGTGAGCCCTACATCAGACGTTACAAGAACAGGGACACCAACATCCCATGGTAGAAGAGGTATGACCACTAAACACCATCGTAGAGACCCCATTTTGGAAAAAGAGTGACCCCTAGACCACCATAATAGAACGAAAGTGACACAGCCAAGTCAGAAATAAAGGAGTCATAGTTGACTGTTTGCGTCAGGCTCAGTAAACGAGGCCACATTCCGCCTCAAAGTGCCGGCGCTCGAAAGAAGCTGTACCCGTGCAGGCTGGCTGAGAGAATCGGGATCGAGGAGGGTTGGCAAACACGGTCCCATCCGTGTTTTGCTGAAATCAGATGTCTTGGTCCAGAAAGGAGCAGATATTGCGGCCACGCTGTTAACTATATCCGAACTGAAGAAAATGTCCTTTCCAGGACGAACGAAGAATTAGAAGAAGAAGATAATAACTGAAAGAGAAATGAGGGCTAAGAGTGAGATAAAATCAGCTGAACAATGAAATAGAAGAAGCTGAGAAAGATTGAAGAGAAACAGAGAAATGAAATAGCAGACAAACATGATTCAGAAGAAACGAGCTGATGTAATGTAATTGGAAAAGTACGAATTTCAGAGAGGAAGACGTTATTAAGCATGTATAAAATATAGAGACTGAATAAAAAATAAAACATGCTAGTTAGAAGAGATAGATAGGAACAAAAATGTCGAAAAGAAGAAAAAAAATATAGAGTAAAACAGAAACGTTAAAAAAAAAGAGAGACATAGGAATAGACACGTCAAATGGAAGAGAGAAATCGTTAACACGAAAATAGACATAACAATTAGAAGAGAGATATAGATAAAAAGAAGCACTCATGTCTAACAAGAGAAACATATAGAGAGGAAAAGACGTGAAATGGATAATGGACATAGATAAACAGGAATAGACATATCAAATGGAAAAGAGAAATGGATAAACATGAATATACAATACAAATGGAAGAGAGAACTAGGAATATGCATGTCAAATGAAAGAGAGAACTAGGAATATACATGTCAAATGGAAAAGAGAAATGGATAAACAGGAATATACATGTCAAGTGGAAGGGAGAACTAGGAATAGACATTTCCAATGGTATAGAGAAATAGATACAGAGGAAAAGAAAAGAGAAATAGAGGAACAAAGCCATAGACCAAAATAGAATAAGAAAGACAGAAGAATGAACAAGGAAGAACGAAGATGTTCGAAACGATGGACACAAAGAACAGGCTGAAACATCTGGTCCAGGAACAGGCTGTGTAGCGCGTGTCACATGCCACATAACTGTCACACTTCCACAAGTAATTCCGTTTCAGTACAGACCTGCAACCTGTAGGTCAGGTGTCTTCAATCTGGGGCCTAGGAAGAGTCATGAGGGGTCCACTAAGATCGATGCTTGACTCACCAATAGTCAGGTGTGGTCTACTAAGATCGATGTTTGACCTCCCCCCCTTCCCCAATAGTCAGGTGGGGTCCACTAAGATCGATGTTTGATTCACCAATAGTCAGGTCGGGTCCATTAAGATCGATGTTTGACTTACCAATAGTCATGAAAGGTTCACTAAGATCGATGTTTGATCCACCAATAGTCGTGAGGGGTCCACTAAGATCGATGTTTGACTTACCAATAGTCATGAAAGGTTCACTAAGATCGATTTTTGATCCACCAATAGTCGTGAGGGGTCCACTAAGATCGATGTTTGACCCACCAATAGTCAAGTGGAATCCACTACAATCGGAGTTTGAACCACCAAGTCATGTTTGGTTCACAAAGAGTCATGATGGGGCCATCAAGTAATTTTGGGTTCACCAAATCATGTGTGGTCTAATAAGAGTCATGTGGGGTCCACAAAGAGTCAGGTTGTATCCGCAAAGTGTCAAGTGCAGTCCACTAAGAGCTGTGTTGGATTCTCTAAAAGTCAAATGTGATCCATTGAAAGTTATGAGGCGTCCGCGTAGAAAATCTAGACTTCGCAATTACATTTAATTGATGTTTTCCTCTATATTATTATTCAATCGTTCTTTTTTTTTACGTTTTACAATCTTGGCCAGCTCCGCCCATGACCAGTCCCAGTTCGGATGAAAACGGTGGAGGGAGTGAGCGTGAGGCCCAACTCCCTCGCTCCATAACAACTTTCTTACAGCAAAACTCCAAGCAACACATCTAACAAGCCCACCATCTTACAAGCCCACCATCTTACAAGCCCACCATCTAACAAGCCCACCATCTAACAAGGCCACCTTGAAGGAGACAGTCCCTTCAACATAATCCATGGCTCGGATCAGCCACATCTCGAATAAAACTAGTTTGTTTGTCTCCGTTCTATCAAGTTGGAAGACCTCCAGACCTGGTATAAGGAATGTAGACCGATACAAGAACAATACTGAAACGATGGGAAGGGCTGGATAAAATAGCAAACGGCAGACCAGCTTGAGTTGATTGCTTGTACACACCACACGATGATAACGAGGAAGAAGATCATTCTTGGCCATTGCCTGCCACAACGGTTAGTGACAATCACGCCTGATATGCAGCAACAAACTCCCTCCACCTCACTCAATCAGCCGGCATTTTGATTTCAATTTTTATGTTTTTCGCCAAGTTTTCTTAGGTCGGCCTCTTTTTCGTCTTCCATTCGGGGTCCATACCACGGTAGTTCTAGTCATGACCTTCCCATGACACGGCCTACACGTCCATTGTTGACGGGTCACGACGGCGTGCTGGCCTTCCCGGCTGCTCTGAGGAATTATCCAACTGTGCACGTCTGATTACTTTGAAATGAAGAGCTGGTGGCAGGTTCGTACACATGTCGCTCTTCTAGTCACGGGAACTTGTGTTCAAAACCGTCGTGAGACATTTGTGTTTTTTATGTTGGAGGTAAGATAAAACTTAGCACTCACACTGATTTGGGACAGTAGGGGCAGGTGGTCAATATTCCTCAATCCTAACCAGCCTCCAAGGGGACCTCACAATGGGATCACTCACCGTTAAGTTAGTTAGTATACTATGAAAAATGTGATCTTAGAATACTACAAATGTGAGATGGCTTTTTTATTTTATTTTGAGGGGTGGGGTGGGTGGGGGGTCTGTATAGAGAATTGCGGTGAACTATCATTGACTTCATAGCCCTCCTGACGAAGATAGTCTGGGAGAACACTGCAGTCTCACAGCACCAAGGTTCGGGTCTATGATACCTGCGTTCGTGGCGCACTCTCGTGGAAGCGAGACTTGGAGCAGTTACACTAAGCAGAGACGGCGGCTCAACACCTTTCACATGAGGTGTATTGGGGATTGGGTGGCAAGAGATGGCCACATAATACGATCTTACAGAGAGCAAACACTCACAGCATGTACTAGCTGTTGAGCCAGCGACGTCTTCATGACTGGGGTATGTTTGCCGCATGGAAGACGAGAGGCTGTCCAAGGATATCCTCTTTTGACAGCTGGTCATTGGGGAATCAGTCATCACACACTGTGATTTAAAGACGTATGCAAGAGGAACATAAAGTCCTGGGAAAAAGTTGCTCAGGATCGAGCTGTTAAGAGACAGTCAGTTGGAGGAGGCAAAGTGACTGCTGACGCTCGTAGAGACCTTCTGGCTGCTGAGAAAAGAGAAAGACTGAAGAGATCAAGGAACAGCCAGGCAAGCCAGCCTCCTTAGTATGGTTGTGCGATCTGTGCAGGATTTGTAACTCGCCAATCGGCCTTTACAGCCCTAGCAGACAGTGCTGAAATACAAGAGAGTGAACAAAACTCACAGGGCCCATATGATGGTACTCTGGAGATTATCGATCTGTTACAGGCTGAGAACCCCTAGTCAAGGTAACGGTGACCCAGACAAAGGCTGTTCCTTGTTCAGACTTTGTGGGCACATAATAGAGGTGGGTGGCATTGATTGACAGCCGACATAGGGCTCCGTGTAACAGGTAACAATGGATTACAGTAGCCAGCATGGCTGTCGTAGTAGATGAGGCGTCAAAGACTTTATTGTAAAATGCTTCATTGTTCTATGTCATCATTGTACTGGTTTACCCTTGTAACACTTCTTCATTGCAACATTTCTTCATTGTAACACTTCTTCATTGCAACATTTCTTCATTGCAACAGTTCTTCATTGCAACATTTCTTCATTGCAACAGTTCTTCATTGCAACATTTCTTCATTGTACTAGCTCTTCATTGTACTAGCTATTCATTGTACTAGCTATTCATTGTACTAGCTCTCCATTTTACTAGCTATTTGTACTAGCTCATTGTACTAGCTCTTTGTACTAGCTCTCTATTGTACTAGCTGTCCATTGTACTAGCTCTCCATTTTACTAGCTATTTGTACTAGCTCATTGTACTAGCTCTTTGTACTAGCTCTCCGTTGTACTAGCTGTCCATTGTACTAGCTCTCCATTGTACTAGCTCTCCATTGTATCAGTTTTTCTTGTATGAGTACTTTATTGTTCCAATATCTTATGTCCCTCTGCACTCCCTGGCCAATCTTACAGGTCCTCGTGCACCCGCAGTAACTGAACATGTATCCCAGTTTGAGAACACGTGTGATTGAGTCATTCTGCTTAGTGGCAGTCAGATTCATTTCCAATAATGGCCGAAATACAGATACAGCTTAATAGTTTATCATTAAAGGCATAGACAAATAAAAACAAGATATACATAGACGTGTGTTAGAAAGAAGGATCGAAAAAGACAAGGTAAAACAAGTACCAAACAACAAATAAAAATACGACATTCTCTGCTGGACGGGAAAGAACAAACAAACAATATATATAATGGAGATAAATAAATAAATAGAAATAACAGATCCCACATAAAGATGATAAGAAAAACAGAAGAGAAACAAGATACAGCGCCGATCAACAAAATGATCAACAACAAGACTTGTATGAACCTCACTGAAACCAATACCAGTTGGCGTTAGATAGTGAATTCTGACAGTACAACGTACGTGAATTCTGACAGTAAAACGTACGTGAATTCTGACAGTAAAACATACGTGAATTCTGACAGTAAAACGTACGTGAATTCTGACAGTAAAACATACGTGAATTCTGACAGTAAAACATACGTGAATTCTGACAGTAAATCGTACGTGAATTCTGACAATAAAACATACGTGAATTCTGACAGTAAAACATACGTGAATTCTGACAGTAAAACATACGTGAATTCTGACAGTAAAACATACGTGAGTTCTGACAGTAAAGCATACGTGAATTCTGACAGTAAAGCATACGTGAATTCTGACAGTAAAACTTACGTGAATTCTGACAGTAAAACATACGTGAATTCTGACAGTAAAACATACGTGAATTCTGACAGTAAAACATACGTTTCAATCGTCTCAGCATCCATTTCAGAAATGGTGTAATGCTAGAATCACGTGATCCACAAATGAATGCCTCCAGGATATAGCTGAGAGGTAAGGCGTTCTGATCACAAAATAAACCATGGAATAGAACTGCGAAACGGAAGTTGTTCAGTTCAAATTCCGCAAGTTTCAAGAGCAACCTGGTCTCAAAAGAAGTGAGATCGGCGCTTAGTACTAAACATATGGGGGCCGGACGATACAGTCAGAGGTTCAGTGTACACATTGCGCAATTAAATGAACAATCGGTAGCTGACATTGTAAATACAGCAGACAATTAACCACTGTCCGGGCTAAAGTTCAAAATGTAACAACAATACAACAGTGACCTGTGAGAAGGAGAAATGAAGACGGCACCTGCTGATGATGATATATTTGTTATGAACAATTGTTTTTCTTTTAATATTGATCTTTTCCAATGAGTTGCAATAATGAAGCCAATCTGCTAGTATTATTTAACTGCTCTTGTCCCTAAACGAGAAATGTGTGGGATCCGAACCAGAATGGATAAAGCATTTGGGGCCGGAATCAGGAAGTATAAAGAGTTTTGTGGTCGGAATAAGGAAGTATAAAGAGTTTTGTGGTCGGAATAAGGAAGTATAAAGAGTTTTGTGGTCGGAATAAGGAAGTATAAAGAGTTTTGTGGTCGGAATCAGGAAGTATAAAGAGTTTTATGGTCGGAATCAGGAAGTATAAAGAGTTTTATGGTCGGAAATGGAAGTATAAAGAGTTTTATGGTCGGAAAATGGAAGTATACAGAGTTTTGTTTTCGGAATCAGGAAGTATAAAGCGTTTTGTGGTCGGAATCAGGAAGTATAAAGAGTTTTGTGGTCGGAACCAGGATAGATAACAAGTTTTATGGTTCGAATCAGGATGGACAATGTCTATTGTCGTCCGCTGAGCAAAAACTTTGTTTCCTATGCCTGTAGTCTTGTGCATCGATTTCTGTCAATTTAATTGTTGAACAAGGTTAACAAATATGCGGAGAATGCATGGGCGTAACACATTTTATGGTAGAAATGAGATATGGAGACACCCCTGATGGAATAACGATTTATCTGAATAATATAATCAGTTTAATTGTTCGTGTCCATGTCTAGAGGACAGCAAGGGAGATTAGTACAGGAACGAGCGTCCTTCACTTTGCTCCGATAAAATATTTGCACGATGTGAGAATGATTGATTGCAGACGACTGTTTGTGCACTGGAAAACGGATTGGAAGACGTAATGCATTTATCAATGGACAATCACAGAGATTAAGAGACTGGGGGAGAATTTGGGAATCAAGATGGCGGAATCATGAGTAGCAGATGTAGAATAGATGGTATAAGAATGTTTTGTATAGTGGACATGATACTCTTCTTTGATATATCAAACCCCACCCGCTTTCCCCCTCAGAATTTGCCATTTTTTCATTTAGAAAAAGAAAACCACTTTAAAATTAGCAATGCGACTGTTAAAAAGCAAGGTTCAATTTATTCTGATTTACAAAAAAAATTATACATTTTACTACAGAACACGTGTTATCCAATTGAATAAAGTACAAGATAAATTTTCAATTTGACTAAAGAACAGGATAAATGATAGATGTGACTAAAGTACAGGATACATTATCAATTTCACTAAAGAACAAGTGAAACTATCAATTTTAGTAAATTGCAGGCTAAAATAACCATTTTACTGAACAAACTGCCCTAACAAGCTGCCCCAGCTAACAGCAAAAATTGATGAGAATATGAAGGGAACAGTCCAATTTGACTGTAACACAGAACATCGATTCAGATCAGGCAGAATTAGAAAGGACATTTATCACGGAAGAATATCTTAGGAGAGTATATCTGCCAGAAATATGCATACCCGCAAATACAGATTGCTCAGCAAACAGAACCCCATCCAATAGAGGTGAAGGGATTATTACATACAGAGGAACGGAGAAGACAAGACTCGAGGCTAACAACGGAATTATTCTCCAACAATTTCGGTGCTTAACCGAAATAAGTCTAACTTATTCATTTTACTACTGAAAGAAGTTTCATTGATTTATTTGAATGTGAAAAAGAATGCGTAAATTACTCATTTTACTAAACAACAACTTTAAATGATACATTTTATTTATTTTAGAAATATTATCAATTTAACTAAAACCACTACGTTGGTATGATCTAATTCACTTATTTAAAAACGTTCGAAAAATCCATTTTATTACAACAAGTTGCTTTATCACGTTATCACATTAATCCTTACCTGATTTGTGAGGTCCCTTTGTGCGAGAAACAAGCCCCAGACTAGCCATGTTTCTGACCTGGCAGTTGTCAACAAAGCTAGAGAGGTACCAAGACATTCAACGGTCATCAGAGGTACACACGTAGCGTACTTTCCAATTTATAATAACAAATAACCAGCACGTTAAAGTGGTCGAAAAAAAGTAGGCTGTCCAATAATAATGAAAATGAGAAGGTTGGCGATGTTTAACATGGTGAAACAGCAAATCTCAGACAAAGACAATTATTCAGATTAGCTTCGAAGACAAATGACAGAGAGATCAGCCAGAGTATAAACTAACAGAATCATACTACTTTGTGTTCAGAAAAAAAAGTTCAGTTACAATATTCAGACTGCAAACATGCCGTTGCAGACTGAAACATCAGTTCGCAACATATAGAAAAATTAGGTATACGGATAAGTGTCCGTGTGGAGAGAGCAAATAAACAGTGGAACATGTACACCAGCTAATGGAGGGGACAAGGGTAGGCCGTATGCCACTTTGCCTAGTATTTGTGGTCTATTATAAAAAACATTCGATAGCACTGAAGTTAATGCAGACTAAAATGTCCCACGAAATCAAGGCATTGGGGAACAATACGCGCGGCTTGTAGCATATATGAACGGTGGCTGCTCTACAAATATCACCATTTTTTACCGACCAATTAACATACAAATTGAACGTGGCGTACAGCAGGGTGATACAATCTCTCCCAAACTTTTCACGGCATCCCTTTAAGAAGACTTCCGTACATTTAATTGGGATCATATGGCATTAACATAGACGGAGAAATGCTCAACTACCTCCGGTTTGCGGATGACACAGCCATCATCAGCCACGGCATCAGGTAAGCTGAACAATGACGGAATGAGCTCAACAACGCAAGCGAGACAGTTGGTCTAAAAAATAATATAGACATAAGACACAATGCATGTCGAACAGTTTCTGTCCCTGCGAGAAAATGCCGGTTGGAATTGATGCCGTCAAAAACGTGAATTCGTACATCAACTTGGGCCAAGAGATTACCAACTCCCATGAGATCTCCCAAAGGTTGGCTGTGGGGTGGTTCAGCATCGACCACCTCAAGACACTACTTCAACAGGTGAAAAACAATAAAGCGAGAGCTCACACCTTCAACAGGTGAAAAACAACAATGCGAGAGCTCACACCTTCAACAGGTGAAAAACAACAAAGCGAGAGCTCACATCTTCAACAGGTGAAAAACAATAAAGCGAGAGCTCACACCTTCAACAGGTGAAAAACAACAATGCGAGAGCTCACACCTTCAACAGGTGAAAAACAACAAAGCGAGAGCTCACATCTTCAACAGGTGAAAAACAATAAAGCGAGAGCTCACACCTTCAACAGGTGAAAAACAACAATGCGAGAGCTCACACCTTCAACAGGTGAAAAACAACAAAGCGAGAGCTCACATCTTCAACAGGTGAAAAACAATAAAGCGAGAGCTCACATCTTCAACAGGTGAAAAACAATAAAGCGAGAGCTCACACCTTCAACAGGTGAAAAACAATAAAGCGAGAGCTCACACCTTCAACAGCTAGGCCATTTCAGCCAGGGTGTATGGCTGCGAGATGTGGGACTTACGGAAAAGTGACATGGCGCGGTTCCAAGCTACTCAACGAGCAAGGGAGCGTAGAACACTGTCACTAGGAGACCACGTCCGCCAGACCGCCATCAGGAGTCAAACCTGCTTCAATGTCGTCGCAGATAGGGCGTTGATAAGAGAGTACAGGTGAGCTGGTCACGTCGTACGGTAGTTGACAATAGATGCACACGTAAAGTGACGTCATGGTGGTCCTAGACCTACAATCTTCTCCCCGGACGTCACAAATGAGATGGAGAGATGGTCTTCGACAGGACCTTGGTCAAATTACGATCGGCGTGTCTGGGGACCGTATCAGCAAAAAAGGTACATTGAACACAAAATAAAATAGGGAACGTATTTGTTGCCAAATTATGTACAACTGCACGAATTTTCATTAAATTTCGTCAAATGATAATCATATTGTTATGACTTTGTAATGGCTCCTTATTTGAACTAATCCCCTCATATAGTTAGGATACTGGTAGAGAAACTGAGATTGTCATAGCTAAAGAGGGAGATTGTATTCTGCTTGACCGTCAGCAATATTAGGAGTGACGACTTGATCATGTTTTTTCTGAGGGGACGGCGTGGCCTAGTGGTTAAGTGGCACGGCTCACAAACCCCATCACAGCACCGGCCGTTACTCCGGGGAAGCAAACCTTTAGAAAACGCAGGAGGAAGCAGATCCTTACATAAAATGCATGCTGAAGTCGGATGCACTGGGCCGACAGGCGCAAAATAAAAACCACAGTGCAACGCACACCGCCTTGGGGATTAGAGAAATACGGCAAACGCAAAAAAAAAAAAAAGAAAAAAAAAGTCTTTTCTGTCTTACCGCTCCTAACTCAATTAAGAGTCATGTAGAAATATTTCTTGCTGGATGGTCTGGACAGTGAAGTAACTGATTTACGAACTAGCCACTTTTCTTGGACAAAGAAGTGTTATGCTCGTCAACCAAACTTTTTTCCAGGTCCTCACCTAAATGTGAAAGAGGGAGGCAGATGAAGAGAGAAAATCAAAGCAGATTACTTGCATCCGATACATTCACTTCTGTAACTCAACAGACCTCGCCAAACATGAGAAAATATCATTTCAAGACAGTCGGAACAGACCACTAGAGAAGGTTGTCGATGTGGATAGCGACCTCACTACGTAAAACACAATGGTAACAAAACCGCACTGCAAAACAAACGTATTCAGGTTTCTCCGAAAGCTGGTTAGGACAATCCAAATTATGTGGGACCTTTACTCTGCTGGTTAGGGTAAACCAAATTATGTGGGACCTTTACTCTGCTGGTTAGGGCAAACTAAATTATGTGGGACCTTTACTCTGCTGGTTAGGGCAAACTAAATTATGTGGCACCTTTACTCTCCTGGTTAGGGTAAAGCAAATTATGTGGGACCTATTTTCTGCTAGTTAAGGTTAACAAAACGCCGTGTTGGTATACTACTCTGCCATTTTGAGTAACAGGTACATGACGGCGACGATGATGTTGATGAGAAGAAGAAGAAGAAGAAGAAGAAGAAGAAGAAGAAGAAGAAGACAAACCTAAATAAGGAAGAACCAATCACGACATCCTCTCTCTATCTGCTAGACTTGGATCAATTCACTTCTGATGTATCTCATGATACCCATGTTCGGTGGCCGGTCGATGAATACACACTTGATAAGAAGTCGTCTATATGCGACTTCAGTACTGGCTGTGGAAAACTTGCATGTCACGTATGTAATGACTGTGCTTTTACGAAATTTACAGTGGGCCATTTACGAGTTCCAAAGTGTGCCATTTACAAGGTCCACAGTGGGAGATTTACGAAACCAAAATCTGTAAGCAAACATAATTTTATTGAAATCCCGAAACGTTATATACACCATCGACTGTAGGTGTTGATGGCTGATGTATTTACGTGAAATTGGCGGGAATCTTTATGATCCTTTCTGTGGACATCTCTTCGATAACTAGGGAGTAACTCTACCTGCTTTCAGTTAGAGGCTGAACGTTCAGTTATCTAAAGTACGTCAATTCAACCACAGACATAATCGAGGTCATCAAAAACAGGATGTAGCCATGTCTGGACTCTTAGCCAGCGCTAACAAGCACTGTCCCCGAAGGGACTCCAATTTCATCACACCAAGGTGAGGGGTAACTGACACCTGTCAGCACACCTTTTAGTAGTCCTGCTCATCTGGACACCCGGGACATTCAAGTAGCGGCCCGATAAAAGAAAGGTCGCGTTGCACTCACTTTAGCTCGAGGGACGTTTAACTGTACGGTTTCTTAGCCTAGGCTTGCTCGAGTAATACAAATAGTTGCTTACGATTTGTTAATTTAATTTTATTTATTGTCTATTTCTTTGTTGCCTTTTCTGATTACGATTTTCAAATCTGCTATCCGTATCAACGTTAACTTCCTAGGACCTTCTTTGACCATCTAACGCATGCGCGAATAACGCACCGAATCAATTCATAGCTAAATTATCGTATTTCACATTACATTGGTATGTCCAGTGCCTGACAAAGGTCTGTTTAGATAGAAACACACGAGTTCACGCATTTTACTGTCGTCTTATAAAACTGTTAAGCCTTGTTTATATTTAGCAAGCACAGAAAAAGAACATCGATTATCATGTTTAATCGCGCACGGTAATTTGCTCGCCAGTGTATCTCGGCACGGAACGCTTTATCTACGAGGTGGCTTCAGATGATAACTTGAAAATGACGATAGAAATGTGAAGAACCGTGCGGTTGTCATGTAAGCTGGCAGTGTCGTTGCTAAGGACTACATGAATGTCCTGCAGGTGGTATCATGGCTCAGACAAGCCACTTGAGGCGATTGTATCCGTTTAAAGATGTCATATCACTAATGAGATGAGATAGAATGGATTATGGTTCGGTTATAAATAAGGAGTACTCCGACTGGTGTGATGTTATGTGGAGTGCCCAAGGGATCGGTATTGGGACCAATTTGGTTTTTGATGTATATAAATGTTTTGATTAATCATTTCGCATCCATGATTGCAAAATTTCTGGATGACACAAAATATTCAGCAGGGTCTCTTCTCCGGCAGAGGTGAATCTATTGAGATCAGATTTAGCTACTATTCATAAACGGTATGTGAGCTGGCAGATGGAGTTTATGTTGATAAATGTACAGTCATTCACATGGGAAGATCAAATATGAAACATAATTACATGATGGGAGTGAGCAATATTAGACAGATAGAAAAGGAAAAGGACTTGGGTGGTATAATACGTCATACATGTAAGGTGCAAGAGCAAGTCCAGGAGGCTGTGAATAATGTTAATGTAATGCTGGGTATGATTCAAAGAAACATTACACATCGAAACAAGGAAGTGATAGTCAAACTATATAAATCTTTGGTGAGACCTAAATTGGAATACTGTATTTAACTGTGGAGTCCATATCACAGAGTGGATATAGACATGCTAGAAAGGATACAAAGAAGAGCTACAGCATTTATAGTAATGGGAAGAGACTAAGAAAATCTGGTCTGCAGTGTCTAGAAAGGAGAAGAGTTCGAGGTGACAATACAGGTTTATAAATTAATCAAAGAAAAGGATAAATTAGACTACAACAAGTTTTTCAAATTTTAACGAACTACAAGAACTAGAGGGCATAGCTTCAAATTATTTAAAGGCAGGTCCAGATTGGATATTAAGAAACATTTTTTCACTCAGAGAGGGTTGAATGATTGGGATGCATTGCCACATAATGTGGTGGAGGAAGGGTCAGCTAGTGAATTCAAGAATAGATTGGATGACCACAGTCATTTTTCAAGTGGAATAGACTGGTTGTATACCGACTCTGTAGAGTCTTCTAAACCAGTATAATGAAGTTAAGTTATCCACTTGTTGAGCAATGAAGTAGAGAAAGCTAACGATATTCGTCAGCCAATGAAGATTCAGTAGGTGACGCATGCGGGTGACTCCAGCAAGTACACGTATCGACGTTCCTAAGCGGCGTGAGTTCTCTGCCGGGCTGTTCTAGGCTTGGTCAGGCACACCGAAAAGGGACACAACAGTCGATTGAAGCAGTGATGAAAAATGGCTCAGTGTCTGAATGAAATAACCGCACTTCGGGAAATCTGTTAAGGTTCAGCCAACCATGTAATCCATGGTGCGCACCTGTTCCGCAACCACTCAGCAAGGTTGCCTCCACAGCATCTGACTCCAGAACTGAAATAGCAACTCGGTACAAGAGTGGCTTCATATGCGACAGAAATGATATTTTTCCATAGAGAAATCCATGAACTTTGAACGAGCTGGGACGCTGTATTGAACGCAAAGGGAACTATGCCCAAACATGATACTCTTGTGTATCCCTTTCTCTTAATACTTTTGAGGAAGTGAAACAATTTGAAGTTATTTTTGTTAGCACTCTTTAACCATGGCCTACTTTATCGAGTTGGCTGTGCTCTAACATACAAGAGCCAAGGTTAGAAATGTACGAAACCAAATCGGCACAGAGACTTTACCCGCCATAAAGATACTACTTCAAAAGAATAGAACACATCAAAGGCACTGTGTTAACGTGCTCATTTTGTTTATAGCTGCATTATTTTCTTCAGCTCTATCTGTATCCCTTATTTGTGTGGTATCTAGGGACGATAAAAACACGATTGACAGAAGGTTGATAAATAATAAGCTGGTTGAAACACGTTTCTGGTTATCAGCTCCACTTATCGCCCATTTTTATAGGTGTCCGGGTACACGGTAATTACAGACGTCAAGCAGTTGGCCAGGAAATGGGTTTAGGCTAGACTTCAAGGTAAATTAACTACATCTCTCAGCGCATCCCGTGGATGGGGGAAGCAGTGTTAATGGCACGTACTACCAAACATATATTGTCTACTCTTCGCTTTATACGAAGCATCGGGTCACAACAGCAACTGCCCCGTTTCATGAAGCCGGTATCAAAGCATCTATGTGTGCTCTTTGCATTAGTGATATGGAATATGTAGTAGCTGGATGTCCATGATGATGTTGCTAGCTTCTTATACACTCCCTTTTCTGGAATACTGGAATCTAGGTATTCAATCCAGCAGATTCGTCTTTGATGGTAGGTATTCAAAAGATATCCTTTTGTTATACAAATTAATTTTGTAAGTCTTTAGAAGGCACATCACCATATCTTCACTGGTTTGTCTTACAGACTCACATCTTACCATGCATGTTAGCTTTGTAAATACTTTACTTACTGCTGCCAACTAGGCCTAGGGAAGGTGCAGCTCTGGGGGTTTCAGCTTCCCGGCTTTTCCCAGTTCACCTCTTGGTGGTATGTGGGGGGGGGGGGGGGGGGGGGTTGGGTCTTGCTGCAAATATATTTCCACCATCACCTCTTGGGCGTATGTGGGGTCTTGCTACATATGGATTCACCTCTTGAGGGTATGTTGGGTCTTGTTACAAATCGATTCACCTCTTGGGAGTAAGTGGGGGTCATGTTACGTATCGATTGACCTCTTGAGGGATGTGGAGTCTTGTTACAAATCGATTCCCCTCTTGGGAGTAAGTGGGGGTCTTGTTACACATCGATTCACCTCTTGGGGGTATGTGATATCTTGTTACACATCGATTCACCTCTTGGGGGTATGTGATATCTTGTTACACATCGATTCACCTCTTGTGATCTTACTGCAGATTCACACCATCACCTCTTGGTGGTATGTCTGCACTCTCGTTAACTATCTGCAACTACATGATTCCACGGTTACAGTGTACCAAACCTTTCGACCCCGACAAGTTACTTTACGACTGGTATAATCAAATTGTCATGAAGAGTGCATCTGTTGTTTACCGAATATTCTCTGTTTCCTCTTCAACTATTGTGGTTTTTTTCTGTTTTTTTTGCAGATCTGATATTGTTCTTATATCCGCTCACGTGATACGAAGCACGCGACTGAGACTTATGTGGGTACAGGTCTGCGGTGTGGGTGTCTCTTTTAAAGACAGATAGCCAGACAGACATACTTAGAGGGCTCAAGGTACAGCAGAGAATGAGCAGATATCAGCTACCACTCCTAGCTGGCTGTGTGAATCAGGGTCAGCGAACCAGAACTAACCAAGACCCATTCTGTCTCCCAGTGGCGGTCGGCATTCAAATCCTCTGTTAAACCTAGGTATTTTTTATTCTGAGGTCAAATTAAAAACTAGTGCGTACAGTGTTTAACAACTAAAGGGACAAGCGGCCTTTAGTCTACCTTTGCAAACCGTCTCGGTGGATCTCAACAAATAGAACAAACATCTTAGCCACGGAAACCAATACAAAGAAAAAAACAATGTTCTTCACAGTGATGTGCTTTGCCACAGGGTATAAGAGACCGACATTTTGTTAATGTCTCATGCCAACACGTATAACCCCACAAACAACACAAACCACACAAACGAAGACCCTGATTGTAGTTTAATGAAACGAAACCTTCGTTAAAAGATGGCAACAGCTCTAACAAACAACAGTATGGTATCATAAAGTCAATGCCAGAAAATGACCTATTAATATAGAAAAAGATATGGAGATCAAAATAAGAATACAGAACTCGAGATGAGATTGAAAGTAAGTTCAATACAAATATAATCTTCAACTCCATTGTCAAGTCCGTTCAATTGTTCGATTCTAAGACAAGGAGATCATTAATAACAAGAACTGGTGCTTTCGCCGAATGGAGAGCTTGAAACGCAACGATAAAATGACAAATATGGCTCCTGGAAATGACTAAATATAAATATGTATCATCAAAGACGTTTCATTCTCTATAGACCATGCGCGTAGCTGCTCCCTGTGAGTTTTGTCCCGCTCTGTCTCCTGTTTTCCGACTATATATTCATATATATAATTTAAATATGACACGCGCAGAAGGCACACGCATTGGATAGGACACACATTACAACACAATATCAGTTCTATTACTCCCAGAGGTATTAAAAGTAGAGATAGACCAAACCGTACACGGAGAAGATAGATCGAGCCAAATATAAAGGAAACATGGAAGATGTGGATAGAGGTGGAACGGACAGCACATGGAAGGATGATATGATGTGTACGGGCTGTAGACCTGTGCACTGTGTAGAGCTGAAATGGTCTTGATTGGTTGATCGATGGAATATGTGACTAGCAGAACTGTGGTGGTGTTAGTAAAAAAAATCATTTAAAACTTTATTTCAAAGACATAGAACCAAAATCAACACACAAGACACAGAAATGATAGAGCTATCTAAAACAATAGTAGAGATGTAGTGAATCCAACTTTGTAAATGACAAGTTTATTATAAACATGTACAAAATATGGATAATATTGATTTGTACATTTTGAAGTAATAGTGTAATTAAATTCATTAACATTTAAACAACATATAAATAAATGGTATATGTTCATCAGGAACTGAGGAAAATAGTATCGATTTCATAGATTTAATTTTACGTCACCTGAAAGTTTACGTATTGTGGGGTAGAAAATTATGAACTTTGAATGAACTTTAACGTGATAAAAAATTAAATCTATGAAATCTGTACTATTCTTCCTTAGTTCCTGATGAACATGTAGCATTTATTTATATGTTGTTTAGTGTTTAAAATGAATTAAATTACACCATTACTTCAAAATGTACAAAACAATATTATCCGTATTTTGTACATGTTTATAATAAACCTGCTATTTCAAAAGTTGAATTCACTATATGTATGTATTTTACTCCAGAGACATCTATTGTTTTAGATAGCTCTATCATTTCTGTGTCTTCTGTGAAGAATTCGGTTCTCTGTCTTTGAAATTATTTTTTATATGAATTGTTTTACTAACACCACCACAGTTCTACTAGTATTGCCCCCTCAGCAGGCGTTGTAAAACCACAATAATTATCTCCCGTCTTTTGACGACAATACAAATAATATTGCTGCTTAGGTAGTGTAAGGGAAATAACCGTGCATTTGTTCACCGGAAGGTAAGACTAGAGTTTGTGTTGTCCCTTATTTACAAAATGTGTGAATATCTCAGAAAAACAGGCTTACAGTTATTGATCTCATTCTTAGAACAATGAAACCCGACGTGGAAAACATTAATGTACAGCAAACTGTACCACTATAAGCATGTCTACTTCGCTTTATGACCACGTCACAATATTACACCTCACGACACTACAAACTTACCTGGTCAGTTCTCTCTTCTTACCTCACGATACTACATACTTACCTGGTCACTTCTCTCTTCTTACCTCACGACACTACATACTTACCTGGTCAGTTCTCTCTTCTTACCTCACGACACTACATACTTACCTGGTCATTTCTCTCTTCTTACCTCACGACACTACATACTTACCTGGTCAGTTCTCTCTTCTTACCCCTTACTCTGTTTCATTTAACTCTGCCCAACAGTCACGCTCTTACGTAACTTTAATACGCGCCCTCAGGGTAAGGCCCTTCCATTGCACTTTGGTTGAGGCGATCAGCGAGGTCAACCCCAACTATCATAGGTACATACAGACGCACACACGCATCCAAGGACGAGTTAATATGTCCTGATATCACCCAAAACCATTTTGTTTTAAAAACCTGTTTGTCGGACGAATGTGATGTAGTCGTATCAATCGAGTGCAACCTTGGTGTGCAATCCCAACATGTAGGGTTCGGATCCACTTATGTGCATTGCATGGCCATGTCTGGGATTGTTTTCGTTATGGCCAAATCGCCAGGAACAGAAGGGATTGCCAAATCTAATGTGCTGCAAACCTGTCACAGTGGAACACGTTAGAAACGGATACACACACTGGCCAAAACGTCCATTACATATACATACATACACACACACAAACATACTGACCAAAATGCGTACATTACATACACACACACTGACCAATTTGTCCACATTACATACACACACACTGACCAATATGTCCACATTACATACACACACACTGACCAATATGTCCACATTACATACACACACACTGACCAATATGTCCACATTACATACACACACTGACCAATATGTCCACATTACATACACACACACTGACCAATATGTCCATATTACATACACACACACTGACCAATATGTCAACATTACACACACACACACTGATCAATATGTCCACATTACACACACACACACACACACACAGACAACTATGTCCACATTACATTCACACACACTGATAAATATGTCCACAATACATAAACACATACTGACCAATATGTTCACATTACATACACACACACTGACCAATATGTCCACATTACATACACACACACTAACCAATATATCCACATTACACTCACACACACACTGACCAATATGTCCACATTACACACACACACACAGACCAATATGTCCACATTACACACACACGCGCACGCACACGCACAAGCACGCGCACACGCGCGCGCGCACGCACGCACGCACGCACTGTCCAATACTACCTATCATTGCCCACATTACTACGGTCTAGTGTAGAAAGGCGCAGGCGCACGCCCTTGCCAATATAATTCAGAAATCCGCAAACCTTTTATCAAACAAAAAGAAAGATCTCTTTGGTACACTACGTCTTACTGAGCTATTTGCTTGTATCGCTGTGGCGACCTCCGATTGTGGAGAACCCAAACAAACACCAGAACAGATTCTGCAGGACTGCCCTACCTATACAGACCAAAGAGAGGCAGTCTGGCCTGGGGGAGCCACCATGCTCGAAAAGCCGTGGGGGACCGATGACGACCTGAAACGCAGTCTCCTTCGTGAACTATACCAGACTAGAAGTACAGCATCGGCAGATCGACGAAGAAGAAGAATAAGCTGTGACGACCAGCACTTTGTGTTACTGTCTTACCCAGCTATTTCCTTATTTCTATCTCTTTATTATCTAGTTGTCCATCACATGCGATGACGGTTTTGTTATGATGTAGTTTGTGCTGTATTTGAATTATAAAGAAGAACGAATTTTCCTGGTCATTAACCTCACTCTCTGGTCCCGAACTTCCTTGGGTCAGTGGCAAGACATAAGCCAAGACGACTGGAGGTAACTCAGGATGCAGGCACTCTGGTCCCACCTTCTTTTGAGACTAGTAGTCACTTAAAACCTGCGGTACTCGAACCCACGCCGTTTCCTTTCTTTGCTCGATAGGCGAGTACCCTACTTCTTTGCCACTGTCACCACCTTATTACGTCTTACTGAGCTATTTGCCTCTCTCTCTGTAAGATTAGTGTCGATCCCCATCCCTTCCCTCAGATAGCGTGTTTCCAGGAACGCGAAAGGGCACGCAAGGTGGGGGTCTTGATCACCTGACCCTGGCTACTCTTCGTTACCGCTGATGATAATATCACGTACACGCAGAGAAGATCATCTCTGGTCATAACTGACTTACACTATTGGCATGAACAAGCAGTGCATATTTGTTTTTTTCCTTTCTAGATCATGTACTAATAATTTATTGTAATTATTAAGGAACTTCAATTTGCTGTTTTAACGCTCTTTACATTAGATATTCACAGAATGCTTTTTGGCTTTGTGCACAAACATATGTTATTCTCAGTTGCCTTATTGCACTGATTACTATTTATGTGTGCGTTTTTCTTCAGATTATGCAGGACCATTAAACTAAAATGGTCACTGGCTTCTAATTTGTGTCGTTTTCTTGATTCCAGATCATGAGAATTGTATTGTTTGATTTCCACTCAAATTGTACTATATCACACTGTTATATACCAAACTATACTATACTACACTTTACTATACTAAACAACACTTTCCTTTATCCAGTTATATCATTCCACACTTTGCTATACCAAACTAAACCATTTCACACTTTACTATACCAAACTACACTATACAATACATTATTAAACACTACACCTACCACATCACAAAACACCACACCACATTCCATCACATCACGGTACATCACACCACATCCCATCACACCACACACATCCCACACACACCCCACACACACACCACACATACACACCCCAAACACACACACCACAAACGCCCCACACACACACCACACCACACACACCCCACACCACACACACCCCACCCCACCCCACACATGTGCTATGCTCCACGACTCTATCCAAATGTTACTTACGACACCTTTCATATGCTCAATCAAATTCGGTTTTTCAAAGAACGAAGAAAGTCGAAGAAGAATCAAGAGATACAGACGATATGTTCATCTGCCTCGCTATCTTCTCTAATGTTTTTATTTTTTCATATCGGAAAATCTGCAATGACGAATATGAAGCGGATGCTTACTGTTCGCTTTTCATTTTGAATGATTTCTTTTTGCAAAAATACAGATAATCCAGATGGGGCTTTAGGAAGTTGTAATTGAGGAATGACATGGTTCATTGTCGACAGCTCTTTCTCAGACTGTCCTATTCTTTCGACCGTTGTGTCTGTCGCTTCAACAGTGTCTTCATGATTCGGTTTATCTGATATTTTGTTGTCGGTTTCAACTTCTATATTGTGTGCCTTCTGACGCTTTTCTGTTTATGTTAATGGAGAACAATATTTGTGAGACATGATACATGAGATGAGAAAGGTAAGCATTATTTGTTTGTTGTTGGAGAGTGAGGTAAACTCTTTCTAGACTACAGCTGTTCCAAGATTTCCTGCAAAGTAGTGTTTAGTTCGAAGTCAACATTTTATCTTCTATTTGAATTTCTTCTAACGGCTCCATCGAACCAGGATATTTTGGTAAATTGATCCCAGAGACTCGCCCCATGCCCTATCCCGTTAGTAGGGACAATCTAATAGATGGAATTACCTCAACCAGTGGTGAATCCTCCTCGCATTATGCACCAGGCGTGAAAGAGGGGGAGGGGAGTGGTCACAACTAACAAGGGGACAATAATATGGACCGATTTTGTCTGTTAGCAACATTGCTAACTACTAGTAAGGACACTATATGGAAAAATAACACTGGTAGGGGATTTTTAAATTTTTTTTTATTGCGTTCTTCTTATTTCTCTAATCCCCAAGGCGGTGTGTGTTGCACTGTGGTTTTTATTTTGCGCCTGTCGGCCCAGTGCATCCGACTTCAGCATGCATTTTATGTAAGGGTCTGCTTCCTCCTGCATTTTCTACGGGTTTGCTTCCCCGGGGTAACAGCCGGTATTGTGATGGGGATTGAACCCAGCACCTTCTGGTTGTGAGCCGTGTCACTTAACCACTAGCCCACGCCGTCCCCTACTGGTGTAGGGGATGAAGTATAATACACCTCAGTAGACTAAACTAGATTTTGAGTGATGTGGGGTGGCTAGGTCCCTTGCTCGTTGCCTTTCCTTCCCTAACAGTACAAGGGATGCCAATTCACAGCTGGGTCGACTGGAGCGTGCCGGGCAACGCAATATAAATAACCCAAGTAACTGTATATTTAATAACATAGGAAAATTAGAGCTTCAACTATTACGGGAGTATATTTTTTTGTAGGTGAAGCAAATATACTCCGATTGAGTGAAGCGCGCGGGAGAGAAGAGGGTGAATATCAGAGTCACGGGGAGATTAACTCAGGAAGTGTCAAATGACCAAGATGGGTAACCTACATATTAGATAAATAGTCAACAGTAGCATTGAGAGAGGTGACCAACATAGTCATAGATTAATGGCATTAACAATGGCTTCGCATCCGTTGGACACTAATAATACCAAATAAATGACCATATCAGCCGACGGGAACGAGGGTAGAACACTCATTTACTGGAGCAAAATACTGAGGGAAAACACAGGACCTAGATAATGTCGTGGTATTGGGAGATTGGAATGCGATTGTTGGCATGGGCTCTGATAAGGAGATTGTTGGCTTGGGCTCTGAGAGGGACATTGTTGGGCTTGGCTCTGAGATGGACATTGTTGGCCTGGGCTCTGAGAGGGACATTGTTGGGCTGGGCTCTGAGAGGGACATTGTTGGGCTGGGCTCTGAGAGGGACATTGTTGGGCTGGGCTCTGACATGGACATCGTTGGCCTGGGCTCTGAGAGGGACATTGTTGGGCTGGGCTCTGAGAGGGACATTGTTGGGCTGGGCTCTGAGAGGGACATTGTTGGGCTGGGCTGTAATTTTGTTTGTGTGTTGTGCTTGTTGCATCGTCGGAGTTGAAAATGTCCTTTATTAAACAACGTACACATGTCGAAATCTCTATTTGAGTGGCACAAGCGTTTCCGTGATGGTCGTTGATGATGCACGTAGTGGACGACCGTCAACCTCGACCAACAATAACAAGATGGAGCGTTTTCGAAACGCTGTGTGGTGACAGAAGGCTTAGTATTGTCTACCGTGACTTTATTTCTGAAGGCCTAACGGTTAACAAGGAAATGTACGTTGATTTATTCCGTCGTCTAAGAGATACAATCAGAAGAAAATGACCCAATAAAGGGAGAACCAACAGTTGGATTATGCTGCATGGCAATGCGCCAGCACATCGATCCCTACTGGTGAAGCCGGACCTCCCAAAGCACAATGTGATTACCTTGGAACATCCTCTATATCCTACCGACCTAGCACCATCTTGAGATAACGGTGATGATGGAAGGTATGGTGTCAGGCAAAAGAGGAAGGGGTAGACCAAGAAGAAGATGGCACCAAGATATCCAGGAATCCCTGAGTGTGACTCTGGCGGAGGCTGGAGTTTTGGCAAGGGAACGAGTTTCTTTCAGACAGACTGTGATGGGAGCGACGTTCTACAAGGGAACGAGTTTCTTTCAGACAGACTGTGATGGGAGCGACGTTCCACAAGGGAACGAGTTTCTTTCAGACAGACTGTGATGGGAGCGACGTTCTACAAGGGAACGAGTTTCTTTCAGACAGACTGTGATGGGAGCGACGTTCTACAAGGGAGCGAGTTTCTTTCAGACAGGCTGTGATGGGAGCGACGTTCTACAAGGGAACGAGTTTCTTTCAGACAGACTGTGATGGGAGCGACGTTCTACAAAGGACATGCTACATGATGATGAGCACCGTCTTATTTTTTCTTGTTTTCGATCGAAATCGGCACTGAAAGGACACGCGATTTAAGGATACTGAGGACGTTATCACGACAAGACAGCGGAGAGAGGTATCAAAAAATGGGTTCCGCGAATGTTTCCAGCAGCTGAGTAAGGTGTCAAAGATTTGGTTCCACAGAATGTTTTCAGCAGCTGTATGCGCGTTGGCTAAACTGTGTAGTTGCCCAATGGAACTACTTTAAAGGAAATGTAGTGTAGATGATTCTATTGTAACTTATTTCTATACAATCTATTAATGCCTGGAACTTTTTGAAGCTACCTGGTATAAGTGCTTTGAGCGAGATGGAATCAATAATTAACTTTCAAAACTATATAAATGATACTTTAGGGAAAACAAACATGGTACTGACGGCTTAAGTCGACTGACATAATATAAAAGAGGCCATAAAAGAGGCAGCAGAGATAACATTGTGTAAGAAGAAAGCAGAATAAGAAAAAAAATCATGGGTAAAAACTGAAATGCCAAGTGGAATTGGAGAAAGACGGAAATCGTAGAACAGTAATACAGAACATGGAATCCATAAGTATAAGCGTTTCAAGAATGAATTAGATCGAGAATGTACGAAGGCACGAAAATAATGGCGAATAGGCCGATGAAAGAAAATTGGAGACCAGAAGAGAACACGGAAATTCGATCAAGTCCATAAAAAAGTAAAACAATCCTTTAGTGAAAATAAGGACACGCAATCACGGATGATTAATTAAAAGAAACGAAAACAAATAACGGATCCAGAAAGTAAAAACCTCCCTTGCAAAGTAAGATGAAAAAGCTTGGAAGCATTTAGAATGTGATGCTATCGTAGAATGAAAAGTGTGAGTTGGATAAAAAGAAGATCCATTGACAAAGTCCTCACTGAAGTAAGCTGACAAAGATAAATATTTAGAATGACACATAAACGAGGATTAAGTTGGGTTGTTACAACATGAGACACGAAAGTCTTCTACAGTCGACACTAGAAGGCAGCATTCAAGTGACAAGAGGAACACGATTCACCTTTACATCTCAAGCATGCAGAGACATTAAAGTACTAACCTATGCTGAAATAAAAAGATCTGCAGATGATAGGGTCAAATGGAGAGACGTGATCAGACAACCTTACAGCCAGTCTTAGGACTGATCAGCCATAGGATCGAATGGAGAGCCTTGCTCAGACAACCTTAAAATAATTAATCAGAGACTGATCAAGCAAAGGATCGTATCAAATGCTGGAAAATGCCATGTGACGTTGTGTCGTTATTTACATTGCAACTACGACATCTGCGCATGTCGGCCCGACACGTTTGGTATCAGCACTGCATTTTTTGGTCCTTATTTTCCTTCCTGTCTGCGAAGTCTATTCTTTAAGCTACATGACGTCAGTGTGGCTTATTTCAGGGTCCGACACCTGGAAGCTACATGACGTCAGTGTGGCTTTTTTCAGGGTCCGATACCTGGAAGCTACATGACGTCAGTGTGGCTTATTTCAGGGTCCGATACCTGGAAGCTACATGACGTCAGTGTGGCTTATTTCAGGGTCCGATACCTGGAAGCTACATGACGTCAGTGTGGCTTATTTCAGGGTCCGATATCTGGAAGCTACATGACGTCAGTGTGGCTTATTTCAGGGTCCGATACCTGGAAGCTACATGACGTCAGTGTGGCTTATTTCAGGGTCCGACACCTGGAAGCTACATGACGTCAGTGTGGCTTATTTCAGGGTCCGATACCTGGAAGCTACATGACGTCAGTGTGGCTTATTTCAGGGTCCGATACCTGGAAGCTACATGACGTCAGTGTGGCTTATTTCAGGGTCCGATACCTGGAAGCTACATGACGTCAGTGTGGCTTATTTCAGGGTCCGATATCTGGAAGCTACATGACGTCAGTGTGGCTTATTTCAGGGTCCGATACCTGGAAGCTACATGACGTCAGTGTGGCTTATTTCAGGGTCCGACACCTGGAAGCTACATGACGTCAGTGTGGCTTATTTCAGGGTCCGATACCTGGAAGCTACATGACGTCAGTGTGGCTTATTTCAGGGTCCGATACCTGGAAGCTACATGACGTCAGTGTGGCTTATTTCAGGGTCCGACACCTGGAAGCTACATGACGTCAGTGTGGCTTATTTCAGGGTCCGATATCTGGAAGCTACATGACGTCAGTGTGGCTTATTTCAGGGTCCGACACCTGGACGGAACATGACACCAGTGTGGCTTAATTCATGGTCCGATACCTGGACGCGGAATACGCTCTTTATCAGCTGTGGTTCGCTGATCCTCATACAAGCTGTCAGCTGAGTCGCTGACTGATGTCAGCTCATTCACTGATGTAACGTCAGCTCTATCAAGCATTGTGAATATTGTAGACAGCAGGCGCTATGTGTTGCATGCACGTACGCCTATCTAATACACAATTGCGTACATCACAGAGTGTACAATCAAAGAGTTGTGCGATATTTTTGGGCAACATTATTTTCTACAGCGGATATTTCACATGTGTTTCCTATTTACGGCGAGAAGTCTTTGTTGCGCAAAGCGGTGCATAACGTGGTTGACAAGTTTTCCGACGGACGCTAAAATTTGACTAATGAAGCCCAACCTGGTCGTCCTGTTCACACTGGAACAGAAGAATATGTACGGCGGGTGGGGGGGGGGGGGAGGGAATGATTATGAACTGAAAAGCGAGTAACGATAGACAGTGTAGCATATGTAATAAGGTGTTCGTATGGTTTAGCCTACAGCATGTGGCATGACCTATTGCAGCTACCGAAAGTGTGCACATGGTGTGCACCCAGACACTTGGTTGACAAACACAAAAGGAATCGTATGGGCTTGTCCGTGCACCGAATGGGCCTGTCTGTGCACCGAATGGGCCTTTCTGTGCACCGAATGGGCCTGTCTGTGCAGTGATAAAACGTTAGGATAAGGGCATTAATGTTGGTGGAAATTATACAGAGAAGTAACGGACAATGTAAGTCCAATATGAAACGGTTTTAAGTTCGCGTCTCATTGGTTAAAAATGTCTGTGATCTATTTATTGAATATACCTCGCAAATGCATATTGTTTGGAATGCACTATTTTTTGTAGTTTAACAATCTTGAAAATTGGGGAATGGCATTTGGACACATTGGGACAAAAGGTGCATGTGGCAACAATTGTTTGCCACTGAGCGTAGGTCAGGTGTTGGGCATTTAAGTCAGAAGGTAAGTGTAGTGCATGCCTCGAGTGCATTTAGTTAGAACTGAGATCTAATCTCCAGCTCCACTCCTAGCTATGACAACATGTATTCTTGGTTGTAGTTTGAGATTACCGAATACAACAAACAACAGATTAATCGTAACGTATGTGATATTTGAAGAAGATATGTCTTTTCGTGCATGGCCAAGGTTTGTGTAGGTAGAAACACATCTGATATGGTTCTCTTGTAAACATGCTGAATGCCGTAAGAAGTAACATAGAACGGTTGTGCTTGGTGTTGGCGACGTTACTTTTAAAATCATTGTTATAAAACCGAAACACAAATGAGTCAACGCAGGTTTTCCTGCTTAAAAAAGCAAAATGCGGAAATTGTTGGATATACCTAGTTCAACGACTATAGTGCTGGTTCATTAAAATAGTTATAGAATACACATGGTTAAACAAATGCAGTGTTGATCTCAGCACAGTTCAACAAATGTAGTGTTGATCTTAGCACAGCTCAACAAATGTAGTGTTGGATTTAAGCATGGTTCAACAAATGCAGTGTTGGATTCATGCATGGTTGAACAAATGTAGAGTTGGTTCTAAGCACGGTTCAACAAATGCAGTGTTGATCTCAGCACAGCTCAACAAATGTAGTGTTGGATTTAAGCATGGTTCAACAAATGCAGTGTTGGATTAATGCATGGTTGAACAAATGAAGTGCTGGATGAACATGGTTCAACAAATGTAATGCTGGATATATGCAGCTCAAAACATATAGCGTTGCGTATACGTGGTTCAACAAATGTAGAGTTGGTTCTAAGCATGGTTCAACAAATGTAGAGTTGGTTGTAAGCATGATTCAACAAATGTAGAGTTGGTTCTAAGCATGGTTCAACAAATGTAGAGTTGGTTCTAAGCATGGTTCAACAAATGTAGTGTTGGATCTAAGCATGGTTCAACAAATCTAGTGTTGGATCTAAGCATGGTTCAACATATGTTGTGTTTGATCTAAGCATGTTTGAGCATGTACAACTCTGAGCTAAGTTAGGTTATGCTCACTAATGATAGTGCAGATGTCCGTAAAGAAAACATTTCCAGTATACACCAATAACACCTGCCTATTAATTCGAAGATTTTCACTGTATAGAATGGAATATGAAAATATTAGAAAGCGACAGATGGAGACAGTAGACGATGGGATATAGAACTAGTAGACAATTGCATATAGAGACAGTAGAAGATGATAAACAGAGTGACAGTAGAAGAAAGGAGACGGAGACAGTAGAAGATGATAAACAGAGTGACAGTAGAAGAAAGGAGACGGAGACAGTAGAAGATGATAAACAGAGTGACAGTAGAAGAAAGGAGACGGAGACAGTAGAAGATGATTAACAGAGTGACAGTAGAAGAAAGGAGACGGAGACAGTAGAAGATGGGATGTAGAGACAGGAGAAGATTGGATATGGAGACAGTAGAAGAGGAGGGAGACAGTAGAAGATGAGGGACGGAGACAGTAGAAGATGAGAGACGGAGACAGTAGAAGATGACGGAGACAGAAGAAGATGGGATGTAGAGACAGGAGGAGATTGGATATGGAGACAGTAGAAGATGGGATGTAGAGACAGGAGAAGATTGGATATGGAGACAGTAGAAGATGAGGGAGACAGTATAAGATGAGAGACGGAGACAGTAGAAGATGACGGAGACAGTAGAAGATGAGAGACGGAGACAGTAGAAGATGACGGAGACAGTGTAAGATGACGGAGACAGTAGAAGATGAGAGACGGAGACAGTAGCAGATGACGGAGACAGAAGAAGATGACGGAGACAGTAGAAGATGACGGAGACAGTAGAAGATGAGAGACGGAGACAGTAGAAGATGACGGAGACAGTAGAAGATGAGGGAGACAGTAGAAGATGAGAGACGGAGACAGTAGAAGATGACGGAGACAGTAGAAAATGAGAGACGGAGACAGTAGAAGATGACGGAGACAGAAGAAGATGACGGAGACAGTAGAAGATGACGGAGACAGTAGAAAATGAGAGACGGAGACAGTAGAAGATGAGAGACGGAGACAGTAGAAGATGACGGAGACAGAAGAAGATGACGGAGACAGTAGAAGATGAGAGACGGAGACAGTAGAAGATGACAGAGACAGTAGAAAATGAGAGACGGAGACAGTAGAAGATGACGGAGACAGAAGAAGATGACGGAGACAGTAGAAGATGAGAGACAGAGACAGTAGAAGATGACGGAGACAGTAGAAGATGAGAGACGGAGACAGAAGAAGATGACGGAGACAGTAGAAGATGAGAGACAGAGACAGTAGAAGATGACGGAGACAGTAGAAAATGAGAGACGGAGACAGTAGAAGATGACGGAGACAGTAGAAAATGAGAGACGTAGTCAGTAGAAGTTGACGGAGACAGTAGAAAATGAGAGACGGAGACAGTAGAAGATGACGTAGACAGTAGAAGATGAGAGACGGAGACAGTAGAAGATGACAGAGACAGTAGAAGATGTGAGATGGAGACAGTAGAAGATATGAGACGGAGACAGAAGAAGATGAGAGACAGAGACAGTAGAAGATGACGGAGACAGTAGAAGATATGAGACGGAGACAGAAGAAGATGAGAGACGGAGACAGTAGAAGATGATGGAGACAGTAGAAGATGAGAGACGGAGACAGAAGAAGATGACGGAGACAATAGAATATATGAGACGGAGACAGAAGAAGATGAGAGACAGAGACAGTAGAAGATGACGGAGACAGTAGAAGATATGAGACTGAGACAGAAGAAGATGAGAGACAAAGACAGTAGAAGATGACGGAGACAGTAGAAGATGAGAGACAGAGACAGTAGAAGATGACGGAGACAGTAGAAGATATGAGACGGAGACAGAAGAAGATGAGAGACAGAGACAGTAGAAGATGACGGAGACAGTAGAAGATGAGAGACAGAGACAGTAGAAGATGACGGAGACAGTAGAAGATGAGAGACAGAGACAGTAGAAGATAACGGAGACAGTAGAAGATGAGAGACAGAGACAGTAGAAGATTAGAGACGGAGACAGAAGAAGATGACGGAGACAGTAGAAGATGAGAGACAGAGATAGTAGAAGATGAGAGACAGAGACAGTAGAAGATGACGGAGACAGTAGAAGATGAGAGAGGGACAGTAGAAGATGAGAGACAGAGACAGTAGAAGATGAGAGACGGAGACAGTAGAAGATGAGAGACGGAGACAGTAGAAGATGAGAGACGGAGACAGTAGAAGATGACGGAGACAGTAGAGGATGACGGAGACAGTAGAAGATTAGAGACGGAGACAGAAGAAGATGACGGAGACAGTAGAAGATGAGAGACGGAGACAGAAGAAGATGTGAGACGGAGACAGTAGACGATGGGATATGAAAACTGGAGAAGACAATAGGTGGCGACAGTATGAGAGGTGGAGTGAGTAGAAAATGAGAAGTGGAGACAGTAGAATATTGGATATGGAGACAGTTGGAGATGGGGTATGGAGACAGTAGGATATGGAGACAGTAGGAGATTGGATATGCTGTCAGTAGGAGATTTGATATGGAGACAGTTGGAGATGGGGTATGGAGACCGTAGGAGATTGGATATGGAGACAGTAGGAGATTGGATATGCTGTCAGTAGGAGATTTGATATGGAGACAGTAGGAGATTTGATATGGAGACAGTAGGAGATTGGGTATGGAGACAGTAGGAGATTTGATATGGAGATAGTAGGAGATGGGGTAGGGAGACAGCAGTCGATAGGGTATGCAGACTGTAGGAGATGGTGCATAGAGATAGTAGGATATATAGAGATATGGAGATTGGATATGGTACTCCTACTGAGATTGGATATGGAGACAGTTGTAGATTGGGTATGGAGACAGTAGGAGATGGGGCATGGAGACAGTAGGAGATTGGATATGGAGACAGTTGGAGATTGGATATGGAGACAGTTGGAGATTGGGTATGGAGACAGTAGGAGATTGGATATGGAGACAGTAGGAGATTGGATATGGAGACAGTTAGAGATTGGATATGGAGACAGTTGGAGATTGGGTATGGAGACAGTAGAAGATGAGGGAGACAGTAGAAGATGAGGGACGGAGACAGTAGAAGATGAGCGACGGAGACAGTAGAAGATGACGGAGACAGAAGAAGATGGGATGTAGAGACAGGAGAAGATGGGATGTAGACACAGGAGAAGATTGGATATGGAGACAGTAGAAGATGAGGGAGACAGTAGAAGATGAGAGACGGAGACAGTAGAAGATGACGGAGACAAAAGATGATGACGGAGACAGTAGAAGATGAGAGACGGAGACAGTAGAAGATGACGGAGACAGAAGAAGATGACGGAGACAGTAGAAGATGACGTAGACAGTAGAAAATGAGAGACGGAGACAGTAGAAGATGACGGAGACAGAAGAAGATGACGGAGACAGTAGAAGATGAAAACTGGAGAAGACAATAGGTGGCGACAGTATGAGAGGTGGAGTGAGTAGAAAATGAGAAGTGGAGACAGTAGAATATTGGATATGGAGACAGTTGGAGATGGGGTATGGAGACAGTAGGAGATTGGATATGGAGACAGTAGGAGATTGGATATGCTGTCAGTAGGAGATTTGATATGGAGACAGTTGGAGATGGGGTATGGAGACCGTAGGAGATTGGATATGGAGACAGTAGGAGATTGGATATGCTGTCAGTAGGAGATTTGATATGGAGACAGTAGGAGATTTGATATGGAGACAGTAGGAGATGGGGTATGGAGACCGTAGGAGATTGGATATGGAGACAGTAGGAGATTGGATATGCTGTCAGTAGGAGATTTGATATGGAGACAGTAGGAGATTTGATATGGAGACAGTAGGAGATTGGGTATTGAGACAGTAGGAGATTTGATATGGAGATAGTAGGAGATGGGGTAGGGAGACAGCAGTCGATAGGGTATGCAGACTGTAGGAGATGGTGCATAGAGATAGTAGGATATATAGAGATATGGAGATTGGATATGGTACTCCTACTGAGATTGGATATGGAGACAGTTGGAGATTGGGTATGGAGACAGTAGGAGATGGGGTATGGAGACAGTAGGAGATTGGATATGGAGACAATTGGAGATTGGATATGGAGACAGTTGGAGATTGGGTATGGAGACAGTAGGAGATTGTATATGGAGACAGTAGGAGATTGGATATGGAGACAGTTGGAGATTGGGTATGGAGACAGTAGGAGATTGGATATGTAGACAGTAGGAGATTGGATATTGAGACAGTTGGAGATTGGGTATGGAGACAGTAGGAGATTTGATATGGAGACAGTAGGAGATTTGATATGGAGACAGAAGGAGATTGGATATGGAGACAGTTGGAGATTGGATATGGAGACAGTTGGAGATTGGGTATGGAGACAGTAGGAGATTGGGTATGCAGACTGTAGGAGATGGTGCATAGAGATAGTAGGAGATTGGGTATGGATGCAGTAGAAGATGAGAGACGAAGAAAGTAGAAGATGAGAGACGGAGACATTAGAAAATAAGAGACGGAGACCGTAGAAGATAAGATACGGAGACAGTAGAAGGTGAAATATGGAGAAAGTAAAATATGGTACTCGTAGATAACGAAATTACCATGTGCAGACAGAGAAGATAAAGACAGAGAAGATAAAGACAGAGAAGATAAAGACAGAGAAGATAAAGACAGAGAAGATAAAGACGTAGAGGATTGAAGATCAAGATACACAAACAGGAAGATAACGTTAGTAGAAATAAGAGCGATAACGATACTAGAAAAGAGCTAAATAAGATGACGATGTTAATGCACATGATGAGGAACATAAATGTCAGATTGGCCTTCCTGTTTTATCCTTAAACTCAGCAAGCCCCTTTCCCCTCACAATATCTCTCTCTCTCTCTCTCTCTCTCTCCTCTCTCTCTCCTCTCTCTCTCTCTCTCTCTCTCTCTCTCTCTGTTTATATATATGATTTATGTTGGCTGTCCACATCGTACATTTCAAGCCTGTATGTGTTGCCAGCAGCCTGACCCTTGTTGAGCACGCGCCCTGTTCTTGCTCACAGAATATCGAAGATACACATGTACTTCTCCCCCGCGGGAACTGACCACACATACCAGATACAGCATTGATAGACAGCAATCAATAGATCTGGCGAGTGTCCAGCTTGAGCGTTCTGTTTCATTTTTTTAATGTATATTCTAGAATCTTATTTCAGAGTTTGTAGAGGATTTATGGAAGTGCTATAGAGAAAAATATATCTTCTTGTTCTGAAAAATGCACCGGAACGAAAGAATTGAAATCGTTACATCCTTACAAGCATGGCGTAATGACTTAAGAAAAGGCACGGCGTTGCGCTTGATACTTTATGGTGTAGAATACTTTAGAATGAAGCGATACACAAAAACCCGTTACAAACTTTGTTACGGGTTTCTTGCACGAGATGATGTTGCAGTGGGTGCTCGATACTGCGTAGGGAACGAAGAAAATAATTTGACTTGGTAGCTCTTCTTCAGCCATAGGGTGTAGAGTCGTCTGTTATGAAGTGTAGAGTCTTCTGTCATAAGGTGTAGAGTCTTCTTTAATAATGTGTAGTCTTCTGTCTAACCTGACACCTCACTCTAACATAGAAACCCTAACCTGACACCTCACTCTAACAGAGAAACCCTAACCTGACACCTCACTCTAACAGAGAAACCCTAACCTGACACCTCACTCTAACAGAGAAACTCTAACCTGACACCTCACTCTATCAGAGAAACCCTAACCTGACACCTCACTCTAACAGAGAAACCCTAACCTGATACCTCACTCTAAAAGAGAAACCCTAACCTGACACCTCACTCTAACAGAGAAACCATGACACCGGACACCTCACTCTAACAGGGAAACCCTAACGTGACAGCTCACTCTAGCAGAGAAGCCCTAAACTGAATCAGAGAAGCCCTAACAAGAATTCTCACTGCCTAGCACCGATCCATCGGTTTATATGTCATCACTTTCCTCGATATTATCACTTATCAGCTTGTTAACCTTGAGCTCTGCTTTCAGTTGCACCACTCACGTCATTCCTTAGAGTGAGGAATCTCCTACCATGGGGTGTAGAATCTTCTACTATAATGTGTAAGATCTCCTACCATGGGGGTGTATAATTTCCTACTATGGCGTGTCAAATCTTTAACCATGGGGTGCAGAATCTATCATGCGGTATAGAATCTTCTACCATGTAGTGTAGAATCAAATACCATGGGGTGAAGAGGTCTTCGTTTCTTTTTCCTGAGAATAATAGATTCTACGAGAAGAAGAAGTCGCCCCCATGGTCAAATCGCTTTAGGTGCTTCTTGGTAGAAGCAGTGCAGGTTACAGTGTTACTACGAGGGACGTTCACATCAAACTTATACTTTTTGTTCTAGTTCTACTTGAATGGGTTATAACATGCTGGAAATACTGTCATTAGTTAAGGGCTCTTAAGTGATGATCCTGTCCTGCTCCTGCAAGTTAACGCTCGACCTCATACGGCTCACTACACTATGTCCCATCTGCAGTAACTCGACTGGGAAGTGTTGCCCCATCCACCATACAGCCGATACCTCACTACAAGTGATTTCCACCTGTTTTGACTCCTAAACAAAATTCCTGGGAGGTCAGCATTTCAGCACTGATAACGAAGTGAAACAGACTGGCCTTCATTGGTTTAGATATACTGACAAATCTTTCTACGCTGAAGCTTTTCAAGAAATACTGAAATATTGCAGGAGATTGTAACGAAAAATACATTGCATTTTCACTACTTGAAAAGTTTTTTTTTTTTTCATTACAAATAAAGGCCCGGTATGATTTTAACGCCTCTCGTATATTGTGCACCTCTATCGAAAGTTAAAAAATATGTAAGTGTATAATGCATATATTGGCTGATATTCCTGCAGTTAGTTTCCCTTCCAGGATGTATAATGCATATGTTGGCTGATATTCCTGCAGTTAATTTCCCTTCCAGGAAGTGTAATGCATATGTTGGCTGATATTCCTGCAGTTAATTTCCCTTCCAGGAAGTATAATGCATATGTTGGCTGATATTCATGCTGTTAATTTCCCTTCCAGGAAGTATAATGCATATGTTGGCTGATATTCATGCAGCTAATTTCCTTTCCAGGAAGTATAATGCATATTTTGGCTGATATTCCTGCAGTTAATTTCCATGCCAAGAATCTTCTGAAAAAGCATTTATGCGTTTTTCCTGTTGTGACTTCTCTAACACATTGCTATAAATTGAAATCCTATTCGCACGCACAACCTTCCAAAGCCACATTTAATTGTACATTGTTCAGAGTGCATTGGCCTTATTCTGACGTCCATTTTTATGAACAGTTATCGCTGTCCTACATTCTTCAATCTAAACACCTCCTCCTTAATATATTACCTATATGCTGTACCTCCCCCATACTCACTTAACCACTTTCATCATGTAGGACGTCCTTTGCAGAACGTCGCTATCACAACAGCCGATCTGTCAGACTCTCGAACTCTTGCTGGAACTCCAGCCTCTGTCGCTGTCATCATCATGACCTTCGTGATGCCTGGTGTCCACCTCCAACTCGGTCTGCCTCTGTCACGCTTTCCAGGCACCATATCCCCGCTCCCCCCACCCCCCATCCCCCCTCCTCCCAGGCCAGTATCGTTCTCTCCAGGCCATTATGGTGTTTGATGTGGCCAAACTATTTTAAACGATAGCTTATACTAGCCAATTTTCCTCGATAGCCAGTTCTTTTAGGATATCTGCATTTTTCTTTTTCGCTATCCATGGTATTTTGAGCACTTTCGTGTAGCTTGTTTGTATGGTGGTCCCCATTGGCACCAAGAAGATGCCATTTTTGTATGTTCGTTATTTTATTAGTGTCCTGTCATACGTTTCTCATTTTATTTAACTTTTGTATTGTAAAAGGCATTCTCTGTCTGGCTTCCTTCAAGCAATCTATATTGCTGCTAATAATTGAACCAAGATACTCAAAACTTCGGACCTTCTCAATCTCCTGATGCCTTAGAATAACTTTATCACATAAGGGGTCCTTGAACACCATCATCTAATCTCACATAAGAGACCCCTGATCCACACGACCCATCTCACATATTGGGCCCCTGATTCATACGACCTCATATCACATACTGGGCCCCTGATTCACACGACCGCATCGCACATATTGGGCCCCTGATTCACACGAACTCATCTCACATACTGGGCCCCTGTTTCACACGACCCCCATCTCCCATATTGGGCGCCTGATTCACATGACCCCATCTCAAATACTGGGCCCCTGATCCACACGACTTGATCTCACATACTTGGCCCCTGATCTACACAACATGCCATCTATCCTGATCATAAGATATCATCTAACGTAAGTGGTACCTGATCCACACGACCTCATCTCACAGACTGGGCCCCTGATCCACACAACCTCATCTCACATACTGGGCCCTTGATCCACACGACCTCATCTCACATACTGGGCCCCTGATCCACACGACCTCATCTCACATACTGGGCCCCTGATCCACACGACCTCATCTCACATACTGGGCCCCTGATCCACACGACCTCATCTCACATACTGGGCCCCTGATCCATACGACCTCATCTCACATACTGGGCCCCTCATCCTAACAACATCCCATCTATCCTGATCTCATTAGATCTCATCTAATGTAAGTGGTACCTGAGCTACAACAGCCTGCCTTGCTCAACTTTCTGCGTCTCAAATAATCAATTTGACAACAAAATCCCTCTCTTAAAAAGAACTGCTCTCGGTAGTTCTCGTATTCGTCTCATTTGGTTGTCTGCCGCTCTGTACTTTAATTGAGGAGGGGGGGGGGGGGGGGGGGAGAGAAGGAGGGTGGAGGTGGTTTAGCATTAGAGTTAATAAACATAAATTCAGATTCGATATGAACAAAACAGGTCTAATGCAGTAACTATAAACACTGGGGATTAGAAATATCATAAATGATATCAAGAGAGAGATGAAGGCTGACACGGAGAATGAGGAACTATTGAAAACAACCCCGCATGTCTATTTGGATAGAATTTTACAAGAAAGAGCGGAATACATTATTAGAAGTGGAAGAACAAAATAAAATGGGAGAGAGCGAAAGACACATTTAGTTCATTTATTTTTTCCCAAGAAAAAGAGAGAAACTGCGAAATATATAAAGGGAGAAAAATATAGGTGGAGAGAAAGATATATGTATACATATATAGAAGGAGAGAAATATAGAGGGTTTGAAAGATTGACGGAGGGAAATATAGAGGGTATGAAGACAAAGGAGAGAACGTGAAGGAGAGACAAACGTACAAGCAGAGAAATTTAGAGGAGTTTAAAGACAAAGGGAGATATCTTTAGAGAAATGCAGAGGGGTTTAAAGAAATAGGAAGAGAATGTAGAAGCAGAGAGCTGTAGAGAGAGAGAGAGAGAGAGAAATGTAGAGGGAGAGAAATTTATAGAAATACAGAGTATATAAAGAAATAAGGAAATAAATAGTGAGAGAGGGATAGAGAAAATGATAGAAATGTAGAGGGAGAGATATATACAATAATAAAAATATACAAGAAAAGAAACATACAGCGAGATAAATTTAGAGGAGTATAAAGACAGAAGGATTGAAATTTAGAGTGAGAGAAAGACAGAGGGAGGGGAATGTAGAGGAAGAGATACATATAGAGAGCAGAAGATAGACGGAGTTAAATAAGTGAAACAAATCGGAAAAAGGTATGAAATGGGTAGCGCTGTTAGGTTATAGTATTATCATAATGTGCCATTCAAGAGCTGTTGAAAACTATTCTTCATAAATGTCTCAGAGCTTTCCTCAACGTTAGAAGAAATTCACTATCTTTGCAAGAATCGTGTAATACAAAACCACATATTTCTTATTTGTCCTTCTCTACACCTTCTTGTCAGCACTTTATTCTGCTGCTACTAAATTGTGTAATTCGACTTGTCCAACAATGTTGCTGAGGAAATGTGTTTTGTTAATTTTCTTGTAACTTAGTTGAGAAAGACTTATGGCGCTAGTGAGTATGTGAATTGTGGATCATCCGTCATGTTATAGGTAGTGCTGTGAACGTTTTCATGGTAGGGAACTCCTGCCGATCTATCTCGGACAATTAACCGTAGAAAATGTATCAATGAGTTGTGTACCTTTGGTAAAGAGTATCGCCATTAAAAAAAAACATATTCGAGACATCGATCTTTGTAAGGAATCGGACGAAAATCTGAGTGGTTGACGGGTTAAACATAACAAAGCCATTTTATGATTCCGGCAGACATGACACGCGTTGCGGGGAAGCTGTGCATGGTGACGGTGACCTAGCCACGTACACACAATTACTTCTGAAGGTGTCGCACAATAAAAGAAGCGATTCAGGATTCCATAAAACCTGGTTAGTGTAAATCAAATAGGGTGTTGGATCATATACTTGGTTCATCTGAAGAGAAAGGCATCACAAACCAAAGGTAGTGTTGGATCATATACTTGATTCATCTGAAGTGAAACGCATCACAAACCAAATGGTGTGTTGGATCATATACTTGGTCATCTGAAGTGAGAGGCATCACAAACCAAATGGTGTGTTGGATCATATACTTGGTCATCTGAAGTGAAAGGTATCACAAACCAAATGGGGTGTTGGATAATATACTTGGTCATCTGAAGTGAAAGTTATCACAAACCAAATGGGGTGTTAGATAATATACTTGGTCATCTGAAGTCAGAGGTTCAAGGATGCCGGGCAAATATAGATAGATTCGTTGACAATGATGGTCGTATTTCAGGCGACATGAAGATTCACACAATTATAATAAACGGTGTTGAATTCTCCGTTAACGTATACGAGGGACGTTTAGGTCAAACCCGGACTTTTGTTTGTAGGGAAGAAATGTAACTACTTTCAAGACGTCATTTATATATATCCTAAAGTGCGTCTGTCTGTCCAACGTTTGAGAGTGAGATTTGAATGGCTGGCATTGTCACTGTAAGTAGAGCAAGTTGGCACTTGACTCGAGGGATTACATCGCAAACGGCTCCCCGGATTTGAAAAGATATAGCTGGGAAATTGAAACAAACCTCACTGTCGACTAGGCCACATGCACCACGAATAGATCTATATATATATATACACATTATTAGTAGTATCGATATGGATGTGACTATTGGTACCTGGAGCGTGTAGCCTAGTCGACGGTCAGCTGGCTTGCTAATACTGGGGTTACACCACCATTTGCAAAATTAGCTACTTTAGCTGGATCGGCTAGAGAGTGTCGGTAGCGGGAGTTGAGCTTCGTACCTTTGTCATGAAAAATGAGTGTTCTACTACTACACCAACTAAGCGCCGACCTATATAGAACCGGTTAAAATAGGTGCATCACAATTGTAACAGACAAATAGTTACAGGACAATTATAACGGGCAAATAGCTACAGGACAATTACGATAGGCAAATAACTGCTGGACAATTATGATGAACAAATACCTGCAGGACAAATTAAGCGGACAAATAGTTGCAGGATAATTGTAATGGACACTGTCCTGTTGTATTAATGTATCTAAAATATAGTTTGTTTCCGTATTAATTCTCATCCCCGGGGCTGTAAAGGGGAGGGGTGGAGGAGGACATGGCTGATTTGCAGGGCAGATAGATGAATCCTGTAGCGATACGTATTGTCGCGCAGTCTGGGGGGGGGGGGGGCAGTTACATAATAAAGCATGTTTTATCTGTCTGTCCAAACCAGCAGAGTGAAACCATTGCTCTTTCCAATCCAACTGGGGATGAACTGTATGGCGACGAGAGAAACCGGATATGGGCCGCTAAGTTTATGAGGGAAGTAATGTAGTTATTTGAGAACGAACGGCGAAGCATAACTTTACAACCCTGAAACCTAATGCTCTTCTCCGTCCCCTTCCCTCCACAATTAACACACACACACACAAAAGGCTTTGCGTAATAAAAGTGTTGAATAAGGATCTTTACAGTCAAAAGTCTGGAGCCCTGAAAATGTTGCCATTATGCCCTCTCTATAAATGTAAGTATATTTATCTGAAATAGTTGCTCCCTCACCGTGACCCCACACAGGGTTTGAGGAGCAGGTACCATCTGACAACAACACCTTCTCAAGACTGTATGGGCCCTCTCCTGGGTGCAACTGCTTCTAACAGACGTGCTTTTGCGATCTGTTCTGTTGAGAATAGACGACATTGTACCTCCGGCAGAGTCAAAATGCTCAGCCGGCTCAGTCAAAGACGACAAGGGTAGACACTGATAACGTTTCTGTAGCTCGATGGTTGCACACACTACTCCCTCCTCCCAGACCCTTCTTGCTTGAATCGCGTATGATTTCACAAATTTGCAACGTGCATGTCCTGTTCATCGCTGGCAGTGTCTTCATCCAAGTGGCGATCTTTGATCAACTTCTAAATGTCATCTCTTGTCAAGTGACGATCTTTGAACAACTTCTAAATGTCACCACTTGTCAAGTGACGATCTTTGATCAACTTCTAAATGTCATCTCTTGTCAAGTGACGATCGCTGATCAACTTCTAAATGCCATCTCTTGTCAAGTGGCAATCGTTGATCTTGTAAATGTCACCTCTTGTCAAGTGACGATCGTTGATCAACTTCTAAATGTCATCTCTTGCCAAGAACGACGAAATCCCGTCAAATAAACAAATTACTATCAAGCAGGGCGAGAACTTGATCACAGGTAAGAAAGCCGCAAACGCCTTTATCGATCACTATGCCAGAGCAAACCACATCGAAGTCCCTGCAGATAAGCATACAGACATTAGCGAAGAGCTAAAGGGACACGAAAACATGAATACGGCACCTGAAGAGCACATGATGGCCAAACTAACAATGCGCGAAATGGAAGAGGCTATGAGAACACTAAAGAAAAGGAAATCTCCCGGAAAAGACGGGATAACAAACGAAATGCTGATGGGGTTGGGCCAAACAGCGAAGAAGAAACTGCTATCGGTCCTGAACCAAAGCTGGAAAAGGGGAATCGTACCACAGGCATGGAAAGACGCAATACTGGTACCAGTACCAAAAACAGGAAAGGACAAAACAGATCCAAATGGATACAGGCCCATAAGCCTACTGAGCTGTGTCGGCAAGCTGATGGAACGGATGATAAACACCAGACTGATGTGGCATCTGGAAGAAAAACGAATACTAATTCCACAGCAAGCCGGCTTTAGACAGCACAGATCCACTGAGGACCAGGTCATCCTCATAGCCCAGGAGATAGAAGATGCCTACCAGGCACAGAAACACACAGTAGCTGTTTGGGTGGATCTGGAAAAGGCATTTGACAAAGTCTGGAAAGATGGACTTAGAGTCAAGCTACGAAGAAGTGATGTTTGTGGGAAGATGTACAAGTGGATCAACCACTACCTCAAACATGCCGGCCAGAGTCCAAGTACAAGGGCAGATGAGCAAAAAGGTGACACTCGAGCAGGGAGTACCCCAAGGGGGAGTACTGTCACCCACACTCTTCCTGGTATATATAAACGATATTACAGAGAATATACGAAGAAGAGTCCATAGCTCAATGTTTGCAGACGACCTGGCTATGTGGACCTCTGAAAAGAATCTCACCATAGCAAGAAATCGGATGCAGACGTCCCTAACATCGCTGGAAGAGTGGGCGAACTCATGGCTGGTCAAAATAAACGAGGAGAAAACCACATGCGCAATATTCTCGCTTTCATTAAAACCCCAAAGTACCAAATTAAGTCTAAATGTCAAATTCCTGCAGCCAAACGACAACCCAACCTATCTGGGAGTCACATTTGATCGGCGCATGACATGGAAAAGTCAGATTGAGAGAAACCGAATGAAAGCCAGAGAAAGAATGGCAATCATGAGGAAACTTGCTGGCAGAAGCTGGGGAGCAGACGAAGGCATACTAAAGAAACTGTACACTGGAGGAGTGAGACCAGTTCTCGAGTATGGCATTGCGGCATGGACAACTGCAGCGAAGGCGAACTTCGATAAAGTTAACAAACTTCAAAACCAAGCCATGAGAATTATAACAGGTGGCATGAAGTCAACGCCAATTGTAGAACTTGAAAAGATTACAAAACTGCAATCCATGACCGATAGAAGAGACTGCAGAGCCCAGCTGCAGTCAGAGAAACTCCGAAGACTGACTGACCATCCAATGCACCAGAGACTAAACAATTTGGGAAATGGGAAACTAAAGCGGAGAAACTTTGCAGAAATAGCCAAAGCAAAGATGCACGAAGATCCCATAAACGCAATAACAACACCAAAACCCATCACTACTGTACGAAAACCTACCTGGAGGCAGGATATATTTCCAGAGGTGGTAGAAAATATACCAGGTATTGCAAACAACAACTGCCAGACTGAAAAAGAAAGGAGAGATACTACCCTAATTTTCATAACGAAAAGCTACCCAAGCATGGACTGGACCCATGCATACACCGACGGTTCTGTAACAAACACAACACAGAACGGAGGTGCAGGAGCATTCCTGAACCTACAAAATGGCAGAAAAATAACACTGTCATACGCTACTGGTAAGTACACAAGCAATTTCAGAGCGGAGGCAGAGGCACTGAGGGCGGAAGTGGAAGAAATGGTGACATACAGTGAAAATGAGAGCCATATAGTCCTGCTGACAGATGCTCTCGCCGTCGTCACAGCGCTAAAAAGCCAGAAAAACACTGAGCTTAATGACTTAAGAGCAGCACTCTGCAAACTGTGCCAGCAGTCCGCACCAAAAAGGGTAGTGGTACAGTGGGTCCCGTCACACTGTAACATCCAAGGCAACGAGGAGGCAGACAGACTGGCAAAAGAAGGTGCAAGACTACCACAAACAGATACCAGTATGACGTACGAAGAGTCAAAACGGCTTATCAAAGCCAGATACATGACCAAATGGGAAACCGAACATACTGGTTACACCAAAAACGATGCCTATTACCAGTTGAACCGAAGAGAGCAGGTCGTTGTCTTCAGACTTCGCACTGGCCACAATAGACTGAGGTACCACTTATTCAACAAATTGAAGATAGGGTGTACCGACGAATGCCCGTGCGGTACTGGTAAAATGACCGCTGAACATCTGCTGCAGAACTGCCCGACATACGAGGATCAGAGAGAGCAGATGTGGCCATCACCAGTGGAACTGCAAGACAAGCTCTATGGCAGTGGCGACAGCCTCAGGATGACCGCCGTTTTTTTCGAAAAAATAATGGTTACTGTCTGACTGCGTACGCTGAAGAAGAAGAAGAAGATCTCTTGCCAAGTGACGATCGCTGATTAACTTCTAAATGTCATCTCTTGTCAAGTGACGATCGCTGATCAACTTCTAAATGTCACCTCTTGTCAAGTGGCGATCGCTGATCAACTTCTAAATGTCATCCCTTGTGAAGTGGTGATTGCTGATCAACTTCTAAATGTCATCCCTTGTCAAGTGGCGATTGTTAATCAACTGTTATCTCTTGTCAAGTGGCGATTGTTAATCAACTGTCATCTCTTGTCAAGTGGCGATCGTTGATCAACTTCTAAATGTCATCTCTTGTCAAGTGGCGATCGCTGATCAACTTCTAAATGTCATCCATTCAGCTTGTCAATATCCATGATACTATCGCTCTGAGACTAGGATGTCAGCTCTTTCATTCTCGTAAGCCTCATCACGACCAGGACAGTCTTCACTTATTTTAACGTCTCTGATCCACAAGATAATGTCAATGGCCGCTTCAGTCGTGCTGGTGATGGAGACCGTCGGTGGTGTAGCTGTTTCCGCAATTTTGTCAATGATAGATAATTCAGATGACGATGTTTAACTGCTTCCTCTTGGGAAGAAAGACTAAAGTCTGGTCAAGCAATGTTTCCCAAGATGCACAAGTCGACTACCTCACAGTCCTCCATGAAAACGGACTGATCTTCTGACTAACGAGATCGGGGCTCGACATGATCCCCGCAGTGGTGAGAGACACGTAGATGAAGCAAAGCATAGCAAAACCATCTGGGGGACACCAGTCCATTATCATCAGCATGCCGAGGATGTCAGGAAAGCTGCTGCAACCCGGTACTAAACGTCCTGTTCAGGCAGCACAACAACGTAAACTTACTCATTATGGGCATTCGGAACAACAACAAGAAGCCAGGTATGAATTTACAGCTGGATCATCTAGAGCGCACATTTACAAATTGGATCTAGAAGGTTGCTAGTAGGAAGCAGCAGTATTGGCTGCATCAGTAGTAGTAGTAGTAGTAGTAGTAGTAGTAGTTGTAGTTGTAGTAGTAGTTGTAGTAGTAGTAGTAGTAGTAGTAGTAGTAGTAGTAGTAGTAGTAGTAGTGACAGAAGTGGTAGTAGTAGTGGTAGTAGTATTATTAATATTATTAGTAGCAGTAGTAGTAGTGGCAGTAGCGGTAGGTGTAATAGAAGTAGTAGTAGTGTGACCGTACCAACTAGAGCATGGGCGTTTAAGGCAGGGAAGATTGGACTGACGACTCTTTGAAGGAAGGTTTCCACAATGCGTGCCAAGGTCAGTCATCGTTTCGACACTAGGTCGACAAAGGAAAGAAGACTGTCTCGTACAGGGGTGGGTGTATAGAGATGAGGTGGGGGTTCGGAACTGACCACTCTGTGGTTCAGAATTGGTGTAAATGTTTGTTGGTAACGGTTTGATGCTGCCACGACTGGCTAAGACATGTAGAGTGACAGTGATTGGTGGATAGTCCTTCAATAACAATTAGTTGGGGTAGTTCTAAATTAGAGTGATGGCTAAGTCAGAAAACCAACAGAAGCCCACTGGACAGCCATGTTGTACTTGAGAGTATAAAACACGTTGCAAGGAGGAACAATAAACTGGCTGGGAAGAAGGCTTAGAGGTTGTCAGGAGTCAGAGAGTGAGTAAGTTTGCAGGGTGACTGCACCTTCATACACCTCGAGTTTTGGCCAGTCGCTCAATATATGCTTATGATGGACACCCTTTGAGCAGTAAGAGAAATGAATGTGTGCCGTATGTCTAGGACACCTTGGGAACGGTTTATGTTCTGAACACCTATACGAGTGTACAGATCGCCAAAGGACGAGATCTGAATGTATGTAGTACGTGAAGGACACCTAGTGAACGATGCGTGGTCTAATTACATATTAATATGAAGATTTGAGTGATCTAAATATTTGTGAATGCATAGATCGCCTGATTGTAAGTGATCTGATCGTATATGGATAACAAATTGAAGATAGGGTGTACCGACGAATGCCCGTGCGGTACTGGTAAAATGACCACCGAACATCTGCTGCAGAACTGCCCGACATACGAGGATCAGAGAGAGCAGATGTGGCCATTACCAGTGGAAATGCAAGACAAGCTCTATGGCAGTGGCGAGAGCCTCAGGATGACCGCCGGTTTTTTCGAAAAAATAATGGTTACTGTCTGACTGTGTACGCAGAAGAAGAAGAAGAAGTATATGGATGTACAGATTTCTCTGAATATGTGAAGTGATCTATGTAATCTGATCACGAGGATGAGTTTGTTGACTATGTGTGAGCGTACAGATTCGCCTGAGTACGTAATCTGATTGCTAGGACGAGTTTGTGATTGTGTGTTGAGGGTGCAGAAAAAAGACGGCCAGCTAACTGGAGCCATTAAGTTGTTGCTAGAATATTTCTTGAGAGTGGGAGGTTTCATTGTTGCAGGTTTAAAAATGGAATTAGGGTTGACACGTAGTTTGGGGGAATTCCCAAAAGCTAATGCTTAAAACCTCCTATTGTAGTTCAATATATATATATATATATATATATATATATATATATATATATATATATATATATATATATATATATATATATATATATATATATATATATATATATATATATATATATATATATATAATGATTTATTTAGTTTAGTTGTATTTTCCTTATTGTTTTAAATATTATTGAAGAATTTTTCTTGTAATATTTAATATTGTTTTGTTTTATGGTCCAAAAAGAGCAGTGGTACAGTTGGTTCCATCCCACTGTAACATCCAAGGCAACGAGGAGGCAGACAGACTGGCAAAAAAAGGTGCAAGACTACCACAGCCAGATTCTAGTGTGACCTAAGAAGAGTCCAACAGGCTTATTAGGGCCAGATACATGGCCAAATGGGAAACAGAACACACTGGCTACACAAACAATTAAGCCTACTACCAGCTGAACAGAAGAGAGCAGGTCGTGGTCTTCAGACTCCGCACAATATACCAAGAAGAGTCCACAGCTCCATGTTTGCAGACGATCTGGCTATTTGGACTGATTAAATCTCACCATAGTAAACAATCTGATGCAGCAGGCCCTAACATCGCTGGAAGAGTCAGCGAACTCATGGCTGGTCAAAATAAACGAAGAAAAAACAACATGTACGATATTCTCGCTTTCAACAAAACACCAAAACACCAAATTAAGCCTAAATGGCAAATTCCTGCAGCCAAACGACAACCCAAACTATCTGGGAGTCACATTTGATCTGCGCATGACATGGAAAAGTCAGATCGAGAGAAACCGAATGACAGCCAGAGAAAGAATGGCAATCATGAGGAAACTTGCTGGTACAAGCTGGGGAGCATACGAAAGCATACTTAAGAAACTGTACACTGGAAGAGTGAGACCAGTTCTCGAGTATGGCATTGCGGCATGGACAACAGCAGCAAAGGCGAACTTCGATAAAGTTAGCAAACTTCAAAACCAAGCCATGAGAGTTATAACAGGAGGCATGAAGTCAACGCCAATTGTAGAACTTGAAAAGATTACAAAACTGAAATCCATGACCGATAGAATAGACTGCAGAGCCCAGCTGCAGTCAGAGAAACTCCGAAGACTGACTGACCATCCAATGCACCAGAGACTAAACAATTTGGGAAATGGGAAACTAAAGCGGAGAAACTTTGCAGAAATAGCCAAAGCAAAGATGCACGAAGATCCCATAAACGCACTAACAACACCAAAGCCTATCACTTCTGTACGAAAATCTACCTGGAGGCAGGATATATTTCCAGAGGTGGTAGAAAATATACCAGGTATTGGAAACAAAAACTGCCAGACTGAAAAAGAAAGGAGAGATACTACCCTAAGCTTTATATCGAAAAACTACCCAAGCATGGACTGGACCCATGCATACACCGACGGTTCTGTAACAAACACAACACAGAATGGAGGGGCAGGAGTATTCCTGAACCTACCAAATGGCAGAAAAATAACACTGTCATTCGCTACTGGTAAGTACACAAGCAATTTCAGAGCGGAGGCAGAGGCACTGAGGGCGGCAGTGGAAGAAATGGTGACACATAAAGAAAATGAAAGCCATACAGTCCTGCTTACAGATGCTCTGGCCGTAGTCACAGCGCTAAAAAGCCAGAAAAACACTGAGCTTAATGACTTAAGAGCAGTACTCTGTCAACTATGCCAGCAGTCCGCACCAAAAAGGGTAGTGGTACAGTGGGTCCCATCACACTGCAACATCCAAGGCAACGAGGAGGCAGACAGACTGGCAAAAGAAGGTGCAAGACTACCACAAACATATACTAGTATGACGTACGAAGAGTCAAAACGGCTTATTAAAGCCAGATACATGACCAAATGGGAAACTGAACATACCGGGTACACCAATAACGATGCCTATTACCAGCTGAACAGAAGAGAGCAGGTCGTTGTCTTCAGACTTTGCACTGGCCACAATAGACTCAGGTACCACCTATTCAACAAATTGAAGATAGGTGGTACCGACGAATGTCCGTGTGGTACCGGGAAAATGACCGCTGAGCATCTGCTGCAGAACTGCCCGACATACGAGGATCAGAGAGAGCAGATGTGGCCATCACCAGTGGCAACACAAGACAAGCTATATGGCAGTGTCGACACCCTCGGGATAACCGCCGCTTTTTTCGAAAAAATAATGGTTATTGTCTGACTGCGTACGATGAAGAAGAAGAAGAAGAATGTCACTCACTACTACGGGGATCACGTCGACCCTCACCTCGTTAGCCAGGCTGTCATGACAACAGCGCGTTTCCAGGGATGGCTACTAGGAAGCCGAGATGAGGGTCTTGATGCATGTCAAGGTCTGAGAGTCTGAACCTAAAATGAGGACGTTGTCTGTGTAATCGCTGTCAGTCAAATGCAAATCCCTGACAGAGCTTCTCGGGTTGTGTGTATCCATATGTGCGAGGATCCAATCCAGAGCACGACAGAACAGCAATGGCGCGAGGACAGATACCTGGCAAACCCCAAACGGTGCTACGAATGTGTCAATATGATCCTGACCGAGGCCAACTCTTGGTAACGAGAATTTTAACAGTTCAAGAGGAATGCCATCCAGGCCCGTGGCACTATCATCTTTCAACTTGATTTATGGAAGTTTATGTCTGTGTCAGGAACAGCTAAGAGGGAGTCATGGAGTAAGTCCGGTGAAGGTGCAGAATGGAAGTAGTTTAAGGCGTCGTGGGTCGATTCATATATTCCTTTTGTCCTCTTTGTACCGTCATATTTACTTAGCTGAATGTTACTGGCAAACTTGGATCAGAAGTCGGATCTTACAGACTTGAATGCGCCGCTCATTGACTTTGTCTTGGCGTGCCTCAGACCTTCTTTGGGGTCAAATATTCTGAGCAGTGTATGAGCTGCAGCGTTCAGTGGCCCAAATCTGATTGACTGCTAGCGTCAGGATCAGCTAATCAGGGCTACCTAGACCCTTCTGCTCCTCCATGTGGTGATCCTAGATAACAGACAGGCTGCAACAGAGCAGACAGGATAATAAGATGGGAACAAATAGGGAAGGCCAACTCGGTACCAAAAAATTCCTGCTGAAGTTGGATATATGTGACCGAAAAAGTACACATATCGTAGTGAAGCTGTAAATTAAGACATCGCATTCCGATCTCCGGACAACATCCTACAAATTGTTCAGGGATTGATAGCTGGAGTTTGAGAATGAACGAACGAGCGAAAAAAAAGAAGATGAAGATGATGAAGAAAAAGAAAAAAGAATACACTCTTTATTGTTATCGGCTAAAGCATTGTAATATTATTTTCAGTCGTACCTCACACCCCCTTGGAATTTGTTCTGGATTCGGAGCCTGGAGTCGAGTTCGACTGTCCTTTCTGAACCTGGCGGCAATCTATGTCTCAAGTGCTAAAAAAAGGTTGACGCTGCGAACAGGGATTTCTGATAGGCCCCTCTGGGACCTAATACCTCCGTTGCGGTCTCTTGCACCGATTGGGCTACTACATACCATTTAGCTTCGTCTGGAAGAGTGCTCATGGCTGCAAACATGTTTTCTGCGGATATGATGTAATAGCATGGGATTGGCTTGTGAAAACTATTTTGTACTTAATTGCTGATTTGGCTTTTGTATGGTACCTTAGGGTGATCACGATCCTGGAGTTCATCAGCGAGCTATACAGGTTTAGACGGATTGATTGCATTTTTGATTGATTACTTGATGAGAATACCAATTTGTACCCAGATATTTGTTTGAACAGGATGACGTCTAAAGATCAGATTACCTAAATCCACGTGCAGTGATCGAATCAATCCGTAACTTTAACCGAATCCATAACATTAACCAAACAACCAACCAACCAACCCATCTATCTATCTATCTATCTATCTATCTATCTATCTATCTATCTATCTATCTATCTATCTATCTATCTATCTATCTATCTATCTATCTATCTATCTATCTATCTATCTATCTATCTATCTATCTATCTATCTATCTATCTATCTATCTATCTATCTATCTATCTATTTATCTATCTATCTATCTATCTATCTATCTATCTATCTATCTATCTATCTATCTATCTATCTATCTATCTATCTATCTATCTATCTATCTATCTATCTATCTATCTATCTGTCTATTTGTCTATCTGTCTGTCTGTCTGTCTATATATCTATCTGTCTGCATATATTCTGCCAGTCTGTTTTTCTGCCAGTCAGTCTCGGTATGTCTGTTTCCCGCAAGGATGTCCAACAATAAGACGCTCTTACAAGACAACACGTCCAGGATGGTCTCAGTGTAATCATGAGTATAGGAAATAGATTGAATTGCCACACGCAGACAAGCGAGACCCCCGCCCAGCCACTGACAACGCCCCTGGATGAACTAGAACAGATAACTGACAGCTGACGTAAAGTTCAGGACGTTTTCTCTGATTTGCTAGAAGGTTCTGGCTCAAATTGAAAACACTAAACCGTACAGTCTGACTGGGTTTTCATGAGGACATTGAAAATCATTTTCATTTCTTAATTTTCATTTATTTTTCACAACTGGGAATGAGTTTCCCTGTTTGAACACTGTCAGGGGATTTCATATGATGAGAGTAATCTTAAGGGACTTCATATGTTGAGAGTAATGTCAAGGGATGTCATATGTCTAGAATACTGTCATCAGAGTTCGTATGTTGAGAACACTGTCATAAGATTTCATATGTTGAGAATACTGTTAAGGTATTTCATGTCTAGATTACTGTCAAGGGATTTCATATGTTGAGAGCACGGTTAAGAATTTCCAAATATTTAGAATAATGTCAAGGAATTTCATATGTCTAGATTACTGTCATGTAATTTCATATGTTGAGAATACTTCCCTAATATTGTATATTTTTAGCTGTTTTATTCCATTTGTCACAAATGATATCTTCTTCGTCTTCTTCGTACGCTGTCAGACGTCAACTTAAATTTGTTCGAATAAAGCAGCTGTCATCCTGAGGCTGTCGACACTGCCATAGAGCTTGTCTAGTGTTGCCACTGGTGATGGCCACATGTGCTTTCTCTGGTCCTCGTATGTCGGGCAATTTTGCAGCAGATGTTCAGCAGTCATTTTCCCTGTACCACAGGTGCATTCGTCAGTGCCACCTATCTTCGGTTTATTGAATAGATGGTACCTCTGTATGTTGTGGCCTGTGCGGAGTCTGAAGACCACGACCTGCTCTCTTCTGTTCAACTGGTGGTAGGCATCCTTTTTTTCACAAATGATGTAATCGAATTTTGAATATTGAAAATATTTTTCTAGGATTTCATGTGTTGAGAGTACTGAGCTGGTATTTCATATGTTGAAGCACTCCCATGAAATAGCATGTGTTGAGAATACTGTCACGTGACTTCACATGTTTAGAATACTGTGAAGGAAGGACGCAAGGAAGGACAGATGGAAGGAAGGGAGGGAGGGAGGAAGGGAGGGAGGGAGATAGGTAGGACGGAAGGAAGGAAGGAATGCATAAGGTATACGATGAGAGGCATACAGTCATTGCTGAATGAACTAACTATTTAGTGTGGACTGACAGTATGTCTTTGCCAGAAATTCCCTGCCTTGAAAGTTCGTTTTCCTTTAAACGCCTACCCGTTCATTCAAAATATCAGTGACCTTTAACCTCCAGACTTGCTATGTGGTCTGTGATTGATACTAAATCAATACATTTTATCGCTTCCACCAGCCGATGTCAATAAATTTGGCGCGAATTTCTATCATATTCATCTTGGAATAGGATGGATGGGAACTGGGCGAAAGTATGCAAGGGAGATAATTTTTCAAATCTTGACTCTTTTAGTGTCTGGAAGAGAAGCAGAAAATTGGAGTCGCATACTAAATGGAATAGCTCTAGTAGAAATCGATGGCCGACATATGTTGCCGGTCTTCAGAAAATGAGGTTTATGTCGGTATTTTGAGGGGTTAGACAAAAAACCCCTTACAGAAACATCTTTCATTGCAAACAAATATAAGCACAGCTAAATAACTATATATACGATTTTATAAAATAACACGTAGCAACATTAGATAAAATGTTAGATCAGAAGGTTGATAAGAAATCTTATAATACAAAATAAAAAAAAGATAGATAAAAAAGATAAGGTACAGCGTTTGAAATGGAAACAGAAAATTGCAAGACAACTACAACCAGATTCTAGTGTGACCTACGAAGAGTCCAAAAGGTTTATTAGGGCCAGATACATGGCCAAATGGGAAACAGAACATACTGGCTACACAAAAAATGATGCCTACAACCAGCTGAACAGAAGAGAGCAGATCGTGGTCTTTAGACTCCGCACAGGCCACAAAAGACTGAGGTACCATCTATTCAATAAACTGAAGATAGGTGGCACTGATGAATGCACCCGTGGTACAGGGAAAATGACCGCTGAACATCTGCTGCAAAATTGTCCGACATACGAGGACCAGAGAAAGCACATATGGCCATCACCAGTGGGAACACTAGACTAGCTCTATGGCAGTGTCGACAGCCTCAGGATGACAGCTGCTTTCTTCGAACAAATTCAAGTTGACGTCCGACAGCGTACGAAGAAGAAGAAGAAGGAGAAGAAGAAGAAGAAGAAGAAGAAGAAGAAGAAGAAGAAGAAGAAGAAGAAGAAGAAGAAGAAGAAGAAGAAACATAAAATATACAAAATGTGAAGCAATGAAAAGAGAAGAGATACTGTAGGGATATGAGACACTTGCAGAACAATATGTCCGTCGGTCGAGCTGAACAATATGTCCGCCGGTCGAGCTGAACAATATGTCCGCCGGTCGAGCTGAACAATATGTCCGCCGGTCGAGCTGAACAATATGTCCGCCGGTCGAGCTGTACAATATGTCCGCCGGTCGAGCTGTACAATATGTCCGCCGGTCGAGCTGAACAATATGTCCGCCGGTCGAGCTGTACAATATGTCCGCCGGTCGAGCTGTACAATATGTCCGCCGGTCGAGCTGTACAATATGTCCGCCGGTCGAGCTGTACAATATGTCCGCCGGTCGAGCTGTACAATATGAAATAAACAAGAGAAGATTTGCTCTTAAAGGTTCAGCCTTCTCACACCCATCTCACACTCCTTCTCGGCTCTCCAGTGCAACCATACTCCACCTCCCCTTTCCGCAACCTCTTCATCTATTCACCCGTTAACATCCCACCCCTTTCCCTCTTCCAGCCTCATCTCTTTCCCCACCCACCCGTCCCTTCCATCTACCCCGAGAAGAGTGCATTATCTATTTTATTATCTATTTTATTATCTATTTTATTATCTATTTTATTAAATGTCTATTGAATTGTGATAACATCAGCAATAACAACCAAACATGACGTCACAACAAAATGGCGTCTGTTAATACAAGTTTCAATGCGAAGAACAGAAACCAAAGGGCTCGTCCAGGATTTGAACCACTGACCTTTAGTATTTTAGGACAAATGATGCATCTAGTATTGCTTTGTTTTGAGTATGCAGGCAGACAGAAACACGCTTCGTTGCGTACAAATATGATCTCGATTTATTGGTTGCAAAATCATCTCTCTCTACGACTATGTAAATTCAGTGTCGCTTGCGTCGGGAAAATAAACAAACGGCAGCTCTTTCCTGATCTCAACTAAATGTATTTCTCTTGTGCTGAGGTTACCCAACAATGGCGTCATAGTTCAATGGAGTGTATTGATCAGATTTGAAACATAGATTTATAAGAAAATGATATATGGCTCATTTGGAATTTGAACATTGAACATCGTTTCGTAAGCGATATACACATACAACGTGATTCGATCAGCCAATCAGATCATGCCCGCAAACTCGGGATATACAGATGGACAAACAAAAATTAATTAGACGTCATGAAATAAGAAAGCAGATAATATGTCAGATATGGTTTAAGATTATAAATCAAGACAAAAGGAGTAAAAGTAACATAAGATATATAAAACGCCAGTTAAGGAATGTTGAAGCATAAACAATATATATAATGTATGAGATACCACACTCAATAAGATGTTAGACGAGAAACCAGATCAATAATCAAGAAAATAAGCAAACAAACCGATATACAATCAGAAGTAGAGACACAAGATATGTTTTCATATATACAGTTTTACAGTATCTCAATTCAGATGTCAGGTCAGATGTCAGATTAAAGATTAGAACACGAAATAAGATGAGATGTCATATAATGAATTGGTTAAACCATAATATACTCAACGCATACGCGTAAAGTAACTTTCCAGGTCATCGTTGAATTTTTATTGAACATCCTTCTTCTTCTTCTTCTTCTTTGCGTTCGTTTTCGTACGGTCGTTTTATGCCACCAGATGGGCTGCATCCATGAAGTGACACGTCAGTCGGAGGTCCTCAATGGTTCCCCACATATTGTCTTGTAAGTTTCTCTCCTCGGGCAGGTTTTCTCACGGGAGCCTTGGTGCAGTGGACTTGTTTGCAGAATGTGTTCTGGAGTCTGGGTCCTCTCTGACATGTGCATTGTGCAGTCTGTGCTGCTTTCATTTTATGCATGTGTGCATTTAGTCTGCAATGACCTATTCTGAGGCGAAAAATTGTGGTTTACTGTTTCCTATTCAGTCTATTGATTGGGTCCTGTGGGTATTTGCTGTTTATTCTCTCTATCCACTTTTGTTTATATTTTGTTTACATGTTTGCCTTGACTTATGGCATTGACACTGGGTGGGTGAATTGTTCTCTTTGTCTTCCCCATTCCTTCCCAGGTATGCCGCAGTGAGCTGGAATCCACTGGAGGGTGATTTTACTGAGGTCTGAGAGTTTGTTTAGCTGACATATTAGTTCCCTTTCCATACTATCTCGTGGTTCTCTTTGTGTGGCCTGCAACATTTCCATGCAGTCGCACACAAACACTATTCTGTTATCCTTTAACCCCTTTTCATCCAATAGTTTGACTGCTTCAATTATTGCCTGTTGCTCTGCTCTTAGATTTGTCGAGAGCTCCCGGCAGCACTTGCTTTTTCTATAACGATTCCATCCTGTAGAAATATGACGAGTCCCGCCCCGCCTTTCCTCAATGCTTCCCCTGATGATCCATCTGTGTAGACTTGCGTCCACATGGGTTGAGGATAGGCGTCTCCAATATGCTTTAGGGATTTTTCTCTCAATGCATATTATGATTCTTCCACTTTTCTATCGATACCTGGTATTTTCGCTTCCACCGTGAAGTTGGGCTGTTGGTCTGCATTTTCATATACTTGAATCATTTCCCATGTCGTTGGACATTTTGATATGATGTCACTGTTCCTGACTGTAAGGGCTTTTGATAGATGATTAAAGCGTATTCTTTTAATGCAGTTTTTTGTTAATTCATTGACTTTTCCATGCATTGGATGTTTATTCATACGCTTGTATTTTTCTGTCAGGTATAGTATTTTCCTACTCTGCGATCACCGAGGCTCTGGAGGCCTGCTACCGCTTCGAGTTCTCTAATTGGGGTGCTTCGCAGACCTCCGGTAATAATTCTGAGTCCGGTATTATGTGCCTTGTCTAGTTTCTGTAGGTTGGTTTTTGCCGCTGTTGCATAGGCACCCATACCATATTCCAGTGTTGGCCGTACGTATCCAGTGTAAACCTGTCTGACTGTGTTTGCATCTGCACCCCAATTTGTCCCTGCCAATTTTTTCATCAGCATTAGTCTGAGTGTGACATTCTTTTGAGTATCCTCTATGTGTGGGCCCCATGTTAATCTTTAGTCATATCTCATTCCTGGGTATGTAGGATTGTTTTCTCTAGGAAGTAGGCAATTTTCTAAATATAGGTTGAGTTGCTCTGGCTTTGTAGAGAGCGCAAGAAGAGTGTTGAGAGGGTCTTGCCTTTGTTTATTATGACACCCCATGAGTCTGCTCATTTCTTTACTGCATTAATTGCTTCCAGCATTCTTGCTTTTGTGGCTCCAATGTTTTCTGCCTGGGTCCATATGGCCAGGTCATCCGCATGGAGTGCATAGTGGATGTGTAGTCTGAACGGTTTTGGCAGATCATTAATGAAGAGGATAAGCAAGATAGGGGATAGTGATCCTCCCTGGGGAACCCCTTCATGTAGTTTGACCATTTTGCTCCTGTGTTCTTCCAGCCAATTGATAATCGAAATGTAGCTGTGTTTTTTTAATTGATCATCAAAAAAAAACCACGACATTTGGGGAGAATATACTTGAATCAATAGTTCGAACCTGAAACAACTGCGTCTGGTAGAATGGTGGTCATTTTGAAAAATGACCGCTCTCAGGACCGCGTGTCCAACACTTGCTTTGATCACGGTTTGACATCTGCGCCTCATTGATCGAGTTGAGCAACTCAGTAGATCCCGTGGAGTTTTCTGCCACTCCTGCACGACGTCTTGATGAAGTTACCGTACAATCTGCGGTGGATGCTGTCGTTGTTTAAGTCGACGTTTCAGCTCGTCCCAGACGTGCTTAATTGATGACAAGTGATGGGAAATTGCTGGTCAGGGAAAGATTGCAATGTTTCTGGTTTGGAGTTCATCATGCACGACTCGGGCAACATGAGGACGGACACTGTCTTGCCCAATTGCATGGTTCAGCGCAAAGACGCGATGTTGTTACTCACGATCTCATAACGGTATCGCAAGTCGGTAACAGAACTGGTCTGAGATAAAAAGGTGTGTCCGATGATTGGTACAAATGCCTCTCTAGATCATATCCTCCATTCCCATGACGAGCACGCTATTGGATCCAGTTGTTGGCGTAGCGCTCTTCAAGTGGACGATACGCTCTCTGACGACCATCGGGACTTGAAAGGTTGATCCAGCACTCGCCAGTAAACAGTGCTCTGTCCAACATAGCGTTTCTAAAGCGCATATGTCTGCCCAGGAAAGTCTTTAGGAACGATGCCGCGGCTGGAAAGTTGAACGAGTAGCAATGCATCCTGCACGTAGGCCTTGCTCACACAAGCACCTCTTTACTGTAGCTGAACGTATTCTTCTCAGTCCGGGGAGGGTGCTACAAGTGACTTGGTGACTGAAATCTCTTTCGCAAATGTAAGAAAGTGATGAAATGATCCTACCGTCTAATCGTTAATCGAGGATTTCCCTCCGGGCATGTCATAAACAGTCCCAGTCGTCTAGTAGCAATGTAATAACAGTCTAACAGTCATCTCGACACACTCAATTTTCTTGCTTTTACATATATATACATTCCTCTTTCCAAAATGCCAAACAGTTCGTAACATCCCATTTAGCGTCGTGCGCTGCATCCGTCCGGTAGATTGTTTCTGAACGCAATTAATGGCAAAATAAAGCACAGCTGTCCAGTGAACAACTCTCTGGCTAATTTATGATCAGCACGCGAATTCTTTAATATATATATATATCTAAGAAGAAGAAGAAGATATATATATATATATATATATATATATATATATATATATATATATATAAACAACAGGCATTTATGGCATAATACTAACAAGCAACTAAAACTGAAGAGCTTGAGAACATGCATAGTCCCTGTACGGGTGTGTGACATGGACTATGACACAAGTAGCAGGGAAGAAAATTGGAGCGTTCGAAACAAAATGTTACAGAAGAATCCTACAAATTCTTTTGATAAAGAAAGTGACAAATAAAACCATCCTAGAAGACTTGAATGTTGAAGAAAACTGGCTCATAAACAATGTTATGTTTCGGAAACAGATTTTTTTCGGTTACGTCAAACGTAATGATGGACTGGAAAGAATGGTCCTAGAGGGCATGGCACCTGGAAGGCGACAAAGAGGTCGACCAAGGCGAAGGTGGATACAAGATATCAAGGATACTCTAAACATGAACATGGAGGAGACGGGAAGATTGACTGCAGACCGAGATTCATATCGGCTGGCTGTGATGAGAGCGACGTTCTACAAAGGACACGCTACACGACGATGATGATGATATATATATATATATATACTTGTATATCTTCTGATTGACATATATTTCTTTGACGAAAACAGTCACGCATACACATATGGATCCGATGGCATACTTTATGGCAAAAATGTGTTGTCGAACCCAGAGCCAAACGAAAAAATAGAAATGGCAAATTCGTGGCAACACGTAAAAGTCGAATAAATCGATTTGAGAATGGAGACAGCTACCCCGTCATGGAAAAACTGTACGCTTAAAAATTTAAATGAAGATTTTACTTACCATCAATAAAGTGGAGTGACTCATTCAGTCCAACTCATCTATAAAGTAGAGTGACCAATTCAGTTCAACACATCAATAAAGTAGAGTGACCAATTTAGTTCAACACATCAATAAAGTGGAGTGACTCATTCAGTTCAACTCATCAATAAAGTAGAGTGACCAATTCAGTTCAACTCATCAATACAGTGAAGTGACTGTCCACCCATCAATAAAGCGAAGCGACTAAGTCAACACATCAACAAAGTGAAGAAACTAAGTCCTCATCAATAAAGGGGAACGACAAAGTCAACACATGAAAAAAGTTGAGTGAATAAGTCAAAACATCAATAAAGTGAAGAAACAAAGTCAACTCATCAATAAAGTAGATCTTCCAAGTCAAGTCAGGCCATAATGAAATGTGCATTCAACATAGACAGTTGGTGATCCACATTTGGCAGCTGTAGGCTTAATTATCAGTTCTAAATAGACAATTGGCTAGAACAAATAGGTCCGCTGCTTTGATTGGACTGACGGCTAGACGCTATAGTCCGCCTCTGACCAACGTCCGAAGCATTTTTCGACTAAACTGCATGTCAGATTCAAATGATTTTTCGCATGCAGCTTTATAATATCCATGACGCTAAAATATTTATATTATTTATTCCGTAGATGTAATTTTGCACATCGGCAAATTCCTTTGATCGTTTAGGGCCATTGCACAGAAAAGGTATTCCATTTTAAGATTTTACAGTACGCAGCTTACATACTCGCCGCATTTTTTTCATAGGCGTATCTCCTTAATGTCTTGATAGATCAATTGATTGTTTGTGTTGCCCTTTATGTACAATCGTAAAAATACAACCAATATGCAACAGTTAGTATAGCCCTTCGGTCAGCATTAGACCCCAAGGTTGTATCAAATGCGCGGCTAATTTTATGTTGCTTAAAGAAATTGAATTTTGAAATCTATTTGTTGTCATTGTATGTACACTTTTGATAAACATACGCTAATTCATCCAAGTATGCTAATCAGTATATCCATGAAAGATGATATTAATCATCCGAATCTATCGATTGAAAGTGGTTGATAATTGTTACTGGCTGGACAAATTGTAATCCATCTCGTTGTCAGTACTGTTCTTCGTGGAGCACATGTTCAACACACGTGTTCCAGAACTGAATGTCTATTTTTTTACAGGTACTCGCGTGTCGGCACTTCAACATCACACATTTGAAATGTCCTGTTCGGCAACTTGTCATTTTACTTTAGCCCAATAAGCTCTTTATGGTTTATATACGCATGATATGCAGGTAGTCGAAGAGAAGTTTGACCATGCTCTTCAGAAATGTTGTCAGTATGATACACATGTGTCTTATTTGTCTTCTTCACAAGCTGCAACAACTCGGGCTTCAAATACGTGTCGTCGAGATTCACTTTTTCCTTAGCTAGCCATTTCCTAATGTGAGCTTTTGTATTCGATGCAGTTGGTACTCTGTCTCACTCTGATACTGCATTGTGATAGGATGCATTATCCATTACTAGATTTGTCGGTCTATCCAGAATTGGAAGCAGATCGTTCGTCAGCCAGTGCATGAAAATGTATCAATTCATGTCAGTGTGTTATTCTCTACCATCGGTACCTTTTGATTGGAAAATAAGTTCAGCGTCATGGACAAGTTATTTTTCACTGCTTCCAGCATACATTAGTATAATGTACTGCCCTTTGCTGTTTGGAATTTGTCGTTTCTGTCCACCGTTAACTGATTGCCTTTCTATACCATATGTGTGGTGAGCATTGACCCAGGATTCGTTCAAGTAAACCATAGCCTTGCCTACGCTGGTCACGTGTCTGTCTCCAGTATTTGCTTCTGGCAGCAATCAAATGTGGTTTTTAACATATAATTTTCCTGCCACCTGAATTTGTCCTCAATGTAAAGCCGGCGGCCCGTAAAATTTCTAAAGAGTAATTTAGAAAATGGCATTATTGCTGTCGGATTGTAATGTTAATTTTAGTTTCCTGAGGGTAACAAGTTGATTTTTCGCCATGAGTTTTAAAATCTCCAGTTTTATGACAACGGTAAAAGGACGATATATATACAGACTAAGCGCCAATTGCGTTCGTTTCTCTGGGTCATAAGTATCACAATATCAATGACCCATCTTGGATTTCCTGCTGAAAAAACGCGTATAGTAAAACAGTAACCTTCTGCATTGTTATAAATGTACACTTCAAACTCATTTGGAAATTTATATCAATGTCACTTTTGAAAAGAAGCAAATATTGGCCACAATAACAAGCCCCACAAACTATAATATCGGCATACGCCTATGTCTGAACGACAGTTTCGCATGAATGGCCATGGTTGTTTTCGGCACTCCACAAAGTGTCAAATTTGTGTACGAGCTAATAATTAATTTGTATTTACTCAGCCTATTTGAAGATCTAAACATCTATTTTTAAAACACCAAGACTGTGTACCTTAAACATGTTAACATTATGTCCAATTCAATGAGATCGCTTTTAATATAGCCTAATGAATACATTTTTGAAAATACATAAAATGTATTAGAGAAAAAAAACAAATTTACCAAACGTCCTGGATATGCCAACGCTACATGCCAAAAAAATCATCTGGATCTGACATACAGTTTAGCAGAAAATTGCTTCGGACTGTGTTTATGAATTAAAAGACGGACTATAGCCGTAGTGCCTCTCCATGCCCCTGTCTACTGTTCAGTTACGGAATGGCACGAAGGATTGTGGGTAGGGGAGGGGGGATTAGAAGGCGGTAGGAAGAAATTGGCTTGGCTTCGTTCGTTCTCAATCTCCCGCTACCAAACCCAGAAAAGGGCTCAAGTAGCAGAATGTAGTCCAGAGAATGTAATGAGTTGTGTTGTAGTTTACAGCTTGACTGCGTTATTTGTGATTTTCAGTCCAACACATCCGACTTCAGCAAGCATTTTTTAAGTACCGTGTTAGTATTCCCTCTTCCATCCCTTCTCACTAGCCAGTCTCCCCTGCTGCAGCCCGTTATCCAGGATCACCGCGTGGAGGTGTAGAAGGGTCTTGGCAGCTCTGGTTCGCTATCCCTGACGCTAGCAGTCAGCTATGGGTCGCTGACTGCTGCAGCTCATGCACTGCTCAGTATCATGGTCACGGAGGAAATTAAAATAGTTAATTCAAATGTTGTTTTTGTTGTTGCTTAGATGTTTGCCTCACTAGTTTCTACTGGCGGAGGCGCGCCATTTTCCACCCCACACCGTAGTCCATTGGGCGATATCGGGACGCATAAACCAGTGATTGGATGCATGTGTGCGTCCAGGAACACCGTCATATGTTGGGGTTATAAAAGAAAGGCGCTATTAAAATATTCAATGATCCAGACTTAAGACGGACTAGACGATCTGGTACGAAGGGCCTTGTATTATGTTTGAATTAAAATATCAGATAGAATGGTAGATAAGTTGTCAGAATACTTATCAGATAAATCAGCGAAGGACACGTAATTACGATCGATCCGAACTTTACAAATAACCAATAATATAAAAACATACAAGAGAAACACATTATTGGTCCACATTATTAGAAAGGAGGGTCGGAGATATGATGTGAAAAAAGCCCATGTAACACGTCACCAAAGTAGCCTCGTTGAGAGCTGGATTAACCCATACGAATGACTAACTTAACTTTACGTCTTTATATTGCTTTTGAAGACTGCAGAGTCTGTAAACAGCTAGTTTCATTTACATTTCCTTGCCCCAAAAGCTATGTGCATCAAATCTATCCCTGAATGCATTAATTGTCCCTGCCTTAACTACTTTCTGTGGCAATGGATTCCAAACATTCATCACTGTCTGACTAAAAATATATTACTTAATGTCTAATCTGGACCTTTCTTTAGTTAATTTGTAGCTATACTCTCTTGTTCTTGTAGGTGTTTGTATTTTGAAAAAAACATGTATTAAGTCACCTCGAACAACCAAAACAGCAACAACAACCCCTATTCACATGCTTGATGCTAGCAACCTCATTTCGTAGAACAATTGGCCACAACAACATTCATGGCATTAGCATTCACAGTGCTTTGTCGCAGCACATTATAAGCCCAACTGTCAGACTTATGCGCCGTACTGATATATGTGTCTTTACCACGGCGTGCCATTTATGCAATCTGCAATATATCCTGTGTTATTCGAGGTAGCATCGAACTCTTTTCTCTCATTCCGCTTCAGCACTATCAAAATAAGATTACACAACGCTGCTCTGTCGTTTCTTAGCACTTTCTGCCCAGTATTTACCAGAACTGTCAGAGCAAATAAACAAATCCAGCGGTCTTACGCTTCCAATTCGGAGCCAATCAGATTACGCGACAATAAGGAAATCGATGATCATTGGTTGTTCTTCGGGTTTACTGTGAAATAACAGAATCACTGAGGCTTCGTTCCGTTAATTTTTTTCAATTATGGAACACAAAACATTGCAGGGAGAAAGACAGGAGAGGGAGAGAGAGAGAGAGAGAGAGAGAGAGAGAGAGAGACAGAGAGAGAGAGAGAGAGAGATACACACATACACACGCGCAGACACACAAACATACGCACAGAGAAAGGAGAGAACAGTAAAGAAAAGGTTTTCCACAGCGCAGCACAAATATATTACACGGTTTAGAGTTACGGTTTTGCCTCTACAAACAAAAATGTTTCTTTCTTTGGAGTAATCTTCGAATGCTCTTAAATAACATAATCTATTGCCATAATACGCTTGGCCTTCTCATGCGTCTCTCGTGGCGTTTCAATTTGTTCTACATATTTTGTTAGAGACTGGCATACTATCACAGTGCTCTTCTCGTGGAGCCCACATATGCTTAGAACAAGTGCTTCTGTTTGTCTGCCTTCTCCATACAGACACATGTGTGTGTTCATTTTTGAATTGTAAGTTAAGTTGTTGCAACCTGCAGTTGCCTGGTTGCAATCTGCATATTCTCACGTGATCCCCCTGGGGCAAAGATCACAACGTGTGGAATGAGATGCTTGTGGTAAGTAGGTCAATGTATTAGAGGAAAGGACGGCGAGAAAGGACAGAATCTAACAATTGGTAACGACAAAATATATAACAAGAATGTCAGCTCGCGGTCTGCAAACCTGTTATACAAGATCTGCAAATCTGTTATACAAGATCTGCAAAACTGTTATACGAGATCTGCAAACCAAGTTATACTTCTTCTTCGTTCGTTCTCAATCTTACGCTACCAAGCCCCGAAAAGGGATTTGCAAATAGCAGGATGTAGTCTAGAGAAAGGAATGCTTTGTGTCGTAGTTTACAGCTTGACTACGATATTTACACCTTTCAGTCCGACACATCTAACCTCAGCTGGAAATCGAGATCAACAAACATGTGTAATACGAGATCTGTATCGTGATTATAGTTTAACCGTTTAATAATTGATAATACAGTTTGAACAAGTATATTTTAGTAGACCCTATCAGTCATTACTGAGTTTAGGATGAAGTGGTAACTCTCTGCTATTTTTTTCTTTTCTTTCTTCTTGCGGTGTTGTTGTTTCACTTCTGTGTCCAAATAGCTTTTTCCCGGGGCATGAGGTGGCTCTTCAGGGTACATCTCTCATAGGGACGGTCTTCAGCTTCACCTCTAAAGATGTCAAACGCGCCCAGTGCCTTCATATGACACGTATACACATCTTTAAACCTCAACTGTGGTCTGCCGACTGTTCTCTAGCCATTCGTCAATTGCACATAGAAAAAATCTTTGGGAATGTTATCTTCCATGCGACGTACATGACCAGCCCATCGCAGTCTTCGCTGTCTAAGGAGACTGTACATGCTTGGAGACCAGTGCGAGAGTGCAGCTCTTCATCTGTCAATCTGTCCCTCCAAGTAACTTTAAGAATTGTTCGCAGGCGCCATAGATGGCGCCTTAAGTCTGTGCTCTTGTATGGCACAAGTTGCCCAAGTTTCGCTGTCGTATAGGAGCGGTTTGATGACAAATGCTTTGTACAACATGGCCCTAGTTTTCAATATTAGTTTCTGATTTTCTCAAACACGAGTTGTGAGGCGATCAAATGTAGCAGAAGATTGAGGAAGGCGGATTTCTATTTCTGGGTCTATAGAAAGTTTGTCGTTGATCTATTTCTGGGTCTATAGAAAGTTTGTCGTTGATCTATTTCTGGGTCTATAGAAAGAGTTTGTTGTTGATCTATTTCTGGGTCTATAGAAAGCTTGTCGTTGATCTATTTCTGGGTCTAAAGAAAGAGTTTGTTGTTGATCTATTTCTGGGTCTATAGAAAGAGTGTGTTGTTGATATATTTCTAGGTCTATAGAAAGAGTTTGTCGTTGATCTATTTCTGGGTCTATAGAAAGTTTGTCGTTGATCTATTTCTGGGTCTATATAAGGTTTGTCGTTGATCTATTTCTGGGTCTATAGAAAGTTTGTCGTCGATCTATTTCTGGGTCTATAGAAAGTTTGTCGTTGATCTATTTCTGGGTCTAAAGAAAGAGTTTGATGTTGGTGAGGTACTCCAGATACATCAATTTGTAGATTTCGGTCAATTTATAGAGTTGGCCTGGCATCCACTTACTGTCCGCTATGTTTTGCTTAGACTTATTGTAAAACGAACATTTTCACACATTTGGTAAAAGCATTCCACCAAGCTCTGGAGTTGCTGCTGACTGTACGTGAATGATGTAGCATCATAAGCGAAAGGCCTGTCCCTGATTGTGACCTCGTTGATCGTTGTTTTGGAATTGAACCTTGCAAGGCAGCAGTTGTTTTTGGTCAGAGTTATCTCTCTTAGGGAAGTTGTCTTGCAGGACTATCGAGTCTTCCCCACTCGTGTCTATAGGGTGTGGCAATGATATGATATAATGGACTATGTACTTGTTTGTACTATCCCGGAAGAGAGGCAGTCCAGTGTGACGATCCGGGGACACAGTACATAGTCCATCATAAAATATCATTATCACACCCTATAGACACGAGTGGGGAAGACTCGATAGTCCTGCAAGACAACTTCCTTAATAGAGATAACTCTGACCAAAAACAACTGCTGCCTTGCAGATAGGCTGGGGACAGCCAAAGGCTAAGGAGGGCATCCCTACAGAAACGCCTTTTGAAATCGGATGCACTAGGCCACAGGCTTAACGAAACAGTTCAACGTATATCGCTGTAATGATGACGGTACAACCTATCAGAAGAAGAAGAAGAAGAAGAAGAAGAAGAAGAAGAAGAAGAAGAAGAGGAAGAAGAAGAAGATGAAGAAAGAGCCAACCATCTGACCTAGTGTTAACAAATGTGAAATGCAAACTAATTTCCCAAGAGTGTTGCGGCCAGGACGCAGAGTGTAGTATAGTTCATACCATATTAGAAATGAAAAACATTTTTACAAAATATAAATATTGCCTAGCTAGAAAGAAGACATGGTTCAAATGTAAGTTTACTTAATATGTACAACCGATTGAAGAAAGGAAAAAACTATTTGTTTTTAAAAGAATCAAAGTTTATAAAAGAAACTGCTCAGAATTTGGAATAAACTTCAAAAGTATATTTGACTTGGCTTCGTTCGCTACATGCCAAAAAAATCATCTGGATCTGACATACAGTTTAGCAGAAAATTGCTTCGGACTGTGTTTATGAATTAAAAGACGGACTATAGCCGTAGTGCCTCTCCATGCTCCTGTCTACTGTTCAGTTACGGAATGGCACGAAGGATTGTGGGTAGGGGAGGGGGGATGAGAAGGCGGTTGGAAGAAATTGGCTTGGCTTTGTTCGTTCTCAATCTCCCGCTACCAAACCCAGAAGAGGGCTCAAGTAGCAGAATGTAGTCCAGAGAATGTAATGTGTTGTAGTTTACAGCTATGACTGCGTTATTTGTGCTTTTCAGTCCAACACATCCGACTTCAGCAAGCATTTTTTAAAAACCATGTTAGTATTCCCTCTTCCATCCCTTCTCACTAGCCAGTCTCCCCTGCTGCAGCCTGTTATCCAGGATCACCGCGTGGATATATAGAAGGGTCTTGGCAGCTCTGGTTCGCTGGCCATGACGCTAACAGTCACCTATGGGTCGCTGACCACTGCAGCTCATGCGCTGCTCAGCGTCTTTATCCCAAAAGTATTTTTAAGTCTGAATGTCCAACTGATTCACGCATCGTCATGTTTTCCGACGTGCTGTTTCATCTTCTGCCAATCCCGAACAATGCGACCTATTTACAAAAGGACCAACGTAATTCCCTTTCAATCGATGCTTCGAGGGGATCAAGATGCTGAGCAGTGCATGAGCTGCAGCGGTCAGCGACCCATAGGTGACTGTTAGCGTCATGGCCAGCGAACCAGAGCTGCCAAGACCCTTCTACACCTCCACATGGTGATCCTGGATAACAGATTGCAACAGAGCAGACTGGCTAAGGAGAAGGGATCACAGAGGGAATGCTAACCCGGTACTCAAAAAATGCTTGCTGAAGTCGGATGTGTTGGACTGAAGATGAAAATATCGCAGTTAAGCTGTAAACTAAGACACAACGCATTCCGTTCTCTGGACTACATTCTGCTACTTAGGCCCGTGGCAGGGTTTGGTAGCGGGAGATTGAGAACGAACGAAGCGAAGCCAAGCCAGTTGATGGTTTCTGGGTAGCTAGTAACAAATTTCCCTCAAATTAAATGGTCTTCGTCTTTGTCGTTCCTACTGATCAGAACGTTGTCTCTTAGCTTACAGAAAAACTGCCCTATCTGCTCATTTCGGTCGAACCCATCCGATTTCATCTGTCTTGTTAGCGTACAGGGATTGCCTTCTCAAAGCGATCACTGTTCTCTTAACAAGACTGAACGTGTGTAGTTTGTTCTCATGGGCCGCCGATTGGAAACGAAGTAGGGACTTAACTCTGGTTCGGTGACCCTGATACAAGCAGCCACCTCTGAGCCACTGGCTGCTGTCAGCTCATTTACTGCCGCATAATCGGAACGAAGTAGTGTTCTATTCCCGGGGGAAGATCATATATTTGTTCTACCGATAACTCTCATTGGCGCATTCCTTTCCATTATATTAACTCTTGCTGAACTAACAAAGACATGCTCTACGTAGGGACTAACTATTTTGTTTGTTCTTCACACTGATATAGCTATAAACATAGATTGAGTCCAAAGAAGTTTGAACAGTATTTGAAATTATACTTCTCTAAAATGAGCTTGTCTCCAAATATTAACCATCCAGATTGGAAGAAAAATTGTCTACATAAATGGGAAAGTTTGCACATTTGCTCATAGCTTAAGGTTAAGAGTTCGGAAATTCAATTGATTTCATATTATAGCAGTACTATTATTATATTAATCTTGAAATGAGGTCTGTATTTTCTACGTTTGTAGAGATGATTCGATTGGCTGGTCGTATTGTAGGAATCATTCTCGCTGAAGGTGTTAGAGGTCCGGGGTTAAAATCTCGGACCAGCCTTAATGTATATTTCCTATTTGTATGGTTTAAAATCGGATCAATAAATTATATTTTTATTAAGGGGTCATTTTCGGAAAACGTCAGAATAAAGTATACGTATTTGGTACCGGGAAACAGCTGCGGTTTGTTCGTTTTTCGGCGCAGTTTTTCTTCTAATTTTAGTATTTTATCTGAGCAATACACTCCAATCATGAGGTTTTTTTCGGGTAATCTCACCACACGATAAATAAATAGTTCAGATCGCGAAACGGCTGCGGTTTGTTTATTTTCCGGCCATAAATGTCAGCAAATTTACATGGTCCCAGACGATGATAAAATGAGCTCTCTTTTTTTTTTAAAAATCAGTAAAGAAGATTATTTATGTACGAAACTAAATATATTTTTGTGTGCCTCTGCAGTCAAAACAAAGCAGCAGGAAATACTTCTTTAACAAAACTTCAATTTCAATATGCCTGATAATCTAGGGGTGTAATCCTTGCCTAGGCTGCGAGAGATCACTCGCTCAAATTTAGGACTGGCCTGAAAATTATTTTCCCAAAATTTTGTTTAAAATTTGGTCTAAACTGTAATCAATGCATGCCATTTTATTATGACGTCATTTCCTTAAAATAAAACAATCAATTAGGAAATATGTAACTCATAGCGCATTATTGTGGTGGAAGACGGGGGGTACTTGTTAGTGGGGGTAAGGATTGGCGGGCTGGTGGGGGTACTTGTTAGTGGGGGTACTTGTTAGTGGGGGTAAGGATTGGCGGGATGGTGGGGGTACTTGTTAGTGGGGGTAAGGATTGGCGGGCTGGTGGGGGTAGACTTGGGCGAACAGGTTAAACGAGGTAAGATAGGTGGGGAGGGGGAAGGGAAGCAAAGGGAAGCTATAGGGGGAAGAGATAGGCATCTAGAGGGGAAGAGATGGGCAGGTTGAGGGGGACAGATGGACGGGTTGAGGGTGAGAGATTGACGGGTTGAGAGGGAGAGATGGACGGTTTGAGAGGGACATATGTACAGGTTGAGAGGGAGAGAAAGAGAGAGATCGACAGGTCGAGGTAGAAGAGATAGGCAGGTTGAGGGGGGCAGATGGACGGTTTGAGAGGGAGAGATCGACAGGTCGAGGGAGAAGAAATGGGCAGGTTGAGAGGGATAGTTGGACGGGTTGAGAGGGAGAGATCGACAGGTCGAGGGAGAAAAGATGGGCAGGTTGAGGGGAGTAGATGTACGGTTTGAGAGGGAGAGATCGACAGGTCGAGGGAGAAGAGATGGGCATGTTGAGGGGGGTAGATGGACGGTTTGAGAGGGAGAGATCGACAGGTCGAGGGAGAAGAGATGGGCAGGTTGAGAGGGATAGATGGACGGGTTGAGAGGGAGAGATCGACAGGTCGAAGGAGAAGAGATGGGCAGGTTTAGGGGGATAGATGGACGGGTTGAGAGGGAGAGATCGACAGGTCGAGGTAGAAGAGATGGGCAGGTTGAGGGGGATAGATGGACGGGCTGAGAGGGAGAGATCGACAGGTCGAGAGATGGGCAGGTTGATGAAGGTAGGTGTTTTTGAGCGAGGGAAAAAGAGCAATGACGATGTGAGACTGGAGAGGGGTGCGGGAATGGATAACATTTTTTTGTCAATTCCCTGACGTAATTTTCATATTTAACAGATTGACTAGCGATCAGAAATGTGTTCACCACGTTTCTGCTAGTAATAGTACACTGTTCGTCGCCGATTCAATCCAATGTACCGCTAAACAACGTTGAAAGAGAGAGAGAGAGAGAGAGAGAGAGAGAGAGAGAGAGAGCACAGTTATTAAGCTGAAACAAGCATTTGTCAAGCAGCGAAATCTTCAGCATTCGTAATATAGCGTACAGTGGTACCATAATGACCTCCTAGGTTACGGGGAAGAAGAAGAAGAAGAAGAAGAAGAAGAAGAAGAAGAAGAAGAAGAAGAAGAAGAAGAAGAAGAAGTAGAAAAATAACAAGAATAAGAAGAGAATAAAGAACAAAAATAAATATACTGAAAGGTGGCCTGGAGAGCAATACAAATATCCGCTTGCGACCCTCTGATTTGTTGGAGTGAAACTTTTGGTATATTCGAGCGTCAGTTTATATTTAGACAGATAATTGTAGGTTTTTTTTACATATATTTTGCGACTCCATCCAAATCTTTACACCCTCGAGCCTATAACACCATACTACTGGACTTTTAAAGAAACAAAGCAACGCCCACATAAAAACACGATGCATTGATGGTTTTAAATCTCCTGAAAGTAGCACAGGTTGCATAGGACAGAAGATTGACCATCCCAGGGAGTCTATCGCTAAAGAATGAATAGATGCGATGGGATATTTTATCCTTGGCTAGAGGCGGCATATTTATTTTCAATCGGATTCTTGGTGATTTAGGTTATACCTGTCTGCTGTGTTGATTTTTCTTATGATATTCAATTTCGATCAAATGTGTACCGCGTTGATGTTGACACACCTCCTGAAGGTCATGGTGATACACATCCTGGAGGTCATGGTGACACATACTGGAGGTCATGTTGACACACATCTTGGAGGTCATGGTGACACATATCCTCGAGGTCATTGTGACACACATCCTGGAGGTCATGTGACACACATCTTGGAGGTCATGGGGACACACATCCTGGCTGTCATGCTGACACATCATGGAGGGCATGGTGACACCTACTGGAAGTCATGGTGATACCTCCTGGAAGTCATGGTGACACACCTCCTGGAGGTCATGATGACACACATCCTGGAGCAAAACCTCACACAATGACATCCTAGAGGTTACCAGCACACCAACTGCACGAGCAGCATCTATACAGCTGCGTAGGCTAAATGTCAACATGGAAAAGCCCGGAGTTTGACACTCCAGAGCTGCACCTTCCCTAAGTTATCAGGCCGTAAGATGGAACCCACCGACACTCTTACTAGTCATAGAGGGTCCGAACGGCAAACAATAGAAGACACAGGACTACACCTTCTAAAAGTCGACGAGATGGATCCACAGAACAAAATGAAATCATTTGGTATTATGACACCATGCATGAATATATTTGATTGACTACCAGGATTCCATTGCTCCAGTACGTACAAAGAATCAAATGGAAATTCAATGTAAGTCATGTATGAGTGAGAATACAGAAACGTGGATAAAAACACGTAGGCACTACATTAGTTAGCTCTGCGGATACGACAGGGCCTAATTAAATCCTCACCATTCTCGTCACTTAATCGCTTATTCCCATAGCTTGTCGGGTCTGGATTTATAATGTTAAAGAATAAAAGTCGTTTGACAATGCAGTGTCGCTGGATTAAAAAAAAACACTATTAACTTACTGCATTTTGAATATGTGTCTCTTTGGTCATGAGGCTATGCCTAAAATACTCAGCAACCCCTCCGTGCTCTGAACTACATCAGTATAGTTATCGATCTACTTGTGGTGTTGAGCTACGTGGGGAGCTTCAGTTTTCATTCTTGAGACAAGTGTGTTGCTTTTGTGATTGTAAACCCGTTTTATTGAAGGATTACTCATTTGTCTTATTTATATATCTTTTTCTCGTGCACGTAAGACATAACGTCTTAAGTTATAATCGCGCAGTGGGAGCTGATCGAGTCGCATTCTCAGGAGATGACCGAACCATAGCAGTGTCTGTCTAAAAATGTATTCAGCACAAGTGTACTCCATTTTTCTAATATCATTTCTCATTTTATCTGACTTGTTGACTTGGCGACTTGTTGACTTGGTGACTTGGTATCACTGATGCCCTTTCTTAGACATTTATCTTCACTAGTCGCTATCATCCGTTCCCAAGTCTTGGATAAGGACCAATCCTGATAGTGATATAAATACACTGATAACATTTTTGTGCTTAATTGACAATTTGATCTTGGAGTGTTTAGAAATGGCGACATTTGATAACAACAAAAGCTTTCAACTATTGTGTCCGGTTACTTGAGCAACTCCTACAACAGCTACTGAATAAATATATTTAAACTCTCCCGCCCGCTTAAAGTCATCATTATTTTCATTTATAGTAAACAATAATTAAATATTGGATCTAAAAAGGAAAGGTGGTGTAAAAGTAAAGTATCCCATAGCATTTCTGCCGTAGGGGTGTGAGGTGTTAGCGATCTCATATTTCAAAGGCTTGGCTATATGAGGGCGGTAGCCATCTCCTCTTCCTCGCCGCTTTTACTTCCCGGATTGAACCGGTACCCATTTAAGGCTGGGTCGACCCGGGAGCCATTGCGGTCTGAAAAAAACATTACCACCTCAACTGGGGAATGAACCCAGGACCACTCAGATGCGAAGCCAGCACGATAACCACTAGTGGTGTATGCTTGCAGTAATCATTGAAGAGCACATAGAAAACATGCAGATAAGAATGGGACTAGATCTTATTGTTAGGCCTTAAGGCACACAAGAACAAGCTTGACGTCCTGGGATGGGAGAGTTGTTGGTGTAGTAAAGGTTAACCATCTTGACGTTATTGTTTGTGTTAGCAGGTTACAGTAGCTGTGTTTATCGCAATAGGTGTACTGAAGAAAGTGTGGCTAGGCCTTCTTGGCATTAATGAAATGCTATGTTTCTTGTCAATCTCATTATTACGGATATCACAGTGTTAATCACACCTGGGTGGTCAGGCTGTTGTAATATGATGTGGACGACGTAGACGTGAGGTGGGGTGTTGGTTAGCCATCATCATTATCAAGTGCCGTATGCGCATCGGAGGTTGACGCTAATGGATTTTCAGAAGTCTCTGTCGTCTGTCATATCACTTGGCATGGCCAATATTTTTTTATTTTTCTGCTTTTCATTTCCTTCAGAAGTATCGTCTCTACATGGATTTGTTCTAGAACCTCACTATTTGTTTTCCTATCTTCACAAGAAACTCGCTCAAGTCTTCTGAATACCCGCATTTGAAAGGTTTCAATACGCTTCGAAATTTTTTGGTTTTGGTCCAGGTTTCTACTACACTCACCTGAATGCACAAAGCATTGAATGATTCTCATTGTTAAATTTTCAGATACCTGTTTGGTTATTCATAACCTTTAGCGCTGACTGACGCCTGATCATTTAAGGTTTGTGAGAGATATTATACACAATCGTTAGAGACAGACATCAGAGGTAGCAGACATGTCAAAGTACGGTGAGATGTGCTCTTACCATCTCCTAGGTCTTCTGTGAACTATAGGGGCTCCATGAGTGGGGTGTTGGAGTTCTGTGGGTGGAGTGTAGGGGTACTCTGAGTGGAGTGTTGGGGTTCTGTGAGTGGAGTGTTCGGGTTCTGTGGGTGGAGTGTTCGGGTTCTGTGGGTGGAGTGTTGGGGTTCTGTGAGTGGAGTGTTGGGGTTCTGTGGGTGGAGTGTTGGGGTTCTGTGGGTGGGGTGTTGGGGTACTGTGGGTGGAGTGTTGGGGTACTGTGAGTGGAGTGTTCGGGTTCTGTGGGTGGAGTGTTCGGGTTCTGTGGGTGGAGTGTTCGGGTTCTGTGGGTGGAGTATTGGGGTACTGTGAGTGGAGTGTTGGGGTCCTGTGAGTGGAGTGTTCGGGTTCTGTGGGTGGAGTGTTGGGGTACTGTGAGTGGAGTGTTTGGTTGTGTGGGTGGAGTGTTGGGGTTCTGAGGGTGAAGTGTTGGGGTTCTGTCAGTGGAGTGTTCGGGTACTGTGAGTGGAGTGTTGGGGTTCTGTGAGCGGAGTGTTGGTGTTCTGTGGACTCTTAGGGTTCTGTGGGTGAAGGGTTGATATTCTGTGGACTGTTGGGGCTCTGTGAGTGGAGTGTTGGTGTTCTGTGGACTCTTAGGGTTCTTTGGGTGGAGGGTTGATATTCTGTGGACTGTTGGGGCTCTGTGAGTGGAGTGTTAGGGTTCTGTGGACTCTTAGGGTTCTGTGGGTGCAGGGTTGATATTCTGTGAACTATTGGGGTTCTTTGGAATGTGAAGGTTTCGTGATTGGAATTTTGCGGTTCTATGGCCGAACTGCTGGGGTTCTGTGGGTGGACTGGATGGTTTTTGTCGAGTGTACGGGTTCTGTGGCTTGAGTATTTAGCCGGAATAGGTAGCCCAGGACAAGAGAGCTTGGCTCCACGTTGAGATGAAATGATTTGATTGATAATCAATGAAACAATCCTAAAAAATTATTTGTAGATGACTTCATCCAAAGTTGACTGATCCCTCTAAAGAATATTGATCTGTATATACAGGGGGCAGTAACAGCATGAATCTTAATTTGGAATATCATCTTAATAAATATAGTTAAACTACTTTGTTACTGCCCCTGGTAAATGTTACCGCCCCTGGTTTATGTTACTGCCCCTGATATATGTTACTGCCCCTGGTATATGTTACCGCCCCTGGTATATGTTAATGCCCCTGGTATATGCTACTGCCCCTGGTATATGTTACCGCCCCTGGTATATGTTACTGCCCATTGTATATGTTACCGCCCCTAGTATATGTTACTGCCACTGGTATATGTTACTGCCTTTGGTATATGTTACCGCCCCTGGTATATGTTACTGCCACTGGTATATGTTACTGCCCCTGGTATATGTTACCGCCCCTGGTATATGTTACTGCCACTGGTATATGTTACTGCCTTTGGTATATGTTACTGCCCCTGGTATATGTTACCGCCCCTGGTATATGTTACTGCCCCTGGTATAATAATGTATTTACTGTGAGTCTGTGAGAGCTGAGAATGATTTCAGTTTACTCGACAATACCAACGATGAGATGAAATCTTCTAGGATATGAGACAGATGAAACAAGGAATGAAATGGTGAACGGTACAAACGACATAGGTTGTACATACCTTTGGCTTTCCTCTCCGTCCACTGCGGCAACACTGAAATGGGATGTGAAATATTTTCACAAATTCTTTAACTCCGCCTCCTAGTGAAGATAGCGATGAGGTTGCCACGTTTCTCAGGCCACGTCCGTTAGCTTCTACCCCTTCCGACTTCTTGATCTCGTCCATGACTTCTGTTAGAACTGCATCACGAGAGAAGGTCACCTTGGTTGCTTTCTTCCTGGTTGGATCCTTACCGAGGGTATTCGAGGGTTTAAACTTGCGCCTGTCAAGAGATGCGGTCTGTCTCGTTATATCCGGCTGCCTGTTGTCAGGATAACGTGTCACGGATGGTGAACTGTCAGCTGCGTCGTCTTGAAGACTCTGTGAACTTTGAGTAGCCCCGAGCGTGCACTCAAAGACGGGCAGGCCCTCTAGGATATCCGACGCATCGTTCCTGACAAGACCTGCAAGAGACTCAGAGCTGGTCTGGGAAGCACAGTGAACCTTGATTACCTCTTTTGGCGTGGATGGCGCGCAGAACTGCACAGATTTTGATTGCATTGGTTGCCCAATAACGGCATAGTTTTCGAAGCCAGGCGCCATGTCCTCGTGCACATCCAAATGTGAAGGAACTACTCTGAAACGGGTGCTGGAGGGCTGGGCAGTGATAGCACTCACGTTCTGGTAGTGAGGGTCATCTGCTGACGCTTGAAAATGCCGGAACTGGAAATCATCGTTTCTCTGACGGTTTTGACCCTCGAGTGGTCTCAGAACTTTGACACTGTTGAGGTCATCTTTAACAGTAGCGTATTCTCCAAAAATATAAGTATCTGACACATCACTTAGCGTCGATTCTCTCACAACACCGGGGATTACCAATCCAGAAGTAGAACTTTCAGAGTCATAAGACCTTTTGTCCTGTACATCATCAATTCTCGCGTAGTTACCCCAACAGACGGAGTCCGACTGGAAGCTTGATGAAGAAACAGCTTTAGATCCCGGATACTGCACGGCAGTGTCAGACTCGTAGCCAGGAAGGTATGGATATGAACTCGTTCGATTGGATGGAGTTTGTTCAGGCCTTTCCGTAGAAGGGAGATGGGGTGATGAGCTGACCCACTTAGTTCTACCGTGGTGTCTCCTGCTTTGGCTATACACGTCTGCGGCCCCATCTGATACAACGCTAGTGAAGCTGGACCTCGGTGCGGTACAGTACCTGGAGTCTGTATTCATTCTTCGTCCATCGTGGTACCCTCTTACACCTTGCCTGTGAGTCCGTTCTGGCAGAGGCAGGGGCGGTTCGGGATACATAACGTTATCGTAAACATCAATACTTTGCTGCATCGAAATAGTGGGGACCCCGTGAGACGACCCTGACGTTTTCTGGGAAGGCGGCTCCTCACAAGCGTCTTGACTTGATTTTCTATCGCTACATTCGCCTTCCTCCACTGTCCCCACATCAACGTGCACATATTCGTTTTGCATATCTTCCCGATTTTGTCCAACGGGTTGTCCGAAATTCTCATCAAAGTCAGACTGAGACATCACTCTTCCAAACCTTTTCGATTTGGCTATAGTATTGCAATCGGAAGCATGGGTTACCCCCTTGCTTCTAGAAACTTCTTCACTTTGTTTTTGTATGAGCTCGCTTAAAACAGATTCATAAATATTAATAGTGTCGTTATCGGTTTCCAAATCATCAGTGACTGACTTTCTTATCTCCTGCCTTGCTATTTGCTCAAATTGGTTGCTTTTCGAATTCTCTTCTTCAATAATGTCAGTGGGCTTGCTTTCGTTTTCTGCATCGTCCTTTTTTTCTTCGTTTTCCGTATCCACCTTTTCTGCCTGAGAATTGATTTCATCGATTATTGCATCTTTGTCTGGGGCATCCTCCAGAAGCTCTTCTCTGCTACCAGCAAAGTTCCTGTTGAGTTCGTGCTCATTAAACTGCAGGTCTTGTAGAACTTTGATTTTAGCTTTTTCCACCACAGACTCCTCATTCTGGATCTGTGGGGATGGTACCTCAATGCTAGTATCCAGCTCCTCGCGATAACTTGAACTGACTTTCAATGGAAACATCTTCTCCTCCTCCGTCATGGCACACCTTTTATCCTTGATGACAACAGTTGATGGACGTCTTTCTGGTTTTTTCACCATGGCCGTGCAGTTTAGATGAATTTTAAAATTACCCCCACAACATAAGGAGGATGGATTGTCGTCATCCAAGTTTTTCATGTTATCTGGCGATTCGGGGAAATTCACTGTCAAGCTATGGGCGTCTGGACCTTCAGATGATTCAGAAGATAATCTGTGATACTCTGGAGGACTCACTTCTAATGTCTCGACAGTAGGCTTGCCTGTTGCTTGCTCGTAGCCAGCTGCTTCTAAAGCCGATATTTCCTTTGCTATCTCATCAAGCTTTCCATTAGTCTTATCTCTCTGGTCGTTAATGGTGTCTGTATCATTAATGTTCTCAGTTTTTCTTGTTCCTTTAACGTCTTCATATCCCGTGCTTAAAATGAGATCACAAGTTTGCTCGTGTAAGAGCCCTAGTCCTTGTGGAGATATAGGTTCTATCTCTGAGTCTGATGTACAGCTCTCTAATGTAGATTCACTTATCCTGCTACCTCCAATAAAATTATCAGCCGGTTCACCCTTTAGTTGAAACTCGAGTTGTTTATCCGTCGATAAATTCATTATATCCTTAGTGTCGTCTTTGTTGTATTCTGTGGGATTGTCCTCTAAGAAAATATCCTTAGACTCGGATGGCTTATTTACCGTCTGGTGCAATGTCTCTGTGGTTACAGTAATGTCTAACAGCTCGTGTGGTATTTCCGTCGTTATAACATCAGACGTAGTGCCTTCTCCAGGACACATGTCAACACATGCCGGTTCCACTATGGGAAACTCAGCGTGATAGCTTGCAGTACTGATGTCTTCAGTCAAATCTGCTTCCATACATTCAGTGGCGTCTGACCTCATTAGCTGTTCACTAAATGGCTTAGTCACAGACTCGAACCCGGAATCATCCATCTTGCTGGCATCGCTATCGACATAGTCTTCACTTCTGCTCATAGTGTCAACTATTTTCAGTACCGCTTGTGTATCTGACTCAACAGGTGTGCGTGTAACCTCTCCGGCCTTGACCTCACTGATATCATTGTACTTAACCTCCACTGCCTCATTGTTGTGTTGACAATCTTGATAATCGTCGTGACCTTGAATCTCAAACTTTGTGACATAACACTCGCTGTCAGGTTTGGAGTCAGTGTCGCTGCTCGTTACTACATCTACCTGTGAGATTGACAAATCGATATCTGCAATCACTTTTGATAATTCAGGGCTGGACTTTCTGACCATAGCTTTAGATAAACTGTAATCGATATCACCAGGTTTTTTGCTTTTGAAGCCTTTGAAAAGTATCGCCGCTCTGGCAACTAGATCGTACTCGTTGTCACTATCGATTTCTACGCTTTCAGAGGGCATTGTCTTTGGCCGCCATGGATTTGTGGACGTCATTTTTCTTGTTTTAACCGTTTGTTCCTTGAACACTTCAGCAGCTTTACTGAGGAGGTACATCGCGTCCTCACTTTCATCTTTGTCTTTATCTAATCGTAAATTAACTTCTAGAGCACTGTCTTCAGGAGAACAACTTTTTGTTTGCCTCCCACCGGCAGCAAATACAGACGACCTGTGTTTCCCATCCACATCTTTACCATTTGAATCACCTTTTTTCTTGGCGATGTATTTTGTTACAGACTGCATCTTATTCAGTACGCGTCCTAATTTATTGAATGCAGGATTACGATGTTTGCTCTCGTCGGATTCTTCAATGACTTGAGCATCTTGTTCTGGGTTATCTTTCTTAAACTCTTTGACGATATCATCGATGTTGCCTTCGTCACTCTCATCGCTTCCCTCCTGTTTGAATTCATGGACAATCGCGTCTATGTCTCCTCCGTCGCTGTCACTGCTGCTTTCTGTACTCAACGCTCCTTCAGATATTTTATGTGGGGTCACTTTTACGAGAGCTAACTCATTGTCCTGTACTCTCGCTGACCGTTCACTCTGCTCAGTTTCAGAATCCTGTGTTACAATAACACCGACATGTGGAACAACCGCCACGAAGTTTGGTTCAAGAGGATACCCTCGTGGCACTTCGACATCTCTAGTTGTCAACCCCACAAGAATATCACTGGCTTCGTCTGAAGGAATGCAAACAGCATCTCTGTGGACAACAATATTGAGGTTTGGCTCGACAGCTAAGGTAGCGCTTTCGTAGCTTACCTCTGGAAGACTTTGAAGAGTTTCCATATAAACTTCCTCGTATGGGACCAGGTCAGGTGGGATGTTGATGTTGACATTTTGACCTATCTTTGTATTTCCGTCCTGAAGCCCTGCACGTGGCGCCACTACTGAAGCGTGGACTTCAGGAGAGCGCATATTGAGCAGCTTGTCTCTGAAGGAAGCAGAAGTCTCCCCACTTGTGTCACGCTGCTTACTTTCACCACCTACACCGACACCTTCCTGTTCTTTAGATCGAGCATTAGTCTGTTGATCTGTCTGAAACTCTGCTTCCATTCGAATTGTCCTGGCTTGCTTTGCTGCTGCACGAGGCGCCCTAGGTGAAAACATGGAAATTGCCCGCAGAGGTTTCTGAAGTCTGCTGCGTATAAAATCCGTAAATGCTGCGGTCTGAGTTGGAGATTCGGCTCTCTCATCGGCGATTACTGTGGTTGTGGATGAGGCCGTAATATTTTTTCTGAGGTCTTTGCCTCCATGCGTCGCTGATGTATTAACAGGAAGACCTACAGCATCTGTAATCGAGGATGTAAAAATAGCCGATGTACCAGATGATTGAAGCATTTCCTGGCTGCTGGAGCGATTTAAACCGCTAACAGGTATGAGAACATTAGTAGAGACAATTGTGGAATACTCTGTTTGCGTATCCGACGTGGATAATGGATTAGTGCTGATTTGTGTTGGTGCGAGTCCAGTGTCTAAAGGATTGCGATTAGCTGTATCAATGCTTGGTGGTTTGAAGTCTGGTATAGGAAGAGATACACCAGGGAACACCTTGGCATGCGGATCTTCTTGCACTTTGGTGTCCTCAGTTTGGGCAACATCTGAAAGAAAATATGATGTTCTACAGTTGGATGGTACTTCAGCCCCAGCAGATAAGGACATTGTTAAAGTAGTAGGTAGAGATTTCTGGTCAGGGCGTGCAACCTGCAGCAGCGGAAGTGAACGGCGCCGGTGTGGTTTCGGAATTGGACATTTCCTTAAGTCTGGGCACAATATATGTATGTATGGTTTCTCTGGTTGTATCACAATGCTGTCTGTCTTAGGTTCGCCAAAGGCATGAAGACTGTCGCTTGAAACATGAACCATAATAGAGTCGGTTGATATACATTCTGTTAATGAATCCAGCTGATTGACCTGGTCGACGCGGCGATGCTGGATGGTTTCTGGCTGTGCTTGAGTAGAAGGTATAGAGGCAGGTAAGTCCTCAAATTGGTCTACTATGGAGCTGCCCTGGGAGAGATTCACTTTCATGGACTCCCTAGACACACTTTCTCGAGACGACTCCCCGCTGTCATCAGAAAACGGAAACTTTTTCTGCAGTAAAATATCTTTAGAGATGCAATGAGAACGTTGTTCACTATCTAGAAAAAATGGGTTAGTGTCCATGTCAGATGCGTCTAGCTCAGGAGTGTGAAACATTTCCCAAACGCCATCTTCCTTTTCTATGACACTATCTTCTCTGTAACCATTAGATTCCACACCAAACACGCTGTCGTTTTCACCTGTAGAAATTGACTTACTATCATCATCTAACTTATCTTCACTTGATTTATCATCTTTTAACTTATCTTCGCTTGACCTATCCTCCTCATTTTCATTTCCACCTTTGTCAGTTTTAAATATTTTATATTCTTCGCCAGTTGCTCTCGGTGCTTCTTCGACATCTTCTAAAGATGATACAGTTGTGCTGAAGACTGTATAGAAGGAGGAGGTAAATCGATCCTTGTCTCCCTTTGGCGTTCTATCATGTTTGCTGGAAGGTAAACTCTCTCCAGCCGTCTGGAAACCTTTAACAGGGATCTGAACATCAGTGGAAGAAACAGTAGTTATTGTTAAATCGCTGATATTGTCAGACGGAAGCTCGGGAAGGGGAGATGGGATGCTTCTTTGGAACAGGTCCAGATCTCCGATGTCTGCTTTTTGCACACGAACAGTTTTGCAAGAGTCCGTAGGAAGGTTGTGAGAGTTGGTTTCAGTCGGTTCTGTGCTCTCTTGATTAGAGAATATTTCGTCAGAGCTCTGGTAAAATGTAGCAAAATGTTTTTCTCTGGCCAACACAGAAAATTCGCATTTATTTGTTGTTCCATTTTGGTTTGGAGCTCCGACTTTATTTGAAATTTCGACTTTGTTTGAGAGTTGGTTTTTGTTTGAAGGTTCGACTTTGTTTATATATTGTTCTTTGAATTGAGTCTCGTCTATGTTATAAACTTCAGCGTCGCTTCGAGCTTCAAGTTTGTTTGAAAGTTCGACATTTTGTAATGGTTTGAACGCATTTAGTGGCTGGACTGTGTGTGAAGTTATTCCTGTTTTCGAAGCATCGGATGTGTTTATACCTTCTTTATTGTCTTCTTTATTTTGATGTGCGCCTTTGTTTGAATCGTCAAACGATTGACTCAAGTAATCATAAAAATTATCGTCAAAGTTCAAGAAATCTGGCGACTTATTGACCACAGAAGAAGAAGAAGACCTGGCTCCACGAACCACTGCTTCTTGAAATGGCGCTTTGGATTCCACCTGCCCCTTTGTTTCTGATATCTTCTTCAGAAAAGTATCTTTAGTATCTTTGGTATCATTACAATAGATGTTATACCTTCCTGAAGCTGAAACAGATAGGTCAAGGACTTCAAAACTGACCGTAGATAAATCATTAACTTCCGGTGAACCATTTTTCGAGCCAGATGGAGTATCGTCTTCTGAAAAGGATTTGCTATTTTCTCTTTTTCTCAGCATATCCTCAGTTCTAATAGCTGAATATGGGTCGTGCTTGTCATCGGCCTGAAATCTTCCAGAGTTGTTCTTATGTGGAGTTTGTTCATGTTCTAATGGTGAAGTGGATCCTGAACTGTGAACTGACTTCTTGTCTCCACTATCTAAATTGTAAGTATCTGACCTCAATGGGCGATTTTTGGTTGACAATACATCAAAGCTGCTGTCCTGTATCTCACTTTTGTGTTCTGCAAATGTTAATATTTGTGTCCCATTTATGCCAACGGACGTCCCAATTGTGCTACGCAATTCTGTTGTACATTTCACGCTGTTGCTATCTGGACTGTCTAGTATTTCTCCAGTTATCTCAGGCCATACATGTGTGGCTGAGAAGGTGCCAGCTCTTGTACTTGCAGATGAAAGATACTCATCACTTTGATCAAGTTTCTGAATGCTCTCATCCACAGACTGACGGTTTCTAAGCAAAAACTGGCTAAGCGCTACGAAAACACTTTGACTGTCTTTTCTGCTTTCATCTTTAAAGTTATATTCTAGGTTTGAATTCACAGAACATTCACTCTGGCTGTGTCGCTTTTCAGTCGACGTGTCACTACTCGCTTGCCTGTTCGAATCACATCTACCTTTGTTTTTATTGACCACATCTTGACTTTGTGATCTGGTCGTTATACCTGGGTATGCTAGTCCGTACTTTTCTGCAATGTCCTGCTTGAAAGGATTGGAATTTGATAAACGTTCAAACTCGTGTGGTGTCAAGGATGCACTCTTTCTGGGTACAGCTCCTGCGTATCCTTCGGAGGCCCGGCGAATCGAGGACGTGGCGGGTTCGGTAGAATTCTGATCCCAATGCGGATCTACGCAAGACCCGGTCTGTTTTTTGTTGTTTCCTTTCTCCATAGACAGCGTCTAGATTTGATAGAAACTTCACATTGTCTGGCTCAATGACAGTCTTTAAGAAATGAGAATCGATTTATAGTCTTGGTTAGCTCCCTTGAGATACACTAGCGATGGTGCAGACAGGGCTGCCGTTAGGGTCTCTTGAAACATGCTGATCAATACCCCCACCTCACGTCCACATCGCTTTGTTAGAGAGAAACTATGTCACAGTACTCGGCCCAACAAGGTGGGGATCGACATTGAAATCCCCATTGTGAAGAGCTAACTGTCTAGTCTCGAATTGCACTATAATCAGGAGGACTTTGGTACACTTTTATAAGTACGTCTCTGGATGTAAGAGAAGTAACCGTAATCAAATATCAAAGTGAAGTGTTACATGATCACAGCACGAGTAGCTACACATGATCACAGTACGTGTAGCTACACATAAACACAGTACGAGTAGCTACACATGATCACAGTACGAGTAGCTACACATGATCCCAGTACGAGTAGCTACACATGATTACAGTACGAGTAGCTACACATGATCCCAGTACGAGTAGCTACACATGATCACAGTACGAGTAGCTACACATGATCCCAGTACGAGTAGCTACACATGATCCCCCCCCCCCCAGTACGAGTAGCTACACATGATCCCAGTACGAGTAGCTACACGTGATTCCAGTACGAGAAGCTACACATGATCACAGTACGAGTAGCTAAACATGAACACAGTGCGAGTAGCTACACATGATCACAGTACGAGTAGCTACACATGATCACAGTACGAGTAGCTACACATGATCCCAGAACGAGTAGCTACACATGATCACAGTACGAGTAGCTACACGTGATCCAAGTACGAGTAGCTACTGATTATCACAGTACGAGTAGCTACACATGATCACAGTACGAGTAGCTACACATGATCACAGTACGAGTAGCTACACATGATCACAGTACGAGTAGCTACACATGATCCCAGTACGAGTAGCTACACATGATCACAGTACGAGTAGCTACACATTAAAACAGTACGAGTAGCTACACATGATCACAGTACGAGTAGCTATTCAAACAACCACACCTGGCTCATCCCAGGTTATTGATTACAATAGCATACTACTTGAAGTACTTGCTTATCTATTAAGATTGTTGTCTTTCTGAGCTTATGTATACGACTTTGAAGAAGCCTAGATATACCATTCGTTGTTATTAAGTTAATACGTTGTCATCCCACCTCACTTCCGAGCCTCATTTACCCATTGTGAGTGTATAGCCAGTTTTCTGTATTGACTTGTAATTAATTGATTGAATGCTTGGAACGCATTGCCATAGGAAATAGTGACGGCAGGGTCAATTACTGCATTCAACAATAGATTGAATGCGCATAGTTATTTTTAGTTCAAGTGAATGTTAAAGGAACTGGCTGAATATACAATCTGCAAAGTCTACTAAGCTAGTTTTAAAAAGTTAAGACAAGTTAGGTATGCACACAGACAGGTCATCGGCCTATTGTGTTTTCTCATCATGGAAAACTGTCTCATCTTCTGGCTTTCATGCCTACCACCATTGGTAGAAAGGCCATTACCTTTGGAATGCTTGCCCTGACAGCGACCATTAACAGTTTAAAGTGGATAACTTGTACGAAGTGTACGCGTGACAGCTGAGTGTTCGTCTCTGTAGTACTAAGCGCAGATCTGAGGAAGCTAACAACTTCGGGATTCGAAAATCAACGTTTAATGCTTTGGTTCGTTCGTTTCAACATAACGATCTTAATCTGGGACAAAGGAATGCAGAAAAAAGAACAAAATGACAGTGCACACGGGTGTTAGCGCAGTGGTTAGTCCATTGACTCCGCAGCCAAGCGATATAGGTTCAGTCAACAACTAGTGCGGAATAATTGTTCAATCACAAACGACACCTGGGTCCGCCAAGACTCATAATTTGCGTGCAAAACTCATATAGGATGTAAAGGTGCCCAGCGTGAGGCTGACCAGATCACCTTTATTGTGCTGTTGTTCAAGTGACCGGCATGATGGGGACCACATCACCCTTTGATAAAGTGACCGACATGACGGAACCACATCACCTTTAGTGTGTTGTTGTTCAAGTGACCGACATGACGGGGACCACATATCCTTTAGTGTGTTGTTGTTCAAGTGACCGACATGACGGAGACCACATCACCTTTAGTGTGTTGTTGTTCAAGTGACCGACGTGATGGGGACCACATCACCTTTAGTGTGTTGTTGTTCAAGTGACCGACGTGATGGGGACCACATCACCTTTAGTGTGCTGTTGTTCAAGTGACCGACGTGATGGGGACCACATCACCTTTAGATCTAGTGACCGGCATGATGGGGACCACATCACCTTTAGATCTAGGGACCGGCATGATGGGGACCACATCGCCCTTAGATCTGGTCACCGGCCTGATGGGGACCACATCTCCATTAGATCAAGTGACCAGCATGATGGGGACCACATCACCATTAGATCAAGTGACCGGCATGATGGGTACCACATAACCCTTAGATCAAGTGGCTGACATGATGGTGACCAAATTACACTTAGATCAAGTGACCAACTGCTGCTGACCACATCACCTTTAGTGTGCCTTTCATCAAGAAAATAATTATGGATCTAACATGATAATCTCACTTCGCATCGCGGTGTGTAAACTGGATCTCTACTTCCATGATGTGTTAGTTGCTCTTGTGTGTATTGTCCATTATCTCTGATAAAGGCATTTAGGTCTTCAAAACTATTACCTATCCATGTTTTTAAACCATCAGCTTTTCCTGATGCTGTGTAACTGCCCCCCCCCCGCGCCGCCTTGTCTGCTGTATCTGTTTACCAGGTACCCAATTTCAGCTGGTCAGACTGAAGCATGTCAAGATAATGTGTTGCACCAAGGCACAACCATTCTAACCACTATCCAACTGAAGCCGCCGTCAACACTTATGGTACTATGAACAACAATTTTCCGTATTTAGGCTGACCTTTTTGTCACGTTGGAATATATGTACCCACGAAAAGGGCTCATCTCAGAGTAGAAGGGATGTCTGCCTAGAGCAGACAACCACGTGATATAACAGAGGCACCGCTGATAACACATGTCAACACACCATTGGACTATGTTAGGGCGTGGAGTGGACAATCTCTTCAATCATTTTTAGTCTGCTGTAAATATTAAGATAACATGTTGACATTCGCGCTTAGTGGAATACATGACTAGAAATAGTTACCTCTTCTCTACAATGCGGTGTAGTGATACACTGACTTTCTCTCGTGTAATAGGAATAAACGACCAGAAATAGTTACCTCTTCTCAACAACGCGGTGTAGTGATATGCTGAATTTCCCTCGTGTAATGGGAGTAAATGACCAGAAATAGTTACTTCTCTACAATGCGGCGTAGTGATACACTGACTTTCTCTCGTATAATCGGAATAAACGACCAGAAATAATTACCTCTTCTCTACAATGCGGTGTAGTGGTATGCTGAATTTCCCTCGTGTAATGGGAATAAACGACCAGAAATAGTTACCTCTTCTTTACAACGTGGTGTAGTGATATACTAACTTTTCCTCGTGTAATGGGAATAAATGACCCGAAATAGTTACCTCTTCTCTACAATGCGGTGTAGTGGTACACTGACTTTCTCTCGTGTAATGGGTATAAATGACCAGAAATAGTTATCTCTTCTCTACAATGCGGTGTAGTGATATGCTGACTTTCCCTCATGTAATGGCAATAAATAACCAGAAATAGTTACCTCTTCTCTACAGTGCGGTGTAGTGATACACTGACTTTCCTTCGTGTAATGGGAATAAATGAACTGTAGTTGTTGAATGCACACAATGAGTAACTTTAATCTTCTGTGTGAGCTGAAAAGGACTTTAAGTGGCAGGTTTTCGTAGTTGTTGAAGGTAAACTGCGGTGATCCATGCGGTTGTACTATTATGCTTGGCTTCAACTGCGTGGCGTTCACTACTACGGGTATCACATCGATCCACATCTCGTCAGCCAGATTGCCTTGAAAACAGCCTGTTTCCAGGGAACACTTCATGGAAGAGAGATTGTGGTCTTTGTCAGTGTATTGACCCTGAAGTGACGTCCTGGTCAGTATTTTGTGCATGACTGGACTCAGTTCCCCAGAAATGACCAAACATAGCTACCTATTCTGTACAATTTTGTGCAGGGATTTTCTGTCCTTTAGTTGTGTCTTAGCTTCTAAATAATGTGATAGCCGGCCCCATGCCCAACACAACTGAGTAGATATTCCTTACAATCTCTAGTGGTGCTATTATTTGCTCCCCGTTCGTACTCCAGTAACACACAAAATTGGACAATTTGTTTGTCCTAAAGAAAAATCTGGCAAAGATGGCGCCGTAACTGGCTTCGAGTCTACATTTCTCTACTGTTTCGGATCATTATGGATGCCGCCAGACCACGGATTTGCATGGAATTCACACTAGTCGACGACTTACACTTGTGTTCACGGATACGTGGAATTGTTTTCCGTCTGGACTTGTTATTTCGTTCTTTTTTGTGATTTCTTCCATCCGTTTATCCTGGTCTGGACGCCGGCTGAATGGCGCTACGCTTAAACTAGTTATACCTGTGTCGTATCTCACGGGTTAGTTCTGCCGGTTCACCTTCACGAATTTGGCGTGTGGGAATTTTAGATGCTACTTTGATGAACTGAATACAGCTGGGAGAGATGCCAGACTCACTCCCACGCTGAGTGTTGTCCATACGACCTCTTGTGGTTATCGAAAAGGCACGACAAACTGCGTTAGATGCCTTCCCACCTTTCTACCCTGCGGGTTACATGTTTACGGAAAGGCTTCGGTGGTAACCCTGAGGCAAAATCTGCATCCTATGCTATCTCCAGTCGTCTCGATGAATGTCTTGCCACTGGCAAAAGGTAGCTTAGGCTCTGTGAGTGAGGTTGACAAAAGGCGCAGTTTCTTCCTCACTTTAATCCAAATCTCCGCGCAAGTCACCCATTTCAGCGGACACAGCAAGAGATACGACTGTCCACACGGCTGAACAAAGAGAGTGGTCATCACTTGTGATGGACAAACTATCAAAGCAGTCCTAGTCGTAAATGAGTAAATTCATGTTCTTGTCCTGGTGCAGCAGTTGGCCGTACATATACAATGATTGACTTTTCATGTTCCATTCCTGGTGCAGAAGTTGGCCGTACATATACAATGATTGACTTTTTATGTTCCATTCCTGGTGCAGCAGTTGGCCGTACATATACAATGATTGACTTTTCATGTTCCATTCCTGGTGCAGCAGTTGGCCGTACATATACAATGATTGACTTTTCATGTTCCATTCCTGGTGCAGCAGTTGGCCGTACATATACAATGATTGACTTTTCATGTTCCATTCCTGGTGCAGCAGTTGGCCGTACATATACAATGATTGACTTTTCATGTTCCATTCCTGGTGCAGCAGTTGGCCGTACATATACAATGATTGACTTTTCTACTTCCAGCTCAGACATAAATAAAAATCAATCTGGGGTAGTTGTCTCGCCGCGGCGACTCAATTTCAACCAGTGTTCGTAAAGCGATCTCAGTCCCGCCAGGCGGAGCGATAGCGCGGGCTTGCGGAAAACGCTCGCCTGCCTTTCCCCGTAGTGCGAATTGGGTGCGGTTTGTTGTAGTGGCTCCTCCACCGAGGTGCGCTAGTCTGGTCCGTATCAGGAAACGTGGTCCGTCCGTGGTGATTTATCTAAGGCTTATAGCAGAGCTCGACAGTACGTCTCGCTGGTGGTCCGACTCTCGCAAAGAGCTTGTGACCGGCAAATGGAAAGCAGGAATCGTTGCCCCGAGGGCAGGCCAAATTGTCTCCAGTCCCAGTGAAATTCATCGCCGAGGTCGTTGGGATCCGTTCTGCACAGAGCGCTGCCATCCCTCCTCGAGCGAGCCCGGTCGGTCGGTCGTCTGGTGCGTGTGGGAGGCCCCTGTCAGGCGGTCCTAGGTCGACGGAGTGAGGGACGGGTGGAACAAACCGTCCGTCCATCCCGTCAGTCGGTCCCTGCGGCCGTCGTCCCAGCGAGGCTTTTTACACACCCTTCCTCCGCCGACCGGTGTGTGCTGTACGTACGTCTCCGACAGATATCTGGTTGATCCTGCCAGTAGTCATATGCTTGTCTCAAAGATTAAGCCATGCATGTCTAAGTTCACACTGTCTCACGGTGAAACCGCGAATGGCTCATTAAATCAGTCGAGGTTCCTTAGATGACACGATCCTACTTGGATAACTGTGGCAATTCTAGAGCTAATACATGCTTACCAAGCTCCGACCCTCGCGGAAAGAGCGCTTTTATTAGTTCAAAACCAATCGTCGTTTCCCCTCGCGGGGTTGCGGCGTCCCCACTGGTGACTCTGGATAACTTTGTGCTGATCGCATGGCCTCATGTGCCGGTGACGCATCTTTCAAATGTCTGCCCTATCAAATGTCGATGGTACGTGACATGCCTACCATGTTTGTAACGGGTAACGGGGAATCAGGGTTCGATTCCGGAGAGGGAGCATGAGAAACGGCTACCACATCCAAGGAAGGCAGCAGGCGCGCAACTTACCCACTCCCGGCACGGGGAGGTAGTGACGAAAAATAACAATACGGGACTCTTTCGAGGCCCCGTAATTGGAATGAGTACACTTTAAACCCTTTAACGAGGATCTATTGGAGGGCAAGTCTGGTGCCAGCAGCCGCGGTAATTCCAGCTCCAATAGCGTATATTAAAGTTGTTGCAGTTAAAAAGCTCGTAGTTGGATCTCAGGCGCAGGCGGGCGGTCCGGCTCGCGCCGGTTCACTGCCCGTTGTCTCCTGCCCTACCGTCTGCCGGCTCTCTCCCACGGGTGCTCTTCGCTGAGCGTCCTGGGTGGCCGGCGCGTTTACTTTGAAAAAATTAGAGTGTTCAAAGCAGGCCTCGGCTGCCTGAATAATGGTGCATGGAATAATGGAATAGGACCTCGGTTCTATTTTGTTGGTTTTCGGAACTGGAGGTAATGATTAACAGGGACAAACGGGGGCATTCGTATTGCGGCGTTAGAGGTGAAATTCTTGGATCGCCGCAAGACGAGCTACTGCGAAAGCATTTGTCAAGAATGTTTTCATTAATCAAGAACGAAAGTCAGAGGCGCGAAGACGATCAGATACCGTCGTAGTTCTGACCATAAACGATGCCGACTAGCGATCCGCAGGAGTTGCTTCGATGACTCTGCGGGCAGCTTCCGGGAAACCAAAGTGTTTGGGTTCCGGGGGAAGTATGGTTGCAAAGCTGAAACTTAAAGGAATTGACGGAAGGGCACCACCAGGAGTGGAGCCTGCGGCTTAATTTGACTCAACACGGCCAACACTGAAATGATTGACATGCCGAGACCACTCTTCTGGGGTCTAATATGGAACTGGTGCTGGACTTAGACCCCTAGAAACCTGGGGTTATGCCCCCTGTGGCCCGGTTTTGTCTGCATCCAGTGTTTGATAAAGGAATTGACGGAAGAGCACTATCAGGAGTGGAGCCTGAGACCTAAGTTAACTAAACACGCCAATACTGCAGAATGACTATCAAAAAGTACACCTTCGTGGGGTCTAATATAGAACATGTGCTGGAATTAGACCCTCGAAAATCTGGGACTACCCCCTAAGAAACTTGATTGTCTCGCTAAGGGAATTGACGGAAGGGCACCACCATGTGTGGAACCTGCGGCTTAATTTGACTGAACACGCCAATACTGTAGAACAACTGACAAACCGAGAGCAAAACCTGTTTGGGTCTAATAATGAACGTACGCTGGTGTTAGACTCACGGATGACAAGTCAGCTCTCAAACACTCAAATGAAAGAACGCTACGGAAATCATGTTCAACTCCGCAGAAACCGCAGATTTCAAATACCTGGTCATTGACAAACAAAAGCCCTCAATAAATTCGTCTGACCAAATAGTGAACGGGTGCTGGAAATAGATCATCTGAAGACAGGTCAGTTTTACCCTACGAATGACAGGGCGTTGCTACGGAAAACCAGCTCAAATCGAGAGGAGCCGCAGACACTTTGGTTCACGTACCAGGCTGATAAGCCAAGGGCGCGAGGCTACCATGTGGGGGATTACGGCCGAACCCTTGTAAGCCGCAATCCCGCCCAAAATCTCCGCACCACTGCAATGGGAGGCTCCTACATGCTCGGGATCTGGGGCTTGCGCCCCAGCCCTATCAGGTAGAGCCACAGCAAGAGGTCCTTGCCGCCCGCCAATCAAAGCGGGCGGACAACTGCTTGATACTCACCCTAAACGGCGATGGGGTGCGAAAACACCAACCAAAGACTTAGTACCTGGTCGGGGTGTCGAAAACAGTAGAGCAGCCACCTCACTGTGAACTGTCAAGACTCAACCACTGACCATGAGAGTTGTCCGCACACCAGGCGAACAACATCTCTGTGACATTACCAGGCTTGTCCTCTGGCTGAATGCACTCTGGCTACGATATCTACCTCTGTACGTTATCAGCCATATAACTATCATGCTGGACGCAGAAGAGATGCAGACCAGCGGACATTGCACACCTGCCCCACTGTGTCAACACCCTAGGTGGCGGGGAATGCTAGGCGTACCATCCCTGCATAGAAGCCAAGAAAATAAAGGGAAAAAGAGATACCCCACTCACATGCAAATGCTACGTTCCTGGCAGGACGTGACGATCCTGGGACATAGACACACTGGACTGCCTCTCTTCCGGGTAAACAAGTCCATCTCATATATCATCACATATCACCATTGCACCCTATAGACACGAGTAGTGAAGACTCGATAGTCTGGTAAGACAACTTCCATAAGAGAGAAAACTCTGATCGTAAACAACTGCTGCCTTGCAGATAGGCTGGGGACAGCCAAAGGCTAAGGAGGGCATCCCTACAGAAACGCCTGTTGAAATCGGATGCACGGGGCCGCAAGCCTAACAAAACAGTGCAACGTAAATCACAGTATGATGGCAGTACAACCTATCCGAAAAACGTATGGCGCTCATCCTGCGGAGTCCCGCCAGGCAGCGATAGCGCCGGGCCTCACGCCTCGAAGGGGCCCACCCTTGACTACTGGTGGTCACCCACCCATGTGTCGTGGAGTCAAGGCACATGGCTATGGGGCAACGTCTATTGGCCAAAACCTCAAGACCCTCAAAATACTACAGTGGAATGCGGAGGGAGTCATTAACAAAAAACTTTCCCTAACACACCACCTGCATGAAGGTAAGATTGACGTGGCATGTATCCAGGAAACGCACCTCAACAATAACCAGAAATTCTCAATCAGAGGATACCAGACCTTCCGTCTAGATAGAGAAGGCCACAAAGGAGGGGTCCTGATACTGACCAGAAACAGCATTCCGAGTAGCGCGGTACCTGTCAATCACACCGGACAAGCAGAAATTGTAGGAGTTGACATAATGGCTCAAGAGACGAAGCTCCGCATTTTCAATCTGTACGGACCACCAAACAGAGACCTATCGCTCTCGAGTATGGAGGTCAGAGACTCCAACTGCATAGTAGTTGGAGATTTCAACAGCCACTCGGAGAGATGGGGATACTCTGACACAGACAGCAGAGGTGACGAAGTGGAAGATTGGGAGATAGATGCAAATCTCTCCCTAATCAATAGGCCGGAGGATAGCCCTAGCTTCTATTCAAGAACATGGCATACCACCTCGACTCCAGATTTGGCCTTCTCCACACAGGACATACACTATAAAATAGACCGCCAGGTGCTAAACCAACTGGCAGGTAGCGACCACAGGCCGATCAGGCTAACCATTGACATGGAAGTAGGCCCACAGGAAACAAAACCGCTCCCACGTTGGAATTACAAACGAGCCGACTGGGACAGATTTGTAATCCTGACAGATGGGCTGTGTGAAACCATCAACACACGAAACACCAAAATGAAGCCCATGGTAGAGAGCCTAAGCAAGGCAATAATGCAAGCCGCCACTGAAACCATCCCAAGAGGAGCTAGGAGAAACTATAAGCCCTACTGGAATGATGAGTTACAGAAAGTGGAAGATGCAGTAACAACTGCTAGGGACATGGCAGAACGAGAAAAATCCATGGAGGCAAACATCGCCCTCAAAGCCGCCGCGGCGAAGTACAAACACACTCTCAAGCAAACAGCAAGAGAAAGCTGGAAAAATAAAACGGAAAGTCTAAACCTGGACAAAGAAGGGAACAAGCTATTGAAGCTAGTCAGAGCCATGAATGACGAAACCCCGTCAAATAAACAAATTACTATCAAGCAGGGCGAGAACTTGATCACAGGTAAGAAAGCCGCAAACGCCTTTGTCGATCACTATGCCAGAGCAAACCACATCGAGGTCCCTGCAGAAAAGCATACAAACATTAGCGAAGAGCTAAAGGGACACGAAAACATAAATACGGCTCCCGAAGAGCACATGATGGCCAAACTTACAATGCGCGAAATGGAAGAGGCTATGAGAACACTAAAGAAAAGGAAATCCCCCTAAAAAGATGGGATAACAAACGAAATGCTGATGGGGCTGGGCCAAACAGCGAAGAGGAAACTACTGTCAGTCCTGAACCAAAGCTGGAAAAGGGGTATTGTACCCCAGGCATGGAAAGATGCAATACTGGTACCAGTACCAAAAACAGGAAAGGATAAAACAGATCCAAATGGATACAGGCCCATCAGCCTACTGAGCTGTGTCGGCAAGCTGATGGAACGGATGATAAACACCAGACTGATGTGGCATCTGGAAGAAAAACGAATACTAATTCCACAGCAAGCCGGCTTTAGACAGCACAGATCCACTGAGGACCAGGTCATCCTCATAGCCCAGGAGATAGAAGATGCCTACCAGGCACAGAAACACACAGTAGCTGTTTGGGTGGATCTGGAAAAGGCATTTGACAAAGTCTGGAAAGAGGGACTTAGAGTCAAGCTAAGAAGAAGTGATGTTTGTGCGAAAATGTACAAGTGGATCAGCCATTACCTCAAACAAAGAACGGCCAGAGTCCAAGTACAAGGGCAGATGAGCAAAAAGGTGACACTCGAGCAGGGAGTACCCCAAGGGGGAGTACTGTCACCCACACTCTTCCTGGTATATATAAACGATATTACAGAGAATATACCAAGAAGAGTCCATAGCTCAATGTTTGCAGACGATCTGGCTATGTGGACCTCTGAAAAGAATCTCACCATAGCAAGAAATCGGATGCAGACGGCCCTAACATCGCTGGAAGAGTGGGCAAACTCATGGCTGGTCAAAATAAACGAGGAGAAAACCACGTGCACAATATTCTCGCTTTCATTAAAACCCCAAAGTACCAAATTAAGTCTAAATGGCAAAATCCTGCAGCCAAACGACAACCCAACCTATCTGGGAGTCACATTTGATCGGCGCATGACATGGAAAAGTCAGATTGAGAGAAACCGAATGAAAGCCAGAGAAAGAATGGCAATCATGAGGAAACTTGCTGGCACAAGCTGGGGAGCAGACGGAGGCATACTAAAGAAACTGTACACTGGAATAGTGAGACCAGTTCTCGAGTATGGCATTGCGGCATGGACAACAGCAGCGAAGGCGAACTTCGATAAAGTTAACAAACTTCAAAACCAAGCCATGAGATTTATAACAGGTGGCATGAAGTCAACGCCAATTGTAGAACTTGAAAAGATTACAAAACTGCAATCCATGACCGATAGAAGAGACTGCAAAGCCCAGCTGCAGTCAGAGAAACTCAGAAGACTGACGGACCACCCAATGTACCAAAGACTAAACAATTTGGGAAATGGGAAACTAAAGCGGAGAAACTTTGCAGAAATAGCCAAAGCAAAGATGCACGAAGATCCCATAAACGCACTAACAACACCAAAACCCATCACTACTGTACGCAAACCTACTTGGAGGCAGGATATATTTCCAGAGGTGGTAGAAAATATACCAGGTATCGCAAACAAAAACTGCCAGACTGAAAAAGAAAGGAGAGACACTACCCTAAGCTTCATAACGAAAAGCTACCCAAGCATGGACTGGACCCATGCATACACCGACGGTTCTGTAACAAACACTACACAGAACGGAGGGGCAGGAGCATTCCTGAACCTACCAAATGGCAGAAAAATAACTCTGTCATTCGCTACTGGTAATTACACAAGCAATTTCAGAGCAGAGACAGAGGCACTGAGGGCGGCAGTGGAAGAAATGGTGACACACAGTGAAAATGAGAGCCATATAGTCCTGCTGACAGATGCTCTCGCCGTAGTCACAGCGCTAAAAAGCCAGAAAAACACTGAGCTTAATGACTTAAGAGCAGCACTCTGCGAACTGTGCCAGCAGTCCGCACCAAAAAGGGTAGTGGTACAGTGGGTCCCGGCACACTGCAACATCCAAGGCAACGAGGAGGCAGACAGACTGGCAAAAGAAGGTGCAAGACTACCACAAACAGATACCAGTATGACGTACGAAGAGTCAAAACGGCTTATCAAAGCCAGATACATGACCAAATGGGAAACCGAACATACTGGTTACACCAAAAACGATGCCTATTACCAGTTGAACCGAAGAGAGCAGGTCGTTGTCTTCAGACTTCGCACTGGCCACAACAGACTGAGGTACCACCTATTCAACAAATTGAAGATAGGGAGTACCGACGAATGCCCGTGCGGTACTGGTAAAATGACCACTGAACATCTGCTGCAGAACTGCCCGACATACGAGGATCAGAGAGAGCAGATGTGGCCATTACCAGTGGAACTGCAAGACAAGCTCTATGGCAGTAGCGAGAGCCTCAGGATGACCGCCGCTTTTTTCGAAAAAATAATGGTTACTGTCTGACTGTGTACGCAGAAGAAGAAGAAGAATAAAAATCATGGGAGATTACAGAAAGACTATTATTATTATTATTATTATTATAGTTTTAATTTGTGTTAATAAAACTAGGCTCATTTAATAATGATAAGGAATAAATGTTAATCGTCCTTGCATTCACTGAGCAGTGTTAGTGTGTAAGGTAGATATTTATTCTTCGTGCGCTAGATACATACATCATTAGATAAATACATAGTCAAAGGGGAGAGATGGGGTCAGGGATAACTGAAATAAGTAGTGGAAAAACAATAATAAAATGGTAAAGCAAAAGCAGAAAGTAAAAAAAAACTTCAAAATCACGAACTAAAGATTTTTTTTGCAAATGTGAGAAGCATAATAAATAAAAGAGAAGAATTGGAACTGTAGGTAGAGGAAGAAAAACCAGATATAATAGGGTTAACAGAATCTTGGACATATGAGGAGATTGCAGATAGTGAACTTGAAATAGAAGGTTATACAATGGTAAAGAAAGATAGGGTAATTGGAGACACGGTGGAGTTTTATTATACTGTACAAATTCAGTTAATATAACGATCAGAGATGATTTATCATGTGGTAACAAAAATGAAAGTGTATGGGGAGAAATAGAAAGTGTGGGGGTGGGAGGGGGGGGGGGGGTGCAGTGATTAGGATATGCTATAGATGTCCATCAAGTCGGAAAAAGGAAGATTAGGAGCTGATTAGTAGCATAGCAAAGGCAAGTGAAGGGAAATTATCATTAATGGGGGATTTCAACTTTCCATAAATAAAATGGGATGTAGCAGAAGCTTGTTGAGTCAAAACCTTTTGTTAAGTGCACAACTGACAATTTATTTAATTCAACATGTAGAAGCAGCCACCAGAGGCAAAAACACACTCGACCTAGTTTTTCCTACAGAGGAAAATATGATTGAAAACTTTACCGTTTGGGAACTGTTTCTCAAGAGATCATCAAATCATCCGTTGGGATCTTATTGCAGGGAAAAAACACGCGAACATACGACTACTCTAAGGCAGATGTTAAGAAGATGAAAGAGGCAGCGAACCATATAATCTGGAAAGATATTGTCGGAGGAACAGATGTTGAACAAGAGTGGGAGAGTTTTAAAAATGTTCTAGAAAAGCTAAAAGAGAAATGTGTTCCATGTAGCATGGTAAACCCCAAGCGTAGAAAGTGGATTAACTAGATTTGTAGTATATGTAGAAGAGCTATACATAAAGCATGGAAAAAATATAGAGGCAGGTAAAGCAAAAGAACATATTAAAAATATTTCGATAAGAAGAATATAGCTCAGAATGTGAATAAAACAGCAAACAAACTTAGAAAAAAAACTTGCTCAGAGGATCAAGACTGATAGTAGAAGCTTCTTTTCTTATGTTAAAAATAAACAAAGAACCAAAGACAAAGTAGGCTCTTTGATAGACAGCACATGAGAAATAATACGTGAGAATAGGGAGGCAGCTAATCTACTCAATCTGTTCAGGGGAAGATGGTATTCATCCAAAATTGCTGTTTCAAATTAGAGACCAACTAGCAAAACCATTGGCTATATTATGTTCTCAATCACTTGCAAAAGGGATTGTTCCAAGGGACTGGAAATATGCAGGAGTAATCCCCTTATTCAAAAAGGTTAATAGACCGGTGAATTTAACGAGCATAGTCTGTAAATTGTTAGAGTCAATAATCAAAGAAAACATTGTAATGCAGTTAGACATGTTTAATCTAATCAGCATGGGTTAACTAGAGGGAGATCGTGATTAACAAATCTATTAGAATTCATGGAGGAGGTTACTAATTTTACAGATAAAAGGGAGCCGGTGAATGTTATTTATCTAGATTTTGCAAAGGCCTTTGATAGAGTACCTCATAAAAGATTATTTCGAAAGTTAAAATCACATGGAATTGGTGGGGAAATTGCCAAATGGATTGAAAATTGGTTAACGGAAAGAAGGCAGAGGGTGGGCATAAATAAGTAGTACTCTGAGTGGTGTGAAGTGAAAAGTGGAGTGCCACAGGGCTCGGTTTTGGGACCAATTTTGTTCTTGATATATATAAACGATTTGGATATTGATATGGGATCCATGATTGCAAAATTTGCTGATGATACAAAACAATGCAGAAGTGTCTCATCTAAGGCAGAAGTGGATATATTGAGGATGGATTGAGATAAAATTCGATAATGGTCTGTAATCTGGCAAATGCCGTTTCATGTAGTCACCCACATGGGTAGATCCAATATTGAACATAATTACAGAATGGGAGAGAACAATATTAGAAAGATAGATAAGGAAAGGGATCTAGGGGTTATAATAGAACATACAGGTAAGGTGAGTGAGCAAGTTCAGGTAGCAGTGAAAAAGTCAAATGCAATGTTAGGTATGATAAAAAGAAATATTAAACATAGGAGCATGAAGGTGGTAGTAAAACTGCACAAAGCATTAGTTAGACCTAGATTGGAGTATTGTGTACAGGTGTGGAGTCCTTATCATTGAGGGGACATAAATATGCTGGAAAGAATACAACAAAGAGCGACAACACTGCTGGTGGGATTGCAGAATTACAGGTGTGAGGAAAGAGTCAGAAAAACAGAAATACAGTGTGTTTCGAGAAGAGAGAGGAAGTCGAGGTGACTTAATTCAGGTTTATAACAAGTTTTTTTTCCAAAATACAACCACCCACAAGAACAAGAGGGCATAGCTACAAATGAAGTAAAAAAAGGTCCAGATTAGATATTATAAATATCTGTTTAGTCAAAGATTGCCGCAGATACATTGCCACGGGAGGTGGTGAAGGCAGGGTCAATTAATGCATTTAAGAATAAATTTATGCGCATAGTTTTTAGAGCAAGGTAATGTAAATGAAACTGGTTGTATACAGATTCTGCAGCGTCTTCTAAAACAGTATAACGATGTTAACTTTAATTGTTATTCTTGCAGTTCGAACTAGATTCTTCATCGTACGCTGTTTACAGCGATATTTACGTTGCACTGTTTTATTTTGTTAAGTCTGTGGCTCAGTGCATCCGATTTCAACAGGCGTTTCTGTAGGGTTGCCCCCTTTAGCCTTTGGCTGTCTCCAGCCTAACTGCAAGGCAGCAGTTGTTTTTGGTCAGAGTTGTCTCTCTTAGGAAGTTGTCTTGCAGGACTAGATTCAACTTGATTAAGTGCTGCTACTCTATCTACTTGGCCACATTCCTCAGATTGTTTGATAATTCAACCAACCGTTCCTTCACACACTAAACACTTAATGTTAGGGGAAAGTCAAAAGACAATTTGTGAATCGCTGTGGGAGCTACGAAGTACATGCTCATGTCTGTCGGCACTTTAAGAAATGAGAGTCTGATCACATGGTGGCGTCCAGGTGCAAGGAAGTCAATATATGAATCATACGAATTTGTTTGTTTTTTGCCCTTAGTATAAAATACGTTTCTTATCTAATTAAATAAATTATTTCCCTTTGTAGAGCGCATTAAATTACTTTATTTTATAAGATTATTTCCCTTAGCGGGATCAAGATGCTGAGCAGCGCATGAGCTGCAGTGGTCAGCGACCCATAGCTGACTTCTAGCGTCAGGGCCAGCGAACCAGAGTTGCCAAGACCCTTCTACACCTCCACGCGGTGATCCTGGATAACAGGCTGCAGCAGGGCAGACTGGCTAAGGAGAAGGGATCGAAGAGGGAATGCTAACCCGGTACTCAAAAAATACTTGCTGAAGTCGGATGTGTTGGACCGAAAGGTGCAAATATCGCAGTCAAGCTGTAAACTACGACTCAACGCATTTCGTTCTCTGGACTACATTCAGCTACTTAAGTCCTTTCAGGGTTTGGTAGTGGGAGATTGAGAATGAACAAAGCCAAGCCATTTCCCTTAGCTACTGTTTGATTCACAATTTAACATCACTTCTTTATACTGGTTTAGAAGACTCTGCAGAGTCTGTATAGCACCAGTTAATGATACTATCGATGTTATGAAGCAGCATCCTGAGTATTATGTACAGTATGTATTGGATCCTCAATTTGTTTTCGATTCAAAGCCGAAAAATGCTTTTGTTTAATTTTAGGTATTAGCCCAAATTGCGAACCTGCAGTCGAGCACGAAAAGGTCAAAGAGACGCGTGATCATTTTGTACCCAAAAACTTAAGTGATCATTTTGTACCCAAAAAGTTAGGTGATCATTTTGTACCCAAAAAGTTAGGTGATCATTTTGTACCCGAAAAGTTAGGTGATCATTTTGTACCCAAAAAGTTAGGTGATCATTTTGTACCCAAAAAGTTAGGTGATCATTTTGTACCCAAAAAGTTAGGTGATCATTTTGTACCCAAAAAGTTAGGTAACTGTCATTTTCAAATCCGTAACTTGACACAGTTTATTGTGATAAGTATTTTATAGGGACGCTAGTTACATGAACTCAAAAGGCAGACAATCAGCCTGTAAAAACCTAACCTAAAAATATCAACTTCTGTGTTCCTTCTTGAATTTTGATAGTTGTGTTTGTTTAAATCGTCCAATTTTTTTTTGGCTATACTTTGTATTGTATTTTCAATTTTAATAAATACGAAAATCTTAAGAGTTTTGTTCCATTATCATAGAGATTTACAGCTGGAATTCGCCATTTGTTATTGATTATTGAACTACATGTCCAAGTAAGTCACGTGTCCTGTGCAGAACGCAACCTCTTACCATCACCAACCTGTTTGGCTGTTGTAAAAGTTTCTTGGCAAGTGTGCAGTAAAGTAGGTTGTCAGAGGATTCAGTGGTCTCGAGGTAAGGTGTCCGCTTCGGATTGGGGACCCAGTGGTCTCGAGGTACGGTGTCCGCATCGGGTGGAGGACCCAGTAGTCTCGAGGTAAGGTGTCAGCCTCGGGTAGGGGACCCAGTGGTCTCGAGGAAAGGTGTCCGCTTCGGGTGGGGGACCCAGTGGTCTTGAGCTAAGATGTCCGCTTCGGGTGGGGGACCCAGTGGTCTCGAGGTAAGGTGTCTGCCTTGGGTGGGTGACCCAGTGGTCTCGAGGTAAGGTGTCCGCTTCGGGTTGGGGACTCAGTGGTGTCGAGGTTATGTGTCCGCCTCGGGTGGGGGACCCAGTGGTCTCGAGGAAAGGTGTCCGCTTCGGGTGGGCGACCCAGTGGTCTTGAGCTAAGATGTCCGCTTCGGGTGGGGGACCCAGTGGTCTCGAGGTAAGGTGTCCACTTCAGTTAAAAATTATCCTGATCTCTGGATAGTGAGATCGGACACGTTAACAATTCCTTGGCAGTTCGAAATCGACCACTGCCCGGACAAAAATTCAAGTTAAAATTCGACCCAAGTTATTTGTACCTCTCCTCAGGTGGTTTAATAAGATCAGCTATAAATGGCGCCTAACTGGTTGTGAGTCTCCTTAGCTCTAGTGTTTGAGTCTATTAAGATGGACTCGCACATCCTTTAAACCGTCCTCCAATCCACTATTTGTATACAGATTAGAGTTAAGTTACTACTTTCCGTAGGTGGAAGACAAAAAAATTCATGTCTGCCAAACTGGATGCGATCGTGATTCAAACCAGGTGCGGTGGGATGTGATGTTCAGCAAATTTGCATGCCAAACTCACTATTGTATCCATGTATGCCAAACCCACTTTTGTATCCATGTATGCCAAACCTTCACTCACTATTGTATCCATGTATGCCAAACCTTCACTCACTATTGTATCCATGTATGCCAAACCTTCACTCACTATTGTATCCTTGTATGCCAAACCTTCACTCACTATTGTATCCTTGTATGCCAAACCTTCACTCACTATTGTATCCATGTATGCAACACCTTCACACACTATTGTATCCATGTATGCCAAACCTTTACTCTCTATTCAAAACAGTACATGCCAAACCTTCACTCGCTATTCACATCAGTGTATGCCAAACCTTCACTCACTATACATATCCGTATTCAGTCGAAAGTTAAAAGCCTCTATTCGCAAACGTCCGAATAGTACAAACGCCCATTCGGTACATACCTAATTTCATTTTTGAACCCAACATAGCAATCAAGAGAAAAAGACAAACAAAAATGATATTGCGTATCACGGGTAAAAATCCATAGCCCGTCAGTAGAAATTATTTGACCAGCAATCCCTAAAAACGCATCATATCCCCCAGGCAGATGTGATCCTAAAATAGTCATGATATAGAATATCTCGATTAAAAAATAATTGTAACGATTTGCTTTTATAAATATGTATGTGCAATGGTAAAAATACATTATTTTGTACATGTCGACATTAATTTATAAGGAATATATTAATATATGTGCAAGTCCCAGCTCTGGTATGAGCTCGATGTACCCGTGAGAAGGGTTTCTGCCTAGCGGGCTAGGCTCGAGCAGCTTAAAAATACTCCTTTATGTTGGGACAAGTGCTTACGAAGGGTGGTTAACCGAGGTATGAACTCATCTTAATAGACTCCAACACTAGAGAAAAGTAGACCTGCAGCCTGTTAGGTGCTATTTATGCTGCTCTAAACATACCACTTAACCATGGCCGATGTTATGCCATGTCACATTCTTTTACGACACGCTCTCTGTGAGACAGTGGTGCTATTGTTGTCCTTATCATTCAGAAAGACCCCGGCATATCACCCTGTGTGGCAGTGGTGCTATTCTTGTCCTTATCATACACAAAGACCCCGGCAGACCACTCGGGTTATATGGAATCACAGTAAGATAATCAAAGACGAGAGCAGCTTTCATTTCATTGGACAACTATTGAAATCATAATAAATTATAGCACAAACATAACAATCATCAACTCTTGTGTGAAGTCTATACTATTGTATGGCTCTGAATTAATAAAAACTTCAACGAAAAAGGTATAGCATATTGTAAATGTATGCCTGCCTAAAATTAGAGACATTGAAATGGCACGATAATATCACTGGTATAGAGTTATTTAAAAGAACCAGACAGGGGCGGGGGAGGGAGGGGGTGAAGAGAAGACACTGGCTTAGATAAGACGCATTAAGGAAATCGGGTCACAGCATTACCAGACAGTCTCTCTTCTGTATTAGCAAAGCCAGAGAAGTAGAGGCATACTAAAACACACACGAGATACAAATTAAAACAAACATATAGAAAACAGGAAATACGTAGACCGCATAGAACTATCACGCAGGGCACAGGACTGGAAATCTTCGTGAATTTGTTCAAGACCTGTGCGCCACGTAAGGTTTGTATGCTTTTATTAAAAAAATGAACATTAATAGACAGGACAGGACAGGACAGGACAGGCAGGTGATGGCAATGCCATAGCCGCTATTCTCTGCTAGGATAACATATTTTTTGAAGTCTCAGTGCCTGTGAGTCACTGCTTTGCTTTTTCTCACTACTTTGCAAGAAGAAGCGATTTACATTTGGGTGATCTATAGCGTGCTACGGTAAGGCTCTGTTCGTGCAGTGTTTATACGTGAACGAAATGGTATCCACATTGTCCCTCTTAATTACAGCAGGAGCATGGGGTGACCACTTCAGCTGACCTCGTCGACTGAGCGTTGGTGAGAGCTTCTGAGCGATCGTGTTGGGGTAGTGTACGAGAGCAGATCGATTTGATGCAGCTCTGTCGCAGACGATAAAGAGGTCTGCTCTATTCTCGTTGCACTCTACACTCATTCTAAACAAATTCATGTAACACTAAATATAAACACAATACATCATATTATTTATTCAAGTAACACTAAATATAAACACAATACATCATATTATTTATTCAAGTAACACTAAATATAAACACAATGCATCATATTATTTATTCAAGTAACACTACATATAAACACAATACATCATATTATTTATTCAAGTTACCCTACCAACTATAAACTCTCTAACAACTGAAATTCTTTTTCCCACACGCTTATCTGAAACATTCCTACCGTTAAATCTAACCTATCGATTCTGTTATTGCCCGGTTCTTTCCCCTCTCCTTCTTCTTCTTCTTCTTCGTTCATTCTCAATCTCCCACTACCAAACCCTGAAAAGGCTTCAGTAGCGGAATGTAGTCCACAGAACGGAATACGTTGTGTCGTAGTTTACAGCTTGGCTGTATTTTTGTATATTTGCACCTTTCGATCTAACACATCCGAATTCAGCAAGCATTTTTTGAGTACCGGGTTAGCATTCCCTCTTCGATCCCTTCTCCTTAGCCAGTCTGCCCTGCTGCAGCCTGTTATCCAGGATCACCGCGTGGAGGTGTAGAAGGGTCTTGGCAGTTATGGTTCGCTGGCCCTGACGCTAGCAGTCAGCTATGAGTCGCTGATCATTGCAGCTCATGCGCTGCTCAGCATCTTGATCCCTTTCCCCTCTCCTAATCTGGTCTGATGCGATGGAACTTAATAGCGGATTGCCGCTAATGATAAAGTTCGTAGGTTCTAAACCGAAGTATGACGTTCATGGTCTTGTTCCTCTTTGTCGGCGGTAGATCAAAGTGGTCTAAACGTGGTCAGGATAGACTGCATGAAATGTGATCGTTGTAAAACTGCCCCCATCTGCGACTGATGACTTACATTCACGTGATCAAGGTGATATCGACGTGATCAGTGGGACTGCGTCAATCTGATGAATGGGATGACCGGAGACTGCCTCTATAAGCTACTGGTGACTTGTAATTACGACCACTACATAATGAGGGTAGTTACCTTGCTTGCTGCGTGTCTATCTCAACTGCCTCTCTCCGTCGCCTAAATTTCAACTCAAAAATACCTCAACTGCATATATTTGTCGCTTGGCCTCCACTGAGTGTTTCTTTCCAAAGTACCCCTGTCTCTGAAGTAAAGTTTTCTCTCTCTGAAATGTTCTCTCTCTGTGGTTCTCAACACAAATCTGCTTCAACTGCATATTTTCGTAAGTCTCCTCTAAAGTCCTAAGTCGACCGCTCTCAACTGCCTATCTTTCGAATTCGTCTCTGAAGCCAAGTCATTTCTCTCCGCCGTCTGCCCTCCACTGAGCGTCTCTTTCGAAAGTGTTCTCATATAATGTGCTTATCAACTCAAATCTGCCTCACTCTGTCGCCTGCTCTCCCCTGATCGTCTCCTTGGAAAGTATTCTCCTGTAATGTTTGAAGTCTTAAGTCTTTTTTCTCCGCCACCTACTCTCAACTGAGCGTCTCTTTCAAATGTGTCTCAAGTTATCTAGTTCTCACGTCTTTCTGTCGGGATTTACGATATGCCCCCCCCCCCCCCCCCAGATCAAGTCATTTCAGAAACCGCGCGCGTTTTTGTCCGTCTGCTTGCCATTAGCCCCCATCCTGTTCGCGTGGTTTCCAACGCGGGTTTGTCGGCGTCAACAAGTCTGCCACCACTATCTTTCCAGGTGTGGACATGGCTTGAAACTTACGTCAAGTTAAGAATGTTTACCAAAGCTCCGACCTGCGCGGTTCGAGACAATGCGTACGTGGTTCGATGTGGTTACCCAAATTCTGGCGGGACTGAGTTCGGCTGCACTGACTCAAATTTCACGAAGAAAGAAACAGATGGTTGTCTAAGCTCTTTCTATCCTCCTACCAACTGTTACACTTTAAAACATGTCTAAGCTATCTATATATTGTCTCTACATCTAAGATATGTTACAGTAGTTTCAGTGATACTTTGTAATGTATCATATGACGATTTTTCAAGCGCCATACACAACTTAACGTAGTCACTTTTTACGTAATATGATGGAGGGAACAGGGCACCTAATCTTTTCTCTCAATCAATTGAGGGCCACAAGACAGGCATGTGGTCTTGGACTATCACAATTGTAAGAGTATATATGTTGCGTTTTGTTGATAAGGAGTCGACACAATTTTATGTATGTGGCATTTTGTTGCTGATGGGCGATCACAGTTGTACAACTATGAATGTGGCCTTTCATTGCTGATGTACCATCAGAATTGTACGAGTATGCATGTGGCCTTTTGTTGCTGATGGGCCATCAGAGTTGTACGAGTATGTATTGGGACTTTCGTTGCTGTGGGCCACCACAATTGTAGGTATGTTGCTTTTTGTTGCTGATGGACCATAACAGTTTGATGTATATTGCCTTACGCACACTTCGTGCTACAGGAAATTCCAGTTCTGATCCATCACAATTCTTTTCATGAGGTTTCTAGGTCATGGAATTGTGAACTTGTGGCAGTTTGACCTTTATCTGTATAACATTCGGTCCTTGGTCCGTTATCTTGACTGCGTGCGGCCAATTATTGCATTATCCTGACTGCGTGCGGTCCTTAGTTCCATTATCTTGACTGCGTGCGCCTCCTAGTTCTGTTAACTTGATGCTTGGGATTTTCAGTTATATTAGCTTGATGTCTGTGACTTTTAGTTCTATTAGCTTGATGTCTACGACTTTCAGTTCTATTAGCGTGATGCGCTGTGAACTTAGTTCTAGTATCTAGAATGTGTGGAGCTCAAAGTTCTTTAGCCTGACTGCGTGCGGCCCTTAGTTCTATTATCTTGACTGCGTACGGGCCTCAACTCACTGTATTGACATCATGAAACCCTTCATCCATTATTATGACTTCATCTAGCTCAGAGTTCAATTTCTTAACTTCAAAAGCCCCTTACCCTGTATCTTGACTTTGTACAGCCCTTAAATGATTTTCAGGACTTTAGGCAGTCCCAAGGTTTGTTTCTTGAGATCATGGTTCCCATGAATACCAAACATATCTGGTTAATGAATTTTATTAAAGACAGGTTGATTGGTTAATGAACTATTGGCCTTTTGGATCCTAACTCTTGACCCAATGTCGTGTAGTGGTAGATGCAAGTGTGTCTGAGCTATCGTTTAGTTCTGTATAAAGCGTTCCATTTATCTGTCCTCGGAGCAAGAAACTCTTTCCTAACACCAGACATTAAACAAGATCTTGTACAACAGTTTTACAGGGATATATACACAGCCGTCACTCTGGAGAATGGGATGTGTGCACAGCCGGCACTCTGGAGTATGGGATGTGTGCACAGCCGGCACTCTGGAGTATGGGATGTGTGCACAGCCGGCACTCTGGAGTATGGGATGTGTGCACAGCCGGCACTCTGGAGTATGGGATGTGTGCACAGCCGGCACTCTGGAGTATGGGCTGTGTGCACAACCGGCACTCTGGAGTATGTTCTGGTTGGATTATGTTCAAGTGACTGTTGTATGTATTGAGTGCGAAGTCGCAAAATGCTGCTTTGATATCTCCTTTTTCCGGAGGTTGATGTTGTCTTTGGTATTTGAGATGGCCATATGTTTGTAGAATTCTCTCCAGGTCCAATGTCCATTTATTCAGTCAAGCTTTTTTGTTCGCAGTCGTCAGTATTTGTTTAACTAGCTATAGGGTTGTTAGTGTGTATTGTTGTTGTTGACTTGATACCTTCTTAGCCAGTCTGCATTGCCATTGCCAGGTGTCTTCTTCTTCTGTGTTCGTTCTCAATCTCCAGCTACCAAGCCCTGAACAGGGCTTTGTAAGTAGTAGAATGTAGTCCAAAGAACGGAATGCGCTGTGTCGCTAGTTTACAGTTTGACTGCGATATTTGCACCTTTCAGTCCGACACATCCGTCTTTGGCAGGATTTGCCAGGTGTGTTTGACTGACCATGGGTCCGCTGCAAAACTACTCGGACATCATGGGATATGAGATGTTGATTGGCATCTAGGGATTTTTGGGTAAGTTCAGGCTTACAATGACCATCATTTTCCAGAGTTTAGAGGACAGATAACGAGTCTGTAAAGATTAAGATGTTTTGAGCTTTTAATGGGAAAGCTTCAAGTACAGTCATCGATTGGCAGATAGCTACTTCCAGTGCTGTCATTTCTGTTTCATATTTTCAATACGTCTCCCGACAGACATCAAACAGCTCATCAGATGTTCTGTCTGGATACTCTAAGTAGATTATATATCCTGCTTTAATGGTGGCCTTAAAACCCGACGCAGCAATATAGACATGTATCCATTCTTTTGGGTAGCGTCAATCGTTCTTTGTGGTGATATCATACGACTTACTGAATAAGAACTACTTCTTGTATAATCTGTTAGCTTTGTAAAAAATGTATGTGGTGGTACATTTATAGTTACTTTCTGCGTTTCTTGTCTTTTATCTGGGAGATGATATCTGTATAATTTCACTGACATGGCGGAGGACCGACTTTTGTAAAAAGAAAGAAATGTACATCTCAAGGATTGAACATACATTATAAGATACACTCTAAAATATACACGAAGATACACTTTAAGATATACACGAAGATACACGTTAAGATATACAAGAAGATACACTTTAAGACATACAAGAAGATACACTTTAAGATATACACGAAGATACATCAGAAGATAACATTCAGTATCATTCTGACCGAATGATCATATCAGTGAGTGCCACTATATCGCTCAGAACGTCGCCTAATCCCTCTCTTCTCTCAACCTCCTGTGTTTTGAGAGTAATAAACTTAAAAAAAGGTTGTTAAGCATTGAATGAAGAGCTCCAAGCATAGAGGAAATCAATGTGGTGCTCAATCGACATCCTTGGTGCGGTGTGACATGGAAGAGCCGGCTGTCGGGCGGACAAGGCGACGGCTAAACGAAATGACGTTTGAGAAACGATGTTGTAACTCGTGTCCAGGATAAATTGAATTGAAAGATACAGGATGGATTTTAACGTGTGAGAGAAAATGAGAGTGAACGGGAGAAACAGAAAGATTAAAGAGAAAGATGACAGAAAACGAGAGAGATGAAAGAGAAAGATGAAAGCGAAAAAGGCGTAAGAAAGTCTGCGAAAACGAGAGAGAAATAGATAGAACAAGAGAGAAAGAGAAATTAATAAAGAAGGAGAGAGAAAAAATGAGGGGAATTTAACTAGAAAGTTAGAGAGAGAGAGCGAGAGAGAGAGACAGAGCGAGAGAGAGAGAGAGAGAGATAGGGAGAGAAAGAGCAAAGAGAAAGAAATATTTATATATGTAAGGATTATCACAATTATTCACTTCACATTCGTTTCGTTGTGGAATAGTATATTCAATCACTTGTTATCTGAATTCGACAGAATAGTGCTCCGTAGTTAAATTCGAATAAAAAGTAGAACGCACCTTCAGAATTGTGACACAACATTGTTAGGCAACAATTGTTGTCTGTTGACAGATCACTTTGACACCACATTGTTGGACAACAAATGTTATCTATTGGAAGATGTTAAGAGACTCGTGTGGTAGCATAACGCATTTAGCTGTTGCGTAGTACTTATCCTATCAAAGATATCCTGATGACTCGGGCCAAAATAAGATATGTAGTAGAGTCTAGGTTTAGCTGAGTAGATTACTTATCTAAGTAGTTACAACATGTATTAAAACCACGACACTACTTCACACAGGAAAACGCAGTAACCGCTATCGTGAATGGAAACATAACATCAATTATTAACATGCTTATCAACAAAACAATATTAACAAAAGGAAAAAAGTACATCTAAACTAAACAATCATTTATATATATATATATATATATATTGAACTACATGAGGGGGTTTTAAGCACTAGCATTGATGGCCCCCCCCCCCCCAAACTACATAACCCAGATTCATTCTGTGCATTCACATATAATCAGATCATCTTCAATCAGGTGATCTGTACATTCACACACAAATGGTTCACGTATGCTCCGGCGATCTGTGTATTCATATGTAATTAGATCACGTCACTTATAGTTGGATCACGTACTCACTTGCGATCACGTGCTCAGTCGATCTGTGCATTCACATACAATGGGTTCACAAAGTGTCCTACACATACGACACACATTCAGATATCTCACTGTTCACAGAGTGTCCTACATAAACACCTACGGAGCGACTGGCCAAAACTCACAAACTCCTGACAGCCTCTCAGTCACTCTCTTAGCTAGTCTCTCGGACTACTGACAGCCGATCAGTTTCTTCCCTAGACAGTATGTTTGAGTTCATCTTTGCAGAGTATCATTTAGACTCAAACAACATCATGTCTATCTAATGGATTCTGTTGGTCGTCTGACTTAGCCATTACTCTAATTTGGGACAGCCATTACTCTAATTTGGAACAGCCATTACTCTAATTTGGAACAGCCATTACTCTAATTTGGAACTACCACCAACTGATTGTTTTTGGAACGTTATACCCGAATTACTGTCACAATCCATATGTCGTAGAGGATCGTGGCGGCATCTGACTGTCACCAACCGCCACCCCCCTCCTCAACGTCGCTAATCCGGAACGCCAGAGTGGTCAACTACGATTCCCCACCTCAGCTCCGAACACCCATCGTACAATTAAAATTTTTCACTGGTTTCCTTTGTCGACCTGGTGTCGAGATAGTGATTGACCTTGACACGCATTCTGGCAACCTTTGGTCCCCGAGTCGCCATCCCAATCTCCCGTGCCTAAAATCCCATGCTCCAGCTGGAACTGTCACACTCGTTTAATTCTGGTAAAGAAAATGTATATTTTATGTAGCTGTTCGTATCGAACGTGGTCACGTACTGTCATATCTGGTAGACAAAATTAAGATTTTTTTACAATTGAACTGAATACATTACTAATCAGTTCTTAGCAAGAAGATTAAACCGGTACCAAAACATGTGTTTTCTTGTTGTTTTGGTGATAACACTGCATCAGACAGAACCGTATTGTAGTTGCTGTCGATGACTGGATAATTGATCAAAACAGCAGACAGAACCGTCTCGTAGTGGCTGTCCATGTCTGGATAATTGATCAAAACAGCAGACAGAACCGTCTCGTAGTGGCTGTCGATGTCTGGATAATTGATCAAAACAGCAGACAGAACCGTCTCGTAGTGGCTGTCGTTGTCTGGATAATTGATCAAAACAGCACCGTGTCACAAACGGTTGCATCCTGTCACCGACACTCTTTAGAACGGTCTTTGCATCAATGCTCTTTGATGATTTACATGGCACGGCTATTGGCACGTATATCAGATACTGGATACACGGTTAGCTGTTGTTGTTGCTTAGATGTTTGCCTCACTAGTTTCTACTGGCGGAGGCGCGCCATTTTCAACCCCAGACCGTAGTCCATTGGGCGATATCAGGACGCATAAACCAGTGCTTGGATGAATGTATGCGTCTGTATGTACCTATGCTAGGTTTGTGCGCCCTCAGAAGCTAGCCCAACCAAAGTGCAATGGAAGGGCCTCACCATGAGGGCGCGTGTTAAAGTTGTGCAGGAGTGTGACTGTAGGACAGAGTCAAATAAAACAGAGTGAGACGAGAAGAGAGAGAAGGGGAAGAGTGGCCCCCAGGGTGAGCCTCAGATAGGATCATTGCAGAAAGTATCTGCAGAAAGTGCACGGTTAGTTGTTCAATCCAAACATCATAAAGTCTTACATAAATTGAACCAAGCCAAAATCTTGAATCTCCTGTTGACCGAGGACTGTACCTTTAACATCTGCTCTGAACTACATCTGAGGTCCACCATGGCCGAGTGTTCGGTGGAGTGCAGTAACTCTGGTCTCACAATCAACACTTCGATAACCGACGTACTCTTCCAGCATGCTCCTATGAAGTCGCACAGCGTACCACACTTCACTAAACACAATCACCGTCCCTAAGGTAGTCGATAGTTTCACCTACCTAGGCAGTACCCTTACCTGAGAAACGATTATCAACTCTCAGGACCAGGTGGCAGGACAAAGTGCCTAACTCTGAAATTCTTAACAAGTCAGATATGTTGAACATCCATATGCTTCTGCGGAAGGCCCAGATGCGATGGACGGGACATTGTGTTTGCATTCCCGATGAGCGCCTTCCAAGCAGCTCCTGTACTGTTAGTCCAGAACAGGCAGACGTTTGTAAGGTGGACAAAACAAAGATTCCATTAAAATGTCTCTGTAAAGCTTCAACATTGATGCCACTTCCTGGATGATTATTGAACAGAAACGTTCTATCTCGAGTGTTAACATGACCAGAGGTGCTCAGATCGTAGAGCAAAACATCATGGCCTTGGCTTAGAGAAGGCGGTCTACCCGAAAGAGTAAAAGGCATGACAACCCAAAGGCAGACTCCCTACATATGTGTTCCGTGTGCGACATTCTGCCGTGCTGAGATTGAACTTTACTGTCATATATCTCAGCATAAGTCTGATGATGTCCCCATCTTCACTTGCGACGGGCAACTATTGTTAATATTAATACAAGTGAAATCGATCACTCACTATGGATGGTATTTTCCTGAATAGTTTTATGCCTCCATTTGCATTTAGATCAATTAAATTGGAAAACTGTTTACATATTTACATCTTCTTCTGCGTTGGTCCTGTCAAGGACATTGTGATGTGCCGCAATTCCCAACAAAGCCAAAGATGTGATATCTGGGCCTTTTTGTCTGGTACATTCGCTATCAGTTTGCATTTTTGGGGGTATCTGGTTAGACGTCCCACTACTCTCTATATTCTCTTAGACAGAGTAAACTAGTCAGTCGGTTTCCAGGGTCGCCAGTTGGTAGCGCATTATGGTCTTGGGTCAGTTCTGGTTCGTGGACACCCACGCAAGCACCCAGCTATTAGTAGGTGACTGCATCAGCGCATTCATTCTACCGCACTTCTGCTTCATACAATCATCTGTGCATATTAGTATTTTAGCCGGTATTGGCTATGATAATTATGAACATGGTCAATTTCACTACCCATCCGCCATTGCAGTCTCATTCGTCCCGTTAACACGCTTGCACATCATTATCCTCACAATAAACCAAATACAACACAAGTTACATCATCATCCACATCATCAGGTGCCTTGTCCGGTCGCGTTGGCGATCATGGACCTTCATCAATATCCATCACGTGTGTCGTTTACCAATTATGTTGTTGATTGTCGCTTATTCTTTTCTTTCAGGCTGCCCAGCATCTTCTCTCTCGGCCTTCCACGGTTTTTCTATCCTGCTATCTTTCCGGTAGTCACAACGTGCTCCAAGTCCCTTCTTCTCATAACATGCCCCAAAAACGGAGGACTGCCTTGTTCTGATCCTTGTCTTTGTGTCGCCTCGAGTACTGTATCATTAGTCGTCTTTGCATTTCATGGGATCCGCAGCATTCTTCTGTAAAACCACATATCCGTTGCTTCCAAAGATCTAATCGCTTGATTGCTTATTGTCCATGATTTACAGCAATAGGTCGGTGGCGAGTTACATCATAAAGATGAACTATTTGGTGGTGTTGTCATCATTGCTCGCTATGGACAACAAACTCACCCCATCCATGTCTCTGCTCATTTTGTCATTGTTTAATCTGCCTATCGCTTTCTACCACCGCAAATCTCTTCCCCCGCCCCATAAAAATGTCATCCCCGTCTCACTACTCTTTTCTCCCCTCATTATGCCCGTTTTCCATTCCACACTTTTTTAACCTACAATTTGTTTTGGAACCTGTCCGTCTCTGTCCTACAATCTTTAATAGACAACTTTGGCAAGGAAATAATATAATTTGATAATTCACACAATTCGGTCTGAAAATACTAGTGAAGCCAATCACTCTCATTCAAACGAAATGAACAATTTGGAATGTTATAATTATAACCGGCTAGGGCGTCAGCCAAAATAACAAAATATCGAACGACAGGTGATTCGATCCGCTGCGTACCTCTCAGCCAACAGACTTCAAAACCATTCTGCCACTTGCTCTTTTATATTTCATGTTACTAAACCGGAAAACAATAAAATCAAACAGCATTGCCCAGGATGTAATGGTCACATGGTATCTCACGCATGCGGAATTTTGCAAATGAAATTGGATCATGAGGTCATGATTGTTTTAATTTGCCGGTAAACAATCTAAATATATAATAATATGTACATAACTCGTATGGGATTGAAATACCAACATGGAATATATTGGACTGATCTACAAACTGGCATTAGAATGTTCAGAGAGAATTTAAATTCGGTATGTCGTTCGGTTCGCGAGTTAGAACGTCATCTCGGCAAATATATATTATTAGATTAATTTTTAATATATATATATATATGAGAGAGAGATAGATAGAGAGACAGAGAGAGTGTGTGTCTGTGTGGTCTAGAGGTGAAGTGTCCGTTTCACAATTCCAACGCAACCGATTCAAATCCCGCTCCTGTCTGCTATCAGCCATCCCAATGGAGGCAGAAGAGATGCAGTCCAGCGAACATTGCACCTCTGCCCTATTGTGACAACGTCCCAGGTGGCGGGGAATGCTGGCGTGCCATTACTGCAGATGAGCCCAGAAAATAAAGGGATCAAAGAGATACCTCACTCGCATGCACATGCTACGTCTCTGGCATGACGTGACGATCCTGGGACACAGTCACACTGGACTGCCTCTCTTCTGGGATAGTACAAACTAGTACATAGTCCATCATATCATATCCTATCATTGCCAAACCCTATAGACACGAGTGGGGAAGACTCGATAGTCCTGTAAGACAACTTCCATAAGAGAGACAACTCTGACCAAAAACAACTGCCTTGCAGATAGGCTGGGGACAGCCAAAGGCTAAGGAGGGCATCCCTACAGAAACGCCTGTTGAAATCGGATGCACTGAGCCACAGGCTTAACAAAATAAAACAGTGCAACGTAAATATCGACGTAAACAGCGTACGATGAAGAAGAAGAAGAAGAAGAAGAAGAAGAAGAATCCCGCTCGTGTGCAATTAGGCAGACATGGGATCTGTACAGAAAGTAATCGACAACCTACCGTTGTGTACACTTGGCCAAGAAACTTATAACAACCAAATAGGTTGGCGGTTGTGAGAAGCGACGTTCTGTAATTGACCTGCTACTTACTTATGTGTATATATATATATACCGCAGGGAAAGAGACGAATGGGAAGACCAAGGAACACCTGACGGTGAACAATTTATGATTAAGCCAGTTCAATCGGGGACTCGTGGGAGAAACTCTAGTAACCGGCACAGTATAGAAAACTATGGAAATCTTTTGGTGTAACCCTGTGTTCCAGGGGGAACCGGGCGGAGACGTGAAGTTGAAAATATATTTGTTGTAAATATTATAGTGGTCAAAGCATGAATACTTGGGAATGGATCATGTTCGGAGTAATAAATGCGCAATTATAACATTTGTACAAATAGCCAGACAACATTGAATAACAGCAAACAAAGAAACTATATGTTGAACAGATAGGCAATGGAAAACACAGGTCGAGCGCCTACAGACATATGGTAATCCTCAATCCAAATTCAGCTCACAAAGAGATATAAGAGAACTATTTTCCAATTGAGAACGCAACACCACCACCCCCCCCCCCCCTTTCCCTTTAGCAAGCACCTGAACAGAATTCGACCACATCACACGAGTATCAGCAGTGTACACATTCACTCGGAAACGTTGATTATAATTTCTTTAAGTGTTGGTGCTAAACAATAGTAGGAAAATAAGTCTTCCTCCGAGGCCAGATTAATAGAAAACTTTGAATGGTACTAACTAACAGCTATGAAATACATACAAGAAAACGTTGAATGGTACTAACTAACAGCTATGAAATACATACAAAAACCATTGCAAGGAATTCAGCCAAGGGCGAGAGCCCAGATGTTGCTGAATCCATAACAACAACAACAACAACAAACACGTGGATTAAGGATTCCCGAAAAAGCTGTTTACGGAAAACTAAATGCAGTGTTTTAACTATAACTCGCCATCTTAAATGACAGATGATGATGACGATGATGATGATGATATAATTTCTTTAACTGGTAGATTTTGATAGTCTAATGCACACCTCACAAAAAACACATGTCTTTCTCCGTTGTAGTTAGAATAGTCTTGTGTTGGATACATGATGTCTACGAGGAGAGTATAAACGCATCTTTCGAATATCCCCGAATGGAGGTAGTGCAGTGTGTCGGCGTCCCAGGGTCGTTGTGTCCTACTAGGCACGTAGCACACTCACCCACGTCATTTCTCAGTCAGTGTGCTAGCTCATCCGTAATGTCAGCACGTCGGTCAAATCACCAAATAGGGACGCAGGTGTAATGTCCACTGGCTTGCCCGTCTTCCTCTTCTATGGGGAGAAAGTCCACTGGCTTGCACGTCTTCCTCTTCCATGGGGGAAATGTCCACTGGCTTGCACGTCTTCCTTTTCCATGGAGGAAAGTCCATTGGCTTGCACGTCTTCCTCTTCCATGGAGGAAATTCCACTGGCTTGCACGTCTTCCTCTTCGATGGGGGAAAGGTCCACTGGCTTGCACGTCTTCCTCTTCCATGGAGGAAAGTCCACTGGCTTGCACGTCTTCCTCTTCCATGGAGGAAAGTGCACTGGCTTACACGTCTTCCTCTTCTATGGGGGGAAATTCCACTGGCTTGCACGTCTTCCTCTTCCATGGAGGAAAGTCAAGTGGATTGCACGTCTTCATCTTCCATGGCGGAAAGTCCACTGGCTTGCACGTCTTCCTCTTCCATGGAGGAAAGTCCACTGGCTTGCACGTCTTCCTCTTCTATGGGGGGAAAGTCCACTGGCTTGCACGTCTTCCTCTTCCATGGGGGAAAGTCAAGTGGATTGCACGTCTTCATCTTCCATGGGGGAAAGTCCACTGGCTTGCACGTCTTCCTCTTCCATGGAGGAAAGTCCACTGGCTTGCACCTTTTCCTCTTCCAGGGGGGAAAGTCAAGTGGATTGCACGTCTTCATCTTCCATGGGGGAAAGTCCACTGGATTGCACGTCTTCCACTTCCATGGGGGAAATTGATAGAGGAAAAATAGCGAAGAACGATACAAGAATTCATTTAACCTATAGATTGGGAGGTGCAGCAACAACCACTAACCGGTGGGATCTGCAGCTACAAATATATGACTCATCAGCCCCTTTATCTGGCGTCTCTCCAATGGCCTGTTTGGCTTGAATGATTATGCGAGGAGTAATACTCCCGTCGCCATAGCTCCCAGGATCACTGAAGCACACAACGCTCTCCAACGTTGTCAAGGGAGACTTACATGTAAAGAAGGAATGGCATGTTCATAATAATAATGATTATGTTTAGGTCACGTAAATCATGCGCAACCTTACTGGGCAAAAGAGAACATGCCTGCTTAAAGTAACTTAAGAGAGGTGTACATGTGGTAAGCAACTTCATGTAAAACAAATTGCTGCAGAAACCACAACCTGCAGAACACGTTACGTGCTTTGGCGCAGGCTTCTTATGAAGAGCTTTATGCTTGAAAGATAACATAAATGAGGAATGAAATGACCCGTCCATACATCTTACTGAATGTTGCTTTTGGCTTGTCTTGCGTGTCATTCTTTCCCTCGTGTAACATATACCATCAGAAATAAATGCAGCCATTTGATAGGAAAGTTGGAGGTCGGCCTGCCAGTCTACGGAGCCAAATAAGGAGATCTCATGTTTGTTGTCACGGTGCCCGAATGCATCCGATCAATACAGATTGAATATTCGTTTAGTTTGGCTCTCGTGTCCATCACCGGTCGCTTGAGGTTCCTGAATACATTCGTCTTTTGCAAGTTTTGGGCACCGGAAGTCGAGTTAATGTCTTTTATTCCTGCGTTATATATTATGTCACGTGAGTGGTTACCGGGTTTAAGAGAATTGGACCACTGTAACCATGTAAGCATATGGTAAAATAAGACTAATGAAGGTTGCGAATGAGGCTAGCAACTTCATAATTTAAAACCATTGAAACTGCACTGAACATTCTTGGATACGGCTTCCTGTAAATAGACCATCTGTAGTGGCCACCATATGCTTTACTTGGAGTGATGAGACGAATCATTGAGAATCCTCATATTTGAGGTATTGTTTCTAGAGCGTTCGATCAAACGCGACATCTACCCCATACTCAGCAGAGTGTTCACTTTTGTGATCATTGCCACGTGCTGGAGTGTATTCTACACTATATCAGTAAAACTGTCGTGGTGCACATCCGCTCTTACCCATGATCTCAGTGGGGCAGAGGTCCTATACTCACCCATGATGCTATTGTTGTTGAATCCCCACAATGAGTGCTTGGCTACATATGCGCGTCGCTCACTACTACGGGGCTCACGTCAATCCCTCAACTCGTTAGTCAGGCTGCCATGAAAATAGCCTGTTTCTAGGGAGGGCTACGAGGAAGCCGAGGTGAGGATCTTGTCCAGTATATTTTGCCTGACCCTGACTAACGCCTCTGATATGTATGTTTTTCCTAAACCTGACTAACATGTCTAAACAGTATATTTTTCATGAACCTGACTAACATGTTTGATCAGTATATTTTGCCTGACCCTGACTAACATGTCTGATCAATATATTTTGCCTGACCGAGACTAGCATGTCTGATCAGTATATTTTGCTTGTCCCTAACTAGCATGTCTTAACATTATATTTTGCCTGACCCTGACTAACATGTCTAATAAGTATATTTGGCCTGAACCTAACATTTCTGATCAGTATACTTTGCCTGACCATGACTAACATGCCTGATCAATATATTTTGCTTGACCCTGACTAACATATCAGATCAGTATACTTTGTCTGAACCTGACTAACATTTTGTATCCGTATATTTTGCCTGAACCTGACAAACATGTCTGATCAATATATTTTGCCGAACTATACGTTAATGTCTCTCCCCATTCAACCATGTAACACTAGCAGAGTTCAATTCTAGAGCTGGTATGGACACTACTCGCACAGAATTGACCTCTTGAGAGCGTGTCTTTGGTGCTGGTTACAGTGATACTTCCAATACCTCGAGACGGTGAACTTAGGTCTTCCTGTCTGTACTACAACAGGAGGACCCTCAGTAAGCTCACTACTATGGGGATTGCAGTGTTAATTCCCATCTGCTTAACCCAGCATGTCTCCAAGAAATCCTAAACTGATGTGAGATGGGACCTGGAAGAGTATATTTCACATGATCCTGATATGTGTCTGTGCTTTCATAACGGAGTTTGACGCAGTTAAGTAACCTCATACATGTTCGCAGCGTGGCAGTCGTCTCATTCTTGTCTCTGTCATACAAATAGTTTTCTGCTCTAGATGAGTTACATGCACAGTTATAAAACGTCATACAACGTGCCCTCAGCGTGACAGCCGACTAATTGTCCTGTCAGACACAGAGAGCGTTTCACGAAAACTACCATAGCACCAGACGGTACTGCCCCATTCACAAAGTAGAGCGGCGTTCAGGTACTGTCACATTCACAAAGTAGAGCGGTGTTCAGGTACTGCCCCATTCACAAAGTAGAGCGGTGTTCAGGTACTGCCCCATTCACAAAGTAGAGTGGCGTTCAGGTACTGTCACATTCACAAAGTAGAGCGGTGTTCAGGTACTGCCTCCTTCACAAAGTAGAGCGGTGTTCAGGTACTGCCCCATTCACAAAGTAGAGCGGTGTTCAGGTACTGTCACATTCACAAAGTAGAGCGGTGTTCAGGTACTGCCTCCTTCACACAGTAGAGCGGTGTTCAGGTACTGCCCCATTCATAAAGTAGAGCGGCGTTCAGGTACTGCCACATTCAAAAGTCTATAATATTCAGGTACTGCCTCTTTCACACAGTCTAGCGGCATTCAGGTAGTGCTCCATTCACAAAGTCGACAGGCGTTCAGGTACTGCCGCATTCACAAAATCTAGCGGCTTTCAGGTTATCAGCGAAAGCTGGAGTCATAATCTCTACACATTGGAAATACAGTATTTGTAAAGTGAGTGTGCTCCTTCCAGGAGTCCGGACACTGAGGTAGAAGATGTACTTCATGTGCGAGACACTACGTGGTTTAGTTGTATTAACCCTTGAAGTCACATATCCTCTCTTGTTATTGTGGTTTCGATTTCAACAGCTTGACCCATACACAAATCTCGTTAGTCATCACATATTCACATGTATGGCACGTTACAATAGTACTTTTATTTGTCTCCTTTCTGACTCCGGTAATATACTTCTTGTTGTATGTCTATGTGTGTATATATATGTGTGTGTGTGTTTGTTTATATATATATATATATATACGTGTGTGAGAAAATGCTAGCCACCATAAGCGTTTCCATAGCACGAATTCTATAATAGTGTGAGAGATATCCTAAACTCGAGCTTGTGGTGCGAGCTGTCACATATAAACGCGTGATGGTAATGCATGTTATTTATACACATTTTATATCATATGAAAAAATGCTCTACATGATGCTGATTATCTTCACCATTTGGCATGTTTTACGGTGAACTACATCCACGGTACCAGTGTGTGAGCGCTGAGAGTGTGTGTGCATGTCTATCAACGTGTGTTGGTAGAGAAGAGCAACATTGGGGGGTTAGTGAAATATACTAATCAAAACACGATCTCATGCCCCTGTCAAGCTGGTTGAAATGAGATGTTGTGCAGTAGTCTGGTCAACGATGTGGGAATCGACAGTGTAATTCCCAGTGTGGTGAGCTCAATAATGAGGCTCGAATTGCACTACAGCCAGGATAGTATTCGTCGATCTTAATAAGTATGCATCGGGTTTGTAAGAAGAGCCACAGTAACCCTCCTCTGCAAAGGAAACATCAGCAAGAGATAAATAAACTCATTGAACGCGGCTTCCAACGTAACAACATCGTTAACATGTGTTGATATTATGGGACTTGAAGAATATCAAGCCGAGGCAGGCGTATCATCATTCTAAGTGCAGCAATTACGTAAAACCGCCGGATATCCCTTTCTAAAGCAATAGCAGTCATGGACAGACTTCGTGACTACCAAGTCACGCGAGGAGCGAGACAGAACGTCATGTTAACTTAAATGGCCCATTAATGCACGTACGAAGAAATCCGATCAAATAACCACATTGACAAAAACAAACAAATACGGCACGTTTAAATACCAGGCGTGTTCAAATGAAACCGGACCTAACTGCATCAAGTGAACATACGTACGATGCGCATGATGACGCCATTTATGATGTAAAAAAGCACATACCAAGCGTCAAGTTTGCAACAATTCATTATCCTCCGACTCATAGTGTCCTCGGCAGACTGTTGAAAACGTATCGCGTTTGATACGAAATCCATCCAGACTTGATCAGCGAGCGGTGATTCGGTTTCTAATAGCTGAAGGATGTCGACCAGTTGACATTCATCGAAGAATTCAGGCAGTGTATGGTGACAAATGTGTGGCGAACATAAGCTCCGGCGACGGTCCACCCGAATTGCTGCATCAATTTTGGCGATGGCATCTTCTGACACAACAATATGCGCATGACCTGGGCTTGGAAGATCTTCGTTAACTCATATCCTGTAAACATCTTTGCCCAGTTCTTCACAGTTGTCTTCGACATACTATTATGTCTATATGTATTCATGTTGCCGCCATTAAAAACATTCCCGTAACATCACATTCAGAACAGAAGGGCACAGTAGTCTCGAGGTAAGGTGTCCGCCCCGGGTGTCGAAGGTAGCGGGTTCGAATCACGGTGGAGATCGTGATTTTTTCAAGTGAATCTTCTGGTTAAAAATGCCCCTGATGTCTGGGTAGTTAGAACTGACTCCCGTGCCCAGTGTCCAGCACGTAAAAAATCTATTGGCAGTTAGAAATTGAAAAGAGTAGGCTAAACGCCGAGACCCGGACAACAAATTCAAAATCCCGAATTATTTATATCTTACCCCCAGGGTCTAGTAAGCCGCAGGAAGTTTAAATACCTACTTTATACAGTCGAAGCCTTCGGCTACCTCGCAATAGACATTAACTTGCCTGTTTGAATACTAGGATTCCAAGCAATCAAAGACATCACCTTCTCATGTATATATTCATTTATGCAAAGCCTTTTACTGTGCTTGGTAGCGGGAGTTTGTGAACAAACGATGAAGAAAAAGAAATATAAATTGATATCAACACACTGAATTATATCCATGTGACACGCCCCTTTCATTATATTTATTAATTTATATTTCATTCATATTTTTGTTCATTTATCATTATGATAAATACATAAATTTCCAGGCAAAAAATAAGTTGGATTATTCATCTCATGAGAATGCACCCTCATCAAATTCCACTTATGGCTTACTATGCTGGTAGATCTGGCTACAGGGCAAGGGGGCGTCCGTGAGGCAGGTGGATTGAGGACAGAGTGATTGTGTAGCGACAACGGTTCACATTGACCGACGAAACCCACTTCGCACAGGATAGACGACTTAAGCTCCCCAACGACGCCCAATGACAAGTGGAAAGCAAACGAACTAACTATCAAATGACCTGCCGGTTGGCGTTGAGGTCTTGTATCTACTTCCTCTTTTCACTTGTTTAGTTTATCAGTCCCACTGTTTATCGTCTTCCTTCTCTACCTGTAGCAGATATGTTCTGTTCATTCTGGCAACTTTTATTTCTTCTTCTTATATGTCTTCTCTTTCGCCTGAATCTTCATTTTGTCTTCTTCCTCTTCGTCTTCATCGGCATTATCATCATTATCATCTTCTTCCTTATCTTCATCTTCCTTTTTCTTCGTCATTTTCATCATCATCTTCAACCTTTTTCTGTTTTTCATTTGTTTTTCTTTTCTTCTTTTCACTCAGCTGACCACAAATATATCCCTAACATAAGACTGACGATTGCACTGTAACCTTCAAATAACCACATCTGATTTCCTCATTAACTTAGCAGTATGTAGCAGATTAAATCTCAATATTGTTTGAGGAGAATGTCTCTCTGCTCATCATGTGGAACCATCAGAACATAAGGTCATCAACTTGTTATGATCTTTGTCTGTCATCACCATTCGGACAGATGTCTGTTTGCTCTATTTCTAAGTTGTTAACAAGATGAAATTTCTGTCTGTAATAAGTCTGTTGACAGTCTGCAGTGGTCTGTCTGTTCACAGTCTGCAAGAAGCGTGGTCGTTGACAGTCTGCAGTAGTCCATCTGTTCATAGTCTACAGTAGTCTGTCTGATTAGTCTATAGTGGCTTATCTGTTCCCGTCTGTAAGAAGTCTGACTGTTGACAGTCTTCAGTGGCCAGACTGTGCACAGTCTGCATATTGTCGTTTGATCTATTGTTGTTGTTACTGTTGCTGATATTGTTGCTGTTTTTGTTGTTGTTGTTGATACTGTTGCTGATAGTGTTGCTGTTTTTGTTGTTGTTGTTGATACTGTTGCTGATATTGTTGCTGTTTTTGTTGTTGTTGTTGATACTGTTGCTGATATTGTTGCTGTTTTTGTTGTTGTTGTTGATACTGTTGCTGATAGTGTTGCTGTTTTTGTTGTTGTTGTTGATAATGTTGCTGATATTGTTGCTGTTTTTGTTGTTGTTGTTGATAATGTTGGTAGTATCGTTGCTGTTTTTGTTGTTGTTGTTGATATTGTTGCTGATATTGTTGCTGTTTTTGTTGTTGTTGTTGTTACTGTTGCTGATATTGTTGCTGTTTTTGTTGTCGTTGTTGATACTGTTGCTAGTATCGTTGCTGTTTTTGTTGTTGTTGTTGTTGTTACTGTTGCTGATATTGTTGCTGTTTTTCTTGTCGTTGTTGATACGGTTGCTAGTATCGTTGCTGTTTTTGTTGTTGTTGATACTGTTGCTGATAGTATTGCTGTTTTTGTTGTTGTTGTTGATACTGTTGCTGATATTGTTGCTGATATTGTTGCTGTTTGTGTTGTTGTTGATTCTGTTGCTGATATTGTTGCTGTTTTTGTTGTTGTTGTTGATAATGTTGGTAGTATCGTTGATGTTTTTGTTGTTGTTGTTGATACTGTTGCTGATATTGTTGCTGTTTTTGTTGTTGTTGTTGTTACTGTTGCTGATATTGTTGCTGTTTTTGTTGTCGTTGTTGATACTGTTGCTAGTATCGTTGCTGTTTTTGTTGTTGTTGTTGTTGTTGATACTGTTGCTGATATTGTTGCTGTTTTTGTTGTTGTTGTTGTTACTGTTGCTGATATTGTTGCTGTTTTTGTTGTCGTTGTTGATACTGTTGCTAGTATCGTTGCTGTTTTTGTTGTTGTTGTTACTGTTGCTGATATCGTTGCTGTTTTTGTTGTTGTTGTTGTTGTTGATAGTTTTGCTGATATTGTTGCTGTTTTTGTTGTTGTTGTTGATACTGTTGCTGATACTGTTGCTGATATTGTTGCTGTTTTTGTTGTTGTTGTTGATACTGTTGCTGATATTGTTGCTGTTTTTGTTGTTGTTGTTGATAATGTTGCTGATATTGTTGCTGTTTTTGTTGTTTTTGTTGATACTGTTGCTGATATTGTTGCTGTTTTTGTTGTTGTTGTTGATAATGTTGCTAGTATCGTTGCTGTTTGTGTTGTTGTTGTTGATACTGTTGCTGATATTGTTGCTGTTTTTGTTGTTGTTGTTGATACTGTTGCTGATATTGTTGCTGTTTTTGTTTATAATGTTGCTAGTATCGTTGCTGTTTGTGTTGTTGTTGTTGATACTGTTGCTGATATTGTTGCTGTTTTTGTTGTTGTTGTTGATACTGTTGCTGATATTGTTGCTGTTTTTGTTTTTGTTGTTGATACTGTTGCTGATATTGTTGCTGTTTTTGTTGTTGTTGTTGTTGTTGAATCTGTTGCTGATAGTGTTGCTGTTTTTGTTGTTGTTGTTGATAATGTTGCTAGTATCGTTGCTGTTTGTGTTGATGTTGTATACTGTTGCTGATATTGTTGCTGTTTTTGTTGTTGTTGTTGATACTGTTGCTGATATTGTTGCTGTTTTTGTTGTTGTTGTTGATACTGTTGCTGATATTGTTGCTGTTTTTGTTGTTGTTTTTGATACTGTTGCTGTTTTTGTTGTTGTCGCTGTTACTGTTGTAGCTGCTGGTCGAAGATGAGTTGACTCTCAACGAAATTATTTCTTAGCTAGTTGCGGTCTCTCTTTGTACATCTCGATGTGTACCTGAAAATATAGATCCGTGTTCTCCTGGCTGTAGTGCAAAGTAAAGTTTATCAGCAACTTAACATCGCGGGGATTACAGTGTAATTCCCCATATCAATTACACAGCAGGTTTCTAGGAGCTTGAACGACCGGGTGAGGTGGGATGTTAATGAGTATGTTTTCCCTGATTACTCTTGGCTCCCTCTTCTTGCCAAGTTCTTGAGTATGTTTTGTCAGACTCTGTGTGTTCTCTGTCCCAGCTTCGGAAACCTCTGACATTGAGAATTGTCAAAGGGACGACAACTTCATCGATTATTCGTGCCCTGCCAATCTCACGTCCATCTGAGCACAAACAAAAATGTTCTCCCAACCCGTTCTCACACACACTTTCTTAAGACACACGTCAAGATTTAATCAAAATAAGATATAAATAAGAAATGGAAATACGATCTGGAAATAAGATGGAAATAAGAGATGATTAGCTATTTTCTTAACGTATTAGTTAAAGATGATAGTTGGAAGCAACAGAGAAATGGTTTTACAGATGAATACTAAAAATTCCATTGGCACTTGAAAAGACTGACGAGGATTGGTCGAGTGAAGACTATATTTGGATTCTTGCAATCCTGGTATTCAAATAGGCACGTCGAGCCCATGTGCTATAATACGTTTGTTGCGATTTAAAATAAAATATCTCACTTCCATATGAACAAAATATTTCAAATTTTGTGTATGACCTGCAGATCATCATGTCCCAATAGTAATAATTTTTTTCTTGCCCAACAAATGGTATACAATTTTCTTTATTCAGGGTCTACAAAAACCAGCCCACCTAATGAAACCAATCTTTTGAAATGATCACCCCATCATAATGAGGAGGAAGATTAGCACCTGGTCAGGCAATATATACTGATCAGACATGTTAGTTAGGATCAGGTACAACATACTGGCCAAGACCCTCACCTCGGCTTCCTAGTAGCCCTCCCTGGAAACGGGATGTTTTCATGGCAGCCTGGCTAACCAGGTGAGGGATCGACGTGATCCCCGTAGTAGTGAATGACACGCATATAAAGCCAACCACAACCGCCTGGAGGTCCCAGCCACCTTCATCACCACGCTCGAGATGTGAGGAAAGCTACTGCAAACCGCCACATAACGTCTTTTTCAGGGGGCACAAAAGAGTAAACTACGTATTGTGGATATTCGCTAACAACAACCAGCCCTTCGTAACACCGTTTTTGGAAATAACATTTTCTACGTGTTTCACGATATCTTTGAAACTTGAACCCAGAGCGCACTCACAGCCAACTGTAGTATAGTTAGGCCATGGGTTATCACTGATTTTTCACAGTTCTAGTGAGCCTTTCCGGTGTGTCAATACAGATTGTTACATAGCCGAAGCTTAACTAATTATTAACGTTCTCGACTATAATGAGTCTGAAAGTTTTCTACACCCAATGCGATTGTATTGAAGATATATAAATATTTTTGTAGAGAAGCTAAGCGCTGTAAGTTAGACTAGGCGCCATTAAAAACGCATCGATTTATTTTATGAACTGCAACTCGTTGTCATAAATTTAAAATAATTAAGGATTCTGGTTTTACATTACAGACTAAAATGTGTGGTGTATTCTTAAATATGAGACAGTTCAGAGGCGGCTCCAAAGTTGTTGTCACCCGACGGGTTCAAACAAAAAGTCGCACTCGATGTCATGAAGTCACAGCGATAATTAATACTGAGTGTCACTCCTTGCAGCATTAGTACAGGCATAGGAGCCTCATGCTATTGCAGAGTGTCTGGAACATGTTTGGGGTTTGGCCTTCCATTCTGCAAAAAGTGCCTTCTCCAAATCATTCACGTTGTTGGTGTCATTCTGGCGGACCGTTCTGTTCAGTTTCTCCCGCACGTGTTAAATCGGGCTCATGTCAGAAGAGGTTGCTGGCCAATCCAGAACAAGAAAAGGTTGATGAGCTAAGACATTCCTTGTTAAGTTAGCTGTATGAGGCGTAGCGTTATCGTGCTGAAAGATTTCCAGATCTAGGTGACTGTGGACTAAATGCACTAAGATGTGTCGAAGTACTAGATTAACGTAGACGTCAGCGGTAACATTAACTCTGAGAAGACGAAGGGAAGTATGGTGGTCATTAGAGAGTCCACCCGACACATTTACACTTCCTCCTCCATACATCTCATGTTGGATTACACAAGCATCGGCATACAGTTTTCCTGGTCGACGCCATGGGCGATTTCTCCTATCAGCAGAGGAGATATTAAACTGGCATTCATCAGAGAACATCATTGATCGCCATCATCCCCTCCCCCCTCATCTCCCTTTTTGGACAACGAATATTGTGAAGGGCACAAGTCTGTCTTTTGGTCTTGTGATGTCCAGTGAGGATACATCCAATGCTGGGACGTCTGTTGTGCAAACCAAGGCGCGAAGTCTCCGTCGCACAGGGTTTCCGCTGGCCAGTCTCACAGCGTCAGGTACATGATCTGCTGGTCGAGATGCTTTCTGGAAGCGGTTGCGCAGATGTATCACAATAATTTGACGATCTTGAGCTGTGTTGTTGCATGAGGTTGACCAGGCCTGGGATGGTCATTGGTGGTACCTGTCGCCCGAAACTGCTGGTTTAGACTTACTACAGTGGACTCGTCACAGTTAAAATATCTGACAACTTCTCTGGTCGCCATAGCACTCATGAGCATACCAACAGATTGCAATCGCTCTTGTAGCGATAGTCTAGGCATGACAAAAACATGAACAGACTTTCTTTAGATGAAAACATATAATGGCCTTTTTTCGCTGGAATTTGACTAAAATGTGTGCTAAATGTCACGACTCGACCTTTTATAAAGCAACAATTGATCAATTTAATGTTTTGCATGTGAAGCAAATAGAAAGGGAAGTAAACATGGCACACACGGTAAAATGGGCCATTGTGACCTTCATCACTGGTACACTTTCGGGTCTGTGTAAGTTGGTGTTAATCATACTAATTATCATAAAATAAAATGATGCGTTTCTAATGGCTGCTAGAGTGTATCGGGGTATCTCAAACCGTTAAAGAGAACTATTCACGCTTTGGGTTTAAGTAAACGGTCATTTGATCGATTGTTCCAAGACTATGGAAGTTCGTGTTCCATTAAGACTAGTACGCTAATAAGAAATAAAAGGGAAGATAGCTTCGTCAAGGATGTGATTAGAAGAGAGATGTGTAGGTGTAGAATGTTTGGTTCCATGGAAACAGTGACATTAAGGAAACTGATGTCTCATCTGAGAACACACAATGACATTGGTGTATCGACATCTACATTGTGGAGAACTGTAATGGACAAAGGCGTCACCTTTAGAAAGTTTGCTAGCTGGAGAAACGTCATCTGTGAGAAGCCGCATGCAGTATCCATGAGAAGCAAATATTTACGTGAAGTACACGAAATGCATAAACAATGTTATGATAATGTGTATGTGGATGAAATTTTGATAAATGCTCACCACACAAGAGAAAAGGAATGGCAGTCAACGGATGGAATGATTACAAGATTTACACCAGGAGGCAAAGGACAGCGCTTGATAATAGCACATGCTGGTAGTAGACATAATTGGCTGGTGAAGAATGCAGAACTTGTGTTTCCTTCAAATTATACGGATAATTGAGACTATCATACCAAGATAAATGGTAACATGTTTAGAAAGTAGATTGGAAAAAACTGTACTTCCGTCATTATATAGAGCCTCTTGTCTGATAATGGACAATGCATCATACTACCCCGCAGTGCCACAATAAGACACAATCCCGATATCATCCAGTACAGAAGATGAAATAAATATGTGGCTCACAAAAGAACACATACCATTTACCGAAACGTATCTAAAACCTGAATTGCTTTCACTTTTCAAGCAAAAAAAAAGAGAAAAAAATGCTTTACATAGACAAGTTGATCCAGAGCATGGTCATATGTGTTTGAGACTGCCACCATTCACACTGAAACACAATTGTTTGAGACTGCCACCATTAACACTGAAACTCAATTGTTTGAGACTGCCACCATTCACACTTAAACCCAATTATTGGAGACTGCCACCTTACCATTCACACTTAAACCCAATTGTTTGAGACTGTCACCATTCACACTTAAACCCAATTGTTGGAGACTGCCACCTTACCATTCACACTTAAACCCAATTGTTTGAGACTGTCACCATTCACACTTAAACCCAATTGTTTGAGACTGCCACCTTACCATTCACACTTAAATCCAATTGTTTGAGACTGCTACCATTCACACTGAAACCCAATTGTTTGAGACTGCCACCATTAACACTGAAACCCAATTGTTTGAGACTGCCACCATTCACACTTAAATCCAATTGTTTGAGACTGCTACCATTCACACTGAAACCCAATTGTTTGAGACTGCCACCATTAACACTGAAACCCAATTGTTTGAGACTGCCACCATTCACACTGAAACCCAATTGTTTGAGACTGCCACCATTCACACTTAAATCCAATTGTTTGAGACTGCCACCATTCACACTGAAACCCAATTGTTTGAGACTGCCACCATTCACACTTAAACCCAAGTGTTTGAGACTCCCACCATTCACACTGAAACCCAATTGTTTGAGACTGCCACCATTCACACTTAAATCCAATTGTTTGAGACTGCCACCATTCACACTTAAATCCAATTGTTTGAGACTGCCACCTTACCATTCACACTTAAATCCAATTGTTTGAGACTGCCACCATTCACACTTAAACCCAATTGTTTGAGACTGCCACCTTACCATTCACACTGAAACCTAATTGTTTTAGACTGCCACCTTACCATTCACACTTAAATCCAATTGTTTGAGACTGCCACCTTACCATTCACACTAAAACCTAATTGTTTGAGACTGCCACCTTACCATTCACACTTAAATCCAATTGTTTGAGACTGCCACCTTACCATTCACACTTAGACCCAATTGTTTGAGACTGCCACATTCACACTGAAACCCAATTGTTTGAGACTGCCACCTTACCATTAACACTGAAACCCAATTGTTTGAGACTGCCACCATTCACACTTAAACCCAATTGTTTGAGACTGCCACCTTACCATTCACACTGAAACCAAATTGTTTGAGACTGCCACCATTCACACATAAATCCAATTGTTTGAGACTGCCACCTTACCATTCACACTTAAATCCAATTGTTTGAGACTGCCACCATTCACACTTAAACCCAATTGTTTGAGACAACCACCTTACCATTCACACTGAAACCAAATTGTTTGAGGCTGCCACCATTCACACTTAAACCCAATTGTTTGAGACTGCCACCTTACCATTCACACTGAAACCAAATTGTTTGTGACTGCCACCATTCACACTTAAACCCAATTGTTTGAGACTGCCACCTTACCATTCACACTTAAATCCAATTGTTTGAGATTGCCACCATTCACACTTAAACCCAATTGTTTGAGACTGCTACCATTCACACTGAAACCCAATTGTTTGAGACTGCCACCTTACCATTCACACTGAAACCCAATTGTTTGAGACTGCCACCATTCACACTGAAACCAAATTGTTTGAGACTGCCACCATTCACACTGAAACCAAATTGTTTGAGACTGCCACCATTCACACTTAAACCCAGTTGTTTTTAGACTGCCACCATTCACACTTAAACCCAATTGTTTGAGACTGCCACCATTCACACTGAAACCAAATTGTTTGAGACTGCCACCATTCACACTTAAACCCAGTTGTTTGAGACTGCCACCATTCACACTGAAACCCAATTGTTTGAGACTGCCACCATTCACACTAAAACCCAATTGTTTGAGACTGCCACCATTCACACTTAAACCCAATTGTTTGAGACTGCCGCCATTCACACTAAAACCCAATTGTTTGAGACTGCCACCATTCACACTAAAACCCAATTGTTTGAGACTGCCACCATTCACACTTAAACCCAGTTGAAGTCGTTTAGGCGAAAGTTAAAGGACAAGTAGCAGCTGACAATAAAACTTTCAAACCACGCGATATGAATGAACTAACATATGCCGCACTCTCAAATATAGACAAAGATTATTGGGCTAATTGTGAGAACCGAATTTTAAAATAGGAAGAGGGCTATTGGAAAAAAATATGACTGTCGTTCGTTCAGCCGGAGCAGTCGTCAATTTGTTGGAAGAGCCTGACTGATTTAGTGATAAATTAACTTACATATTTGTTTTCTGAGAAATAGAAGTTTCCCTCACCTTGAGGTACCGGAATGATTACAGAGGGCGCCAACACAATGAGATACTGGACAGTTTGGTATCATAACAAGGTTAGGGCAAACATGCCAACTAAAAGCCAGTCCGTTGGGGGAGATCAAGGGTCACGTTAGTGATGAAGAAGAATGTAACAAAGAGGACGGCCCATACTAGGGATTTGAGGAGAGGGATAATTGCAGCTGTGAGTTTCCAATGGGACTAGAAATTGCGATGATGATGATGGCGGCGATGATGATGGCGAAGATGATGATGATGATGATGGCGGCAATGATGATGGCGATGATGATGATGATGGCGATGATGATGATGATGGGGATGATGATGGCGATGATGATGATGGCGATGACGATGATGATGATGATGGCGGCGATGATGATGGTGGGGATGATGATGATAGTGTGGATGATGATGATGGTGGGGATGACGATGGTGGTGGTGGCGGCGATGGTGGTGGCGGTGATGGTGGCGATGGTGATGGCGATGATGATGGTGGTGGTGGTGATGGTGGTGATGATAGTGGTGGTGATGGTGGTGGTGATTGTGAGGGTGTGGATGGTGGTGATGGTGATGGTGGTGATGATGGTGGTGGTGATGATGGTGGTGATGATGGTGGTGGTGATGGTGATGGTGGTGGTGGTGGTGGTGATGGTGGTGGCGATGGTGATGGCGATGATGATGGTGGTGGTGATGGTGGTGGTGGTGGTGATGGTGGTGGTGGTGGGGATGATAGTGGTGGTGATGGTGGTGGTGATGGTGGTGACGATGATGATGGCGATGGTGATGGTGGTGATGATGATGGCGATGGTGATGGTCGTGGTGGTGATGGTGATAATGATGGTGGTGGTGATTGTGATGGTGTGGATGGTGGTGATGGTGGTGATGATGGTGGTGGTGATGGTGATGGTGGTGGTGATGGTGGTGATGATGGTGGTGGTGATGATGGTGGTGATGATGGTGGTGGTGATGGTGATGGTGGTGGTGATGGTGGTGATGATGGTGGTGCTGATGATGGTGGTGATGATGGTGGTGGTGATGGTGATGGTGGTGGTGATGGTGGTGATGATGGTGGTGGTGATGATGGTGGTGATGATGGTGGTGATGGTGGTGATGGTGATGGTTGTGATGATGATGGTGGTGATGATGGTGGTGATGATGGTGATGGTGATGGTGGTGGTGATGGTGGTGGTGATGGTGGTGATGATGGTGATGATGTTGGTGATGATGGTGGTGATGATGGTTATGTTTGTGATGATGGTGGTGGTGGTGATGATGGTGGTGGTGATGGTGGTGACGATGAGGATGGCGATGGTGATGGTCGTGGTGGTGGTGGTGGCGATGGTGATGGTGGTGGCTATGATGCTGATGGTGGTGGCTATGATGCTGATGGTGGTGGCGATGATGATGGCGATGGTGATGGTGATGGCGATGGTGATGGTGGTGGTGGTGGCGATGGTGATGGTGGTGACGATGGTGGTGGTTGTGATGATGGTGGTGGCGATGGTGATGGTAGCGGTGGTGATGGTGGTTGCGACGATGCTGCTGGTGTTGTTGAAGATGATGGTGGTTAGGACGATGATGATAGTGATAAAGATGATGGTAATGATGGTGGTAATGAAGATGATGGTGGTGATGACGATGAAGAAGATGGTGGTGGTGAAGATGATAATGATAGTGGTGATGAAGATGATGGTGATGAAGATGATAATGATGAATATGATGGTGGTGATGATGGTGGTGATGATGATGGTGGTAGTGATGAAGATGATGGTGGTGATGAAGATGATGGTGGTGATGAAGATGATGGTGGTGATGAAGATGATGGTGGTGATGAAGATGATGGTGGTGATGAAGATGATGGTGGTGAAGATGATGGTGGTGATGAAGATGATGGTGGTGATGAAGATGATAGTGGTGATGAAGATGATGGTGGTGATGAAGATGATGGTGGTGATAACAGTGGTGATTATGATAATGACGATGGTAATTATGATAATGGCGATGGTAATTATGATAATGACGATGGTATGAACGATGACAACGATGATGCCGATTTTGCTGACAATAATAATAATAAAATGTTACAGGAATGTGTAAATAAGAAAAAGAAACAAGAGCTGGCCGAGCTGTAAGCATATAAACCTGTTCTCTATGGATGGGGAGAACATTATATAACTCCTGATTAATCAATTCTGATCAATAATTGCCGCTTCTTCTCTTCTGAAACGAATCCATCATGAACGTGATCGCTCTACCACGGCTTGAACCATCACATAAATCACTATCAGATAGCAATTTCTCGAACTTTCTTAATTTAGATCTCCTCTGTTCATTCTATAAATCTTCATGATTGAATGAATAACCTTAAAACCAGCGGTTCCTAGCCTTTGTTAGGTTAAGCCTCTTAAAGTCCACGTTATATATTCTCAGGCTGCAAGGTAATTAACATTTCCAGGAATTGCGTTCACGTCACTTCCAATTGTTATTAGCGAAGTGATAGAGCGCTCGTTTTTTCGCGTCATATGTACCATGTTCGGCTAAGCTTGTGAACACGCTACAGTCAATTAACTGTAAATAGGTACACGACGTTCTGTTAGGGATGGACAAGCAGCGTGGAAAAACTGGTAACACCATCTCATAAGATCCTGTGTGCAATAAAGTCTTTAACACTTCACATCCGACAGCAGTGTCTGCTGTTAGAATACTTTTAACTTTTTCTTCTTGATCGTTCCTAAACGCAGAAGGAGACTGAGTGCTCTCGTGTCACGAACGTTAAAAATCCCTCTGCAGTTGGAAATCGAAAAGAATAGACTTAACGGCTGCTGCCCGGTCAAAATTAAAAATTTTGTTAAACATCTACCAAACCTGTTACAGTATCCTCGCCGATGTTACGGAGTTAGTGGATTGTGCTGAGATTCTCCAAATATGGGGAGACGAACAGAGGACCTATGGGTTAAACCTTGTGCAATGACGTTGATTCTTTGATTAGAACTAAACTAAACTTAAACACAGAAGAATAGTTCTTAGTCGACATATACTTCTACAGGAGCAGATGTCCCTGTGCAGGTCCCAGCTCTGGTATTAGCTGGATATAGCCGGGAGAAAGATTTTCTGCTTAGCAGGCTAGGTTCCAGCAGCTTAATACTCCGCTGCGTTGGGACAATCATGGCAGGTGTTATTTCAATGTAACCCAGTTAGTTGCCTCGTACAACATGCTGTCTTTAGGGTAGTGGTGATATTCTTGTCCGTGTCACACGCCTTTGATGCACGACGCTGGTGGGTAGAAATTTGATTTCCTTTCCACTGTGTGTTCGGTAAGCGGATAGCAGCTTGTCCTATCATACTTTCAAACAGCCAATACTTCTTTTACGTGCACATCGTGATGACGGGATCCCCGATCTTTCTATAAGCCAATACCATCTCCTTTGAGACCAGGGTACACTTGAAGTTTGTAAGACGTGAACCAGTCACTGTTTCAAACATTTTAAAATTTCTTTGGGGGATGAGTTTCATACCTCTCACCTTTACACATACTGCACACAATCTCCGTCCGCTTCTACATGACGACAGCGTGAAACGAGCGAAAGCATGTCTTTCCTGTGCCAACTCATTCCTAGTTCACGTAGCAATCATCTGTTAACGTATATGGTCGGTTGTGAGACATCGAGGAACTCACCTTGGTCATGCCTTCGCGCTTCTCAAGATTGTAGAAAATTGCAATCACACTTCCATTTCTGACTGAAAGCTCAGAGTCAATTATTAATTTGTCATGCGATGATCGTCATGAATAATAGCATCGGCACGCTGCAACATTTATGGCTGATGGTGTGGAAGGACGCCCAGGCTGCGGCCGATAATAGACCTCCGTCTCACCTCTTCTTTAAGTTTTTTCTTTCTCAACCCTGCATCTAACAGTGCGACTAGGGCTCAACCTCATTCACATCCAGCACTTTTCCCCCCACCCACCCCCCCCCCCCCCCCCTTAAAACACGTTTTTGTATCTCCCTGACACTTTCTTTTTCCGCTAAAAAATAATTCAATTTGCAGTTTGTTCCTTGTAACACGTGTCACACACAATTGTCGTTTAAACGGACTAATACACCAGCGCTTTATGTCTATACAGCGTGCGGTTAAGCACACGTACGCGGCAACCATGAACATCACAACCTGCACATTATCTTTCGATATCTTTAATCTGGAATGAGAACAAAAATGTGGAATATTTCTTTGTGACCAATCCTTCTGTTTTGGACAGTTCCTGGTAATTCTATTCGTTAGACTTCATCTGTGCCAGTTTCTTTTTACACCACTCTTTGCCAGAAATTATTTAGTCTCCGCAATGGTGTCTTCTCGTTTGTTGTAATCCAGAGCATGAGTGGTTGTAATGCTATCATTTTTCTGAAGGTGTCTCCTATCAATCTCCACTTTCCACAAAATTCAGATATATTGATATGTTTTGTGTGCTTTCCCACATATTCTCTGATCTCTCTATTATGTGCATTTCAATTAGGCTTGTGCAACTTTGTTGATTTTTTCTGAGGATTTGTCCTATCAAATTGTCAACATATAACTTGATCTTTTTCTCTTCTCTTCCTTCGTGAGTTTCAATCCAGTTCACGTCTGACTATATTGTATTGTTTCTTTATGAAGGTATGCCATTTCAATCTCTACTTTGTCTCAGTAATATGCAGTTGTACAGGCTACTGTCGTGATCTTTGCTAGATGGCTGTTTGCTGTTGAAGTACGTTAAATGTATTGATAATCTCTGAAGGTATTGAACAGCAGCAAGGTGTCTGAGGCAGGCAGACAAGTTTGTATGATGACTAGACAGGGCTATTGTAGGGTTAAATTATCTGGTCGTCAAGTATATGTTACAAATAGATGTTACTGAAGATTAAAGTGTATGGTTGTCACGCAAATGAAGGGAATATGTGTGGTTATTATAGGGTTAAACTGTGCGGTCGTGACGTAGAAGAAGGGACTAAAAGTGGTTATTATAGGGTTAAACTGTGCGGTCGTGACGTAGAAGAAGGAAATAAATTTGGTTATTGTAGGGTTAAACTGTGTGGGCGTGACGTAGAAGAAGGGACTAAAAGTGGTTATTGTAGGGTTAAACTGTGAGGTCGTGACGTATGTGAATGGAATGTAAGTAACATTTCCTTTACAGAATGTCGCTTCTTACAAAAGCCAACTTATTTTGCTGTTTCTTGGCAGGTGTGCAGTACAGAAGGTTGGCATTACTTTCCGTACGCGGAGAAGCGATATCACCAAGAAAAAACGTTTGCCAAACTGGACAAGTCGGGATTCGAGCCCGGTGCGTAGGGATTGTGAAATGCCCGTTTCACCTCTACGCCACGTTGCCTCGATGAAGGAAATATATATAGTTATTTCAAACTGTATATTGGCCAGAGACGAATAAGATAGGTTTGAGGATAATAGATATGGCCATGTGATGGCTACACCCGAGTGTTGTCGGGGTCCGAAAAGGGAGTAAAGAATAGGTAATCTCAAACTTGTCATTCATGACGTAAGGCGCGGCTAAGGGCTTATCATTAGACTGGCTACCCCTTCCTGTTGAAAATATGGGCCACACAAACTTCAAAAGATACTAGCGAGCAGCCTGTGTAGACTTGGTTGGTAGTTGTTGAATACTTATGCTCCACAAAGAGATGATCACGTTTTCATTGATTGATTGATTGATTGATTAATTGATTGATTGATTGAACAAAACTTTTTTGTTTATGAAAAGTCAGTCAATTTTGAGTTATTTTTGCGTGATGTTTTGGGGTCTTATTTCTCTATTCCCCAAGGCGGTGTACGTTGCACTACGATTTTTATTTTTGCGCCTTTCGGCATGGATTGTATCTAAGGGTTCTCTTCCTCCTGCAATATCTAAGTGTTACTTCCCCGGGGTAACGACCGGTGCTGTGATAGGGATCGAATTCAGCACCTTCGGGTTGTGAGCCGTGTCACTTAACCACTAGCCCAAGTCAGTGTAATTTCAGTCTCTTGGAAGAACGCGTGATCAATCTAAATTGCTAGAATTTAACAAAATCATAGCATTTCAGGACGTCCGAGGGCGTCAGTAGAACGTTAATACTAATAGGGAGCAATGTAATGTTCATCAGACCACACAAAGATGTAAGACTTGGCATTATAGGTGGCTGGCATATTGTCATGCGTGAGGACTCTCGAGAACCCTTATACATAGTGTCACGCTAAAAGTGTGCTTTATTTAAAGCAACAGCCTACAGGGAAACATCGCTTCACAGAGCAGACATTAGGATACAGTGCTGCAAGTACAGAACCAAAGCAAAGAACCAGATAACAGACTGATAAAATGTCAAAAATTCAACATCGTTGACAAAATCACCACCAACAAAAAACAGATAACAAGCTCACACATTTTTTCATCCTCAGGATTAATAATAATAGCTAATGCAGTGACAATTGTGCACATACAAATAGGCGATGACTTTGTTAGTAGCGGAAACAAAGGAACTGGGTAGGCGTGCATGTACGGTCAGCAGCAGCTGGGCATACAATGACAGGGCCAGCGAACAGAGTCTAGGCTTGGCTTGGCTTCGTTCGTTTTCAATCTCCCGCTACCAAACCCTGAAAGGGCTTAAGTAGAAGAATGTAGTCCAGAGAACGGAATGCGTTGTGTCGCGGTTTACAGCTTGACTGCGATATTTGCACCTTTCGGTCCAACACATCCGACTTCAGCATGCATTTTTTTAGTACCGGGTTAGCATTCCCGCTTCGGTCTCTTCTCCTTTGCCAGTCTGCCTGCTGCAGCCAAGATCACCGGGTGGAGGTGTAGAAGGGTCTTGGCAGCTCTGGTTCGCTGGCCCTGATCCTAGCAGTCAGCTATGGGTCGCTGACCACTGCAGCTCATTCGCTGCTCAGCATCTTGATCCCGAAAAGAGTTTAGTAACAGACAACCCAGGTCAACGACTGTTCATTCAAGGCGACGGTTGGCTGCACAGTCTGTTGCAGGTTTCTGGCCTTCTAAACCTATAATACGCATTGAACCATCATCGTGTGAGATATCCTTACCAGAGCACATTCCCCGCTACGGAAGCACATAGTGGTTACAATCGAACTGTCAGCTGTTACCAACCGCTTCTTGTCTCCCTCTTTCCGGACACAGTGGCTTTAACTAACAGCCTTTCCAGACCAGTCCGTCTTTTCTAATATCTCAGGTTTTTCCTAGTGATGTCTCTAAGTCAATTTTCTTGTACGCTCAATTTTTGCTGACATTTCTCTATTTTTGTCTTCTTCTCTGTCCACTATATTCTCAACATCCTTCTATTTCAAAAGATTATAATTTTTGCAATTGTTATGTTTAATGAACATGTCCCACAACCACATGTTCCCACAGAAAGATCATTACCCCCTTTCCTGCTCACTACCATAAATTTGTCACCTGCCTTAGTTTGTGCAAAGGAATTGGAAGCCGTCGACGAATTTCTATTGAACAGTTTCCGGAATTGTTGATTATGGCTCCTAAATACTCACATTCTTTGACATCTTCTATTTTGAAATTATATTTACGGCCGTTATTGATTTGTCTGTTGTCCTAATTTTTGTTTTTTGTGTGTTTATTTAAATATTTATATATTCTGTGCCTCATTGTGTTTGTTGTTGCTGACACAATTAGAATATTAAGTGAAAATATCTGTCGCTGTCATAAGGACAGCATCAATTTCTGCGATGTGACATCCTCCATTGCTAAAAACACGCCACTTTGCGTGCTCTTGATCTTCTCTGGAGTTCTTCATTTTTGCTCGCTCAAATGTTAAACAGATACGAGGAGAGGATATAACCTTATCTTTTCTTTTTTGGAATTCAAGCTGTTCTGATGTTTTTCCGTCCATCCTTACTGCAGCCTACCGTTTTCTGTGGAGTTGTGCAATGTTGTGCTTGATATGCTTCGTGAAGCCCATGTTGTCTATGGTATTCCATACTGATGATGCTGTACGCAGTGAAATGCTTTAATGCAGTTGATGGGACATGGGCTTTAGATGATGCACAAAAAACACAGAGTATAAATTCATCCAGGAGAAGTCAAACTGACGTCAGCCTGAGACATATCTGTAACGACGAGTTTACCCAGTTCAAAAGCGAATACAGCTTGCCCAACCCCACAGTCTATCTGTAAAATGCAGCACAACGAATTCTATACTAAATAAAGTATAATACAAATAAGAGAAAAAAGCATACATAAAAAACGAAAAAAGCACAATAAAGGGAGAAAATGAACCAAGAAGCGTCCTACAAATAATAGAAAGAGGATATGAGAAAGAATTAATGAGTTTGGGAAGAATAATAAGAGATTTCGACAAAATAAAAGGAGGAAAATGAAGAAACAAAGCATATAACGAAGAAAATTTGTGTTGGAAGAAGAAAAAAGAAAGCTTAAATTCATGAAAAAAGAGTGTACAAAAGAAAAAAAAAATAATAAAAGAAGAAACTTCAATGTTGAAAAAAATAAAAAAATGGTACCACGAAGAATGAAAAAAGAAGAAAAAAGAGTAGAAAGAACGTAAAGAAGGTTCAATTTATGGAATAAGAAGAGAACAGAAAGATGAAATATGAGTGTGTAAGTAATATGAAAAGAGTGTACAAAGAAGACGTATATGTTACTGCACAAAAAAGAGCATAGAAGAAAGAAGAAATGAGTGTATAAAAACGGCTGCATTCAAGAATAAAAAGAGCTTCTGAAGAACAAGAAAATAGCATACAAAGAAGACAAATAAGACCTACAAAGAAAAAAAGAGAAAAAAAACAATTGAAGAAGATAACTCAAAGAAGAGAAAAAAGACCATACACAGAGGGGGACAAGTTTCAATTGAACAATATATAGAGCATACAAAAAAGGACAACAATTGATAACATTAAAGAAACAAGTTGCACAACTTAAAGGACAAAGTGACTGTTAAAAGAAGGAAAGAAAAGATTCCATTGGAGAAAAAGAAGTGGACAAAGAAGCAACAAAAAAAAAACACGCATACAATGAAGGGAAATAGGAGAATACAAAGATGGAAAAAAGTGTGTAAAGAAGAAAAAAACATCAAACAAGGAAGGAACAAGGAGAATGCGAAGAAGGAAAAAACGACAAACAAAGAAGGAAAAAGAGCATACAAAAAAAGCAAAAAAAATAAGGTCACAAATAAGAGTAAAAAAATGTGCAAAGATGGAAAATAGAGCGTAAAAAGTGAAAAAATTTGAAAAATAATGAAGTTAAAGTAACAACGAGGAAGAAAAACGAGAAGAAAGAAAAGAACGTATAACTTAATAAAGAAAAAGCCACATGGAGAATGAGAAAAAAACAGACCCAAAAAAAAACAGAAACGAAAATATGAAGAGGATAAACCAAGAACATATAAATTAGAACAAAAGCATATGTAAGAAAAATCGTTGGAAGAAAAATAATGGCGCACATTTACCAGTTGAACCGAAGAGAGCAGGTCGTTGTCTTCAGACTTCGCACTGGCCACAATAGACTGAGGTACCACCTATTCAATAAATTGAAGATAGGGTGTACCGACGAATGCCCGTGCGGTACTGGTAAAATGACCACTGAACATCTGCTGCAGAACTGCCCGACATACGGGGATCAGAGAGAGCAGATGTGGCCATTGCCAGTGGAACTGCAAGACAAGCTCAATGGAAGTGGCGAGAGTCTCAGGACGACCGCCGCTTTTTTCGAAAAAATAATGGTTACTGTCTGACTGTGTACGCAGAAGAAGAAGAAGAAGAACAGAAGAAAAAGAAGAAGCAGACAGAAGAGAATATCAATATTTCACTATATTATATTCCATTATGCGACTGCTTGAAGAAACGTAAAAGTCTGTTTTGGCGGTCACAGAGAACTAACTATAGGAGTCCAACATTCTTGTTATTATACTTCCCAGACGAGACGTCACACGCCGCCATCTTCAATTACAAGGGGAAATAACTACCCCGAGAGCTCACTTTCTGCTGAGCGGAGTTGGCTTTCGTTAACAGTTCAGAAGGCATAAATACATCAAACTATCTGTCTACAGACGTGTCTGTCAACTTGTCTGTCTGCCTCTCAATTTGCATGTCTGAAATCTGAGTCTCCTTGTATGTTTGTCTGTTTGTCCAGCAATCGATAGATTGATCGACTCCTTCATCTATTAGTCAATCCGTCTATCCTCTCGCCCACTGTCTCAGTACATTATCTGTCAGCGTTTCTGTTTGTCTATCTGTCTGTACAATCTATCTCTGCTTGTACAGACCTGCAAGCAAATCCTGAATAATAACTATACACAGGAGTGGCTAGATCAGTGGGCTACATCCCAGACAGGAGTGGCTAGATCAGTGGGCTACAACCCAGACAGGAGTGGCTAGATCAGTGGGCCACATCTCAGACAGGCCGGATATATTTCAAATACCAAAAAAACCCTGATCCATAGGACCCAGTCAAGAAACTGAAACGAATAGACCAGAGTTTGATCTTCAAGCTGAGAACAGGCCATGCCTCTCTCAACAAACATCTGAAGAGATTAGACCCACTACGTGAACCAAACTGCAGATTCTGCCATGACAAGGAGGAGTCAGTCAAGCACCTCCTGATTTTGTGCCCAGGGCTGGCTGATCTGCAGAACCTGCTGCTACCACCCCACCCCACCATACACAACACACTCTACACATCACTACAATAATTGAGGAGGATGTGTACTTTTGTTAGGGAGGCATTGGGCTGCCAAGAGCTGCCAGCTAACAGCTAAAGGGATTATATCATCATCATCATCATCATCATCATCATCATCATCATCATCATCATCTCTGCTTTTAAAATTGACTGTCTGTTCATTCCTTCATCTATAGATACACCCATAGATCCATCCATCTATTCCCAAAAGCCATCAAACTTTTCATGTTCTCCTGTCATCTGACTGTCTACAAGTCTGTCTGTTTGCCCGATTGTCTGATTTCTTGCCTGTGTGCATCTCAGTTATCAGTTCTGCATTATGTATCCTCTTGTTAGTCGGCTTCTTCAACACCTCAACTATCCAATCCTGTTCCGATCAATTCACCAATCCATCCACTCGTCTATGTCCATGAACCTGTCCACATTTATGTATGTCTTCTAGTTGACCTGCACTTGCAATAGTGTGACGCCACATAGCGACGACGTTGGTGGCGCCTTTTTGTGTTTTCTAGAAAAGACAATTGTTGAAGATGATCTTGTTGGCTTGAGATGAGTTATAAACTGGATATGTCTTGGCTTGGCTTCGTTCGTTCTCAATCTCCCTGACAGGACTTAAGTAGCAGAATGTAGTCCAGAGAACGGAATTCTTTGTGTCGTAGTTTACAGCTTGACTGCGATATTTGCATCTTTAGTCCAACACATCCGACTTCAGCAACCATTTTTTTAGTACCGGGTTAGAATTCCCTCTTCAATCCCTTCTCTTTAGCCAGTCTGCCCTACTGCAGCCTTTTATCCAGGATCACCGCGTGGAGGTGTAGAAGGGTCTTGGCAGCTCTGGTTGGCTGGCCATGACGCTAGCAGTCAGCTATGGGTCGCTGACCACTGCAGCTCATGCGCTGCTCAGCATCGTGATCCCTAAACTGGATATGATTCAACTTTGAAATAGAGAGTCCGGACACACGCTTCTGGTGTGTAGGATGTCTGGAAGCGTGTTATTATATATCGTGTGACATTTCATGGTCAAGGTGGCGCAAATGGATTATCAGAAACGCTCGACTAGCTATTCAGCTGTCATTATCATTGATGAAATTTGTGTGACTTGCATCTTTGGTTTGCGCGCATCATCACAATTTTACTGAACTACCTTCGCTGCCTTCGGTGGGTTTCCGACAAGCTGGATTATCATTATGTGGCTGACTTTGACTTTCACAATAACTAGTGACAATAACTTGTGACAATAACTTGTGACAATAATTTGTGAAATTCTGGAACATTATTTCGTACGTATAGTTCCTATTGCCGGTTGGTATGAACCTGTATTTAATTGTGGTCATCCTACATTCCCAGCATATTAGATGTCACACCCCGCTGCCTTGTGTGATACCTAATTACTGGACAGACAGTGGCAGTAAACCTTGAGGAAAAATCTGCATCATGTGCTATCTCCAGCCGTCTAGATAATGTCTTGCCCCTGGCGTAAGGCAGTTCACGACGAGAGAGTGAAGTTGACATATTGCGGAAATCCTTCTCCACTTTAATCCGAATCAGCGAGCAAGTCACCCATTTCAGCGGACAGAGCAATAGGAAAAGGTTGTCCACACTGCTGAACAGAGAGAGTAGTCTTCGTCACATGTGATGGACGAACATCATTTACAATCTAAGTACGCCTGCTTGTCTACTAATTCCTTCATCCACGACTAATCAATTCATCCATACCTACTTTCAATCGGTCATCCATTCATCCTCCTTCTTCATCTTCTTCTTCTTCTTTTTCTTCATCGTACGCTGTTTACAGCGATATTTACGTTGCACTGTTTTATTTTGTTAAGCCTGTGGCTCAGTGCATCCGATTTCAACAGGCGTTTCTGTAGGGATGCCCTCCTTAGCCTTTGGCTGTCCCCAGCCTAACTGCAAGGCAGCAGTTGTTTTTGGTCAGAGTTGTCTCTCTTGGGAAGTTGTCTTGCAGGACTATCGAGTCTTCCCCACTCGTGTCTATAGCGTTTGGGAAAGATATGATGGACTATGTACTAGTTTGTACTATCCCGGAAGAGAGGCAGTCCAGTGTGACTGTGTCTCAGGATCGTCACGTCCTGCCAGAAACGTTGCATATGCATGTGAGTGAGGTATCTCTTTGCTACCCATTCATCCAACTATTATCTGTATATTTTACGTGCGCTTGTTTTATTAACCGGATAAAGTTTATGTGCGTTTGTCTGTTTGTCTGCCATTTCTCAATCCATTGATCCGCACATAGATACATCCGTGATCCCATCTATCTCTAAGTAAATAGATCTCCCTATACTACTGATGTATTTCTGCCTACATGACTGTCTGTCTGTCTATAAGTGTTTCTCTGTTTGCATGAGCTTCGATGATCTCTCCCCTTTTGGCATCTCCATGCTGCATTGTCTACATGTCTGTCTGTATGTGAGGTATGTGTCACATTATACGTCTGCCCGTTCCTCCATCTATTCAACAATCACACTGCTCTTCAAACTTTCAATTCATTTGTCTGTCCACCAAACTATCCCTCCATCCACCCATTCGACGATTTACCTATCCCTTCATCCATCTATCTGCCGTGGTACACGCTTTGCGATGCAGCCTTCTAGCCGCTAGGTGTTTGTATTTCTCATTGTCTGTTCCTTGGCCAGTATGTATATATGTACTTTCTATATGTTTTATATGTTAGCCTTTCTTCTACTACATCCATCCATTCCTCAATCCGACGTTCCAGTCATCCACATGTCCATTATGTGATTCATTCGATCATTCATCCACTTATCCAATAGTCTATCCACTCTATTCTAACCAACCAACCACAACCCGTATGTCCACATCTTGTGAACTCGAACATCCTTTAATCAGCCCAAACATCTAACCACCAGACCATTCATCCACAAAATCACAAATTCGTCCATCAAACCGAAGATCATTCTATTGACCTGGCCGTTCATTTGTTCACATGAAATTCATAAAATCTATCAGCGCGAAAATCCACCCACCTAAACATGTATCCATCAACCTGACCATCCATCCATCCACCTGACAACAAATCCATCCACCTGACCATCTATCCATCAATCCATCCACCTGACCATCCATCCATCAATCCATCCACTTGACCATCCGTCCATCAATCCATACACCTGAACCTCCTTCCATCAATCCATCTATCTGATCATCCATCCATCACTAAATCCACCGAACCATCTATCCATAAATCCATCCACCTGACCATCCATCCATCAATCCATCCACCTGACCATCTATCCATCAATCCATCCACCTGACCGTTGATCCATCAATCCATCCACCTGACCAGCCATCTATCAATCCATCCACATGACCATCAATCCATCCACCGGACCATCTATCCATCCATCAATCCATCCACCTGACCATATTTCCATCAATCCATCTATCTGATCATCCATCCATCACTAAATCCACCGGACCATCGATCCATCAGTCCATCCACCTGACCATTCGTCCATCCACCTGATCATCCATCCATCTATCTGATCATCCATCTACTCGAACATAATTTTATCAATCTGACTTTCCATTCATATACCAAAACATCCATACGTACATACGAACATTTGCCCATCTACTACAGCATCCTTTCATCTAATCCATTTATCCACTCATCCACATACCGATTCATCCAACCAGCATCTGTTCGATCTCTGTTTGCCAGACTGTTTACATTTGTGCGTCAGTTGGTGTATTTATATGCTTAATATGTACTCTATATTTTCAACCCATTCACCCGTATATGTATATAATATATTCGCAGTCACTAAATCATCCATCTGTCCATCCATACATTCATTCATTCAATCATTTATCTATTCGTTCATGCATCCAGTCATCCATTCATCTGTTGTATGTCTGTTTCCTTACCAATACGTCAGTATGTCTGTCGGTCTGTCCATCGGTCGGTCTATCAGTATACCCTAAAATCTATATGGCAGCCCATATCCATCCAAAGACAGATCAATCGATCAACGTATTTATGAACCTAGCCATCTGCTTTTTGTCTCCCTGTCTGCATGTCTGTCTAGCTGCCCATCTTAGAGTCTGTCGGCATGTCTGTCTGCTTTAATTTGCCACAGAATGTTCACACCATAAACCAGACAACAGCAGACATAACCACTTCGACAAACTCACTAGCGCACACTCAAAACAGACTTTAATCAAAAAGACGCGCTCATACAAATTTTGCAAATGAATGAGATTCCCCGGGAGATTCATTAAACTGCTGCAGGAATCAATGCGGTACTAATATTCGCCTTTTTCTGTCTCTCGTCTGAGGTAAGAGAGGTGCAGATATGAGCAGAAATGAACTGTTAGATTGATGAACAGGTTCACATAACAGCTAGGAACATGGAAGTGTTATAATCACAAACATGATATTGGGACAGAAGACTAAAGTAAGAGTGGGATGAAACAAACTGATCAATGGCGAACCTCACGTTCACTTCTTTGTCCCTGAGACTGCTTTCCTCTATATGTTTGACCAGCTAGGTAGAGATCGACAATGTCGTACCTATAGTTGTCTTATAAGATCTTTCGCGCTGTAGTGTAGTCAGGAGATCCAGGTTCACATTCTTCGGCTCATGTACCATCTCTGGAGATATGATCCGACTACAATGGGTCTCCAACATCCTCTGCCTCTTTCCATGATGGGGCAATCTCCAAGACTGTTCCTGGCTTTCTGTTGATACTATCCTGTCATTTATAGTGTCGTTTACATATGCAGAGTTTACCCTCCATCTTTCTTCCCAGTATTGTTTTCAGCAAAGTGTTATATCTTTTGATAAAGACAAATTATCTTAGCTGTGAGACACTTCATTCATCAATTATCTTTACATCCCTAATTTCTCCCAACAACCCTTGTTTAATGTCTTTTCTCACCAAAAGATACATCTGATTCTTCTATTTATCCTTCTTGTAACATCCCAATCATCTATTTATCCTTCTTGTAGTGTCATCAATTCTTTTCAATTACTTGATCATTGTCCATGCTTCTGTACCATAAAGTATAGATGAGTTTACATAATACCTTATCACATGATTAATTTATGTATGCCTTGTTTTGGATATTAATATATTTGTGAAAATACATTTGGGTATCACAAGTCTCTTCTTGATTTCCATTTTCCATCTCCCATTTTCAGTTTTTTATTTGTTCAAGATTTGAGAAGTTCTTGCCCTGTTCTAGTCTTCTATCATCTTTTATTATTGATAGATTTGGGTCTACTTAACTAAATAATTTAGTTTTCATTTTGTCAGTGGTCAGCGCATTTGTCTTCTATACTTCAATGAACAAGAAGAGCGACCGTAACCTGTTGACAAAAGAACGTCAAAATTAAATCCCAGCACAAGGGATATTTATCCTGATATTACTCTTCACTCCCTGCAGGAGAAAAGCTACAAGGCTGCACCAAGTTTTTACTTTAAAAGAACTGTCATTAAGAACAAAACAAACAAAATCACAAACGAAAACAGCGAAATGAGATTATAAGAATTAATGATACATGTTATTTTTGAAAACAATCAAATAATTGATGTTAGCGGCAATAATGAGGCGAGGTTGCTGTAGATCAGAAGTAGGACGCTCGTCTCTCAATAAACGAACGAAGAAAACCTCGAAACAATGGATAGCTCGAATCCCGCACGTATCAAGCGTTCCTTGTACTCAAGGAAAGCAAGAGTAAGGCTTAGTCCTATCGCAAATGAACGATAAACTCGGAGATCTCGGGTACACACTGTGCACGTAAAAATACAACTGACACATGAACATCAAGAAGAGCAGGCTGTTTGCCACTTCCCATGCACAAAACTAGAAATATAACAAAATGCCACCCAATAGTGGCCTGCATAAAGAACAAAAAGGCCGGCCCCTCCATCCTGGAAGGCCCACTAGGCCAATCGCATGTCTGTCTGTCTGCGCAGTCGATTGCATTCGATATAAAAGGGGGCCTCTACTCTGTCATGGGTAACAAAAGAACATCAAACACACCCAGAGCCAGAATAGGGGTCGTAAACTGAAGTAATGATACTGTGTATTCACCGATATTGGTTGTAACAAATTGTCGTTAAAATGTAACAATAGGAAAAGAGAATACATTATTTTAATAAAATTAAAGATATCCTCAAAATATATCTCAAAGTATCTCTAGGAAAGAAAACCATTCATAACAGCTGTCGTTGCCTATGTCTGTCTGTGTACGACAGAGCCACCAAACGACACCACTCTCCCCCTCCCAGCAACGGCTTTGGCTGGTGACTAAACTTCGTGAGGGAAAAAGAAAAAAACAGAAAGGGACAAAAGTCCACCCTTGACTAGTACACAAATCAACTGATGGCAGGCGGACTACCGACCTAGTCGATTACGACTCTGAGAGAAGCAGCTGGAATTGGGATTTCGGCGCTAAGGGAGCCAAAGCTAGTTAGCGATCAGAACAACGTTCAGAAAGCAAAGGCAAACTACTGAATGAACAATTGTATAGATACACGTGACAATCGACAATGCCGAAACTCAAAGATCTGATGGCGAGGCACTGACGCCAGGCAGATCATCAACGTAAACTGAAGAAGAAGACAATGTGAGAGCCAGTACAAGTACTCGTGATGACGACCAAAAAACCGACTGCATTACGGTGGACGTCTCAGAAAAAGAGATACAATGACAAAACAAGGAATTGCGCTTTGAACATGAGGAGCTTATGCCTGGGACATTACTCCTGATTGGTAAAGAGGTGCAGAGAACTAGAACATACGTTCTGGGAGTCTTAGAACATAGATGTGCAGGTAAGAGCACCGTGTGTGCAGGTCAAGGCCACCGTGTGTGCAGGTCAAGGGCACCGTGTGTGAAGGTCAAGGGCACCGCGTGTGCAGGTCAAGGGCACCGTGTGTGCAGATCAAGGGCACCGTGTGTGCAGATCAAGGGCACCGTGTGTACAGGTCAGGGGTACCGTGTGTACAGGTCAAGAGCACCGTGTGTACAGGTCAAGGACACCGTGTGTGCAGGTCAAAGGCACCGTGTGTGCAGATCAAGGGCACCGTGTGTACAGGTCAAGGGCACCGTGTGTACAGGTCAAGGGCACCGTGTCAGCAGTTCAAGTGAATCCTTGTTATGCTCTGGGAAGAGTGCACAGATCTGGGACGATCCTTATTCCGTCAAAGAAGACCAGACCGTCACTACTTGGTTACAACCCAGTTAACGAGCACATCATTATGATTAGACTAAAGAGAAAGACAAGAAACCAAATAATAACGCAAGTCTACGCGACAACATCCTCATCAGACGTTTGCCAAATGGAGGTCCTTCATGACACCTTACAGGAAATACTCGATAAAACAGAAAGAAGAGACATCTTGATTATCACTGGAGATTTCAGCGGGAAGTTCGAAAAGAAAATTATGTACGATGAAGAAGAGAGTTGTGAGAGGACCCTTTGGTTTGGAAACCAGAAATGAGAGAGGAGAATAAACTGGTTGGATTCTGCATTTCAAATAAACTCTTCATTGTCAACACGTTATTCAAACAACATCCCAGAAGATTATACACGTGGACCTGGCTTGTTAGCAGCGACAGGAATCAGAAAGATTAAATGATAGTACAAAAGATGGAGGTCAATAAAATGTTTCAAAGAAGGAAACAGACTCAAATAAGGCCAACGTCATTCGGTTCATCTTTAAAATAGGAAACTCCACATCCATCGGCAATCACCCCTTCCCCTTCCAGTCAAAAGCCGTCATCCTGAGTCTAGGTAAGATCATCTAAGATCACCTTGAACGTCCCTATATGATCACCTTAAACGTCCTTGTAAGATCACCTTAAACGTTATTCGCCTATAAGATCACATCAAATGCCCATGTAAAATCACCTTAAAAGTCCCTGTAAGATCGCCTTAAACGTCCTTGTAAAATCACCTTAAACGTCCCTGTGATCATCTTAAACGTCCCTGAAGATCACCTTAAACGTCCCTGTAGGATCACCTTAAACGTCCCTGTAAGATCACATTAAACACCCCTGTAAGATCGCATTAAATACCCCTGTAAAATCACCTTAAACGTCCCTGTAAAAAAAAAAAAGGAAAATATCCCATAGCATTACTGCCGTAGGGGTGTGAGGTGTTAGCGATCTCACATTTCAAAGGCTCGGCTATATGAGGGTGGTAGCCATCTCCTCTCCCTCGCCGCTTTTACTTCCCGGACTGAGCCCATTTAAGGCTGGGTCGACCCGGGAGCCATTGCGGTCTGAAAAAAACATTACCGCCTCAACTGGGGAATGACCCAGGACCACTCAGATGCGAAGCCAGCGCGCTAACCACTGCGCTACGCGGCTCCACAACGTCCCTGTAAGATCACCTTAAACACCCATGAAAGATCACCTTAAACACCCATGAAAGATCACCTTAAACGTCCCTGTAAGATCACCTTATGCACCCCTGTAAGATCACCTTAAACGTCCCTGTAAGATCACATTAAACGTCCCTGTAAGATCACCTTACGTCCCTGTAAGATCACCTTAAGCCCCCCCCCCCCCCCCCCCTGTTCACCTCCGTTATGTAAATCCAGATTCCCCTGTTACAAGAATGAAAATATGTCAAACTAAAATTGTATTTATTCATGTTTTTCTGTGTATTTTTTCAAATGATTTAAAGATTTGTCCCACAGAAGTTACACTTCTGGGGGAGAATGAAGTTGTTAAAGTCTTCAATTTACTAAGCCACAGCTTGTATGAGGTAAGGTGACCAGATACTTGCCTGGCTGCATTTTACTACCCTAGTCGCACGACAGGTACCCATTTACAGTTGCGAAGACTGGAGCGCGACTGTCGTGGGAGGAACCCTGTATCTTTGCCTTAAAATCGAGTGCTCTACCACTAGACCAATCAAGCAATATATATTGCTTTATTTCCTATTTTCTCGGCGGCCAAAACGCGTTTTCAAGTTTTAAAAAATACTGATTTCCGCTTTACAATCAAAAACCGTTTTCCGAAAATTCTCTAGCCCATTTCTGTTCATATAAGCTATAAGCAGGGATCCACAGTACATAGAGCCACTGGTTCAACACGCAAACAAATAATATGGCGCTGGGACATTGAGTAGACGAATTAATAATGAAACAAATCGACGAAGTTATTTTGGGGAAGGCTCTGTGTGTGGAAGCGACTAGGTACACTGACCCACTGACAACAGGCGGTGGGAGTCAGCTAGCAGCTCCATCTAGGGCTACATTGATGCGGCAGATTTAATGTGTGACAGAGACGAGAATATTGCAATTGACACTCTGAAAGCACGTGGCAGGAGTCTTCTAAGAGTGGCAATCCAACTGACATCATAACATACCCAACCTACCATGCAGGTTAGTTACTTCTGTCAGGGCCACCTTCCGTATTTCAATGACAGCTCAAGAAACAATACGAATATTAAAAGTATGATAGACAGTCTGAAGTCGCGACCTTAGAATCACAGAAAAGAGGAAGAAGAAGACGACGACGAAGAAGAAGACGAAGAAGAAGACAAAAGTGAAAGAACAAATATATTAGAAGACCAAAACACAGATAATCACGCACAGGAGGAAAAAACATAACAGCAAAACATGATATTGTTGTGTTCCCTACAAAAGACAATTCACGAGGCCCCAATAAATCAATACTCCAAATGATTAGCCCCCAATGATTGATATCCTAACCTGGAATAAAATCATTAAATTAAAAGCCCGAGCGAAGGGGACAGATTGCATAATGAATGCATTAGTACTCCTCTCAATCACCTATTTATAGATAGAGGGATGGGGCGAAACAGGAGTATAGCATATTATTAACATGGTTTTCGTAAATGTTTTGCGGCCAAATTACAACATTGGAATAGGAAAACACGATCTCAAACTGGAAGCAAGAGGAACTGTCAGCATCATCATCAAACCTTCGTTTGCTCAAGTAGGGATATTAGATCATATCATCGGCATGTCTTTGTTTTAGGAAGAAGGTCTCAAGGTTGTTACTTGCTATTGTATAAATGGTCTATGTGAGACGTTTCTTTCACATGATGATGATGTTAGGAAGTAGATCTCAAGGCTTTTATTTGCTCTTGTAGAAGCGGTCTATGTGAGACGTTTCTTTCACATGATGATGATGTTTGGAAGTAGCTCTCAAGGCTTTTATTTGCTCTTGTAGAAGTGGTCTATGTGAGACGTTTCTTTCACATGATGATGATGTTTGGAAGTAGCTCTCAAGGCTTTTATTTGCTCTTGTAGAAGCGGTCTATGTGAGGCGTTTCTTTCACATGATGATGATGTTAGGAAGTAGGTCTCAAGGCTTTTATTTGCTCTTGTAGAAGTGGTCTATGTGAGACGTTTCTTTCACATGATGATGATGTTAGGAAGTAGGTCTCAAGGCTTTTATTTGCTCTTGTAGAAGCGGTCTATGTGAGGCGTTTCTTTCACATGATGATGTCGACCTATACCCAAAGCAAAGCGTTACTTTGAGGTCAGTTGCTATATGACGTCACGCAGCACGCAGTGGAAGTGAGACGGGGTGGAACATTGCGTGATGAAGTGTGGTTAGGAGGAAGAGTATGACCAACAACCAAGGCGGAGGAAGGAAATGGGCTGGAATTCAACATTTTGTGACGAAATGTAATGAGGATTCCACCATTTTATGACGACGTGCAACAAAACGAGGGCGGTCCAACAATTTGTGTCGAAGTGTGACTAAAAGGGGATTGTCCAACAATTTGTGACGAAGTGTGACTAAAAGGGGGTTTGTCCAACATATGACAAAGTGTAACAATAGCAGGAAAGAGAAAATAGGGGGGGGGGGGTGGTTGGGTTTTTAAAAAAAAGAACATAACACCACACAATCAATTTTGCTATCGCCTTCTATTTTAAACCAGTTAAATTACAACATTATTGATGTGTTTTTATCTGCTATTTGCTAAGAATGACAACTGTAGTAGTCATTTATGAGCTAGGTATCCTCTTAATGTCACGATTACAGCTTCAAAGACAGGGATGTATCCAGAGGGAAGAAATGCCACTGGCTCTATGTGTACAAGAGATGTTCCTATTGTGAAGATGCGATACACGTTCTGGCTTCATGGCACCAAAAAGGGGGATGATTTGATAGGCTACATCCCAGTCACCATCACCAAAGAAGGGAATACACAGAGTGGTACAAGGGGAAAGCATGGTGCGAGGTTAAACATATAATACGTGGTAATAGAATGAATGGTGATACCGTTGCATTAACCGATAGATCAGTTATGATTGAGAGATCAGGATAGTTAAGGGACGTCTCCGATAGAGCGATCGACAAGGCTGCGTCCAAGCGGAGTGGGGGTACATATACGACAATTTCCTGCACGAGATTAGAGATCAAGGCGATGACTTTAGCACTGGCGTAGCTATCTATCTCTTTAAAAAGGTCAATAGATTCGAAATGCTTGTTGTGGAAGACACAGAAGAAATGGATTTGGCATCAGTGCCTACGGAAATAGAAGGGACAAATGATTAGAAGCGTGTGTGGATCTACATGTACTGTCCTGGCCATGGTCGTATTCATAGCAAAGGAAGGAACGGACATGCCAGATTCAAAAGCGACCATAGTTTTGACTTGGGATTTGAAAGGTTTTGACATTCTGTGGTCGGTCAATGACTGTCTTTTTAGACTTTGACATTGCCTTCGATTATTCAGATTGCAGAATTTGAAACCAATCGTGGGTTGATCAGAGGCTGGTGGTTGAGAGGGCAGAGTAGGAGTGTGTTCAAACAGCGGTTTACTGTAACTATTAGTGTCTACACTCATCGTGATTTGTTGATTGAGAAGGACCGCCTGTTGTACTTGTTAGGAGTGCAGTGATGTCGTTAAATTGTTAATTACATACTGTCTTAGTAACTCCTCTTCTACCCTGGGATGTAGAAGAAACCCCCAGACTGTTACATCCTCTTATTTTCCTCCCATTTTCCTGGTTCCATTTAAGTCATTGGTCTCTTGTGGGCTGTGTGCCCTTGGTTGTACACGGGCTCTGGATCCGTGCCTCTTTACTTTCCAGGACTATCGTGGTTGCCGAGCTTATTTCAACCTGCAGGCATGGACTTCTTCTTCTTCTTCTTCGTACGCAGTCAGACAGTAACCATTATTTTTTCGAAAAAAGCGGCGGTCATCCTGAGGCTCTCGCCACTGCCATAGAGCTTGTCTTGCAGTTCCACTGGTAATGGCCACATCTGCTCTCTCTGATCCTCGTATGTCGGGCAGTTCTGCAGCAGATGTTCAGCGGTCATTTTACCAGTACCGCACGGGCATTCGTCGGTACACCCTATCTTCAATTTGTTGAATAGGTGGTACATCAGTCTGTTGTGGCCAGTGCGAAGTCTGAAGACAACGACCTGCTCTCTTCGGTTCAACTGGTAATAGGCATCGTTTTTGGTGTAACCAGTATGTTCGGTTTCCCATTTGGTCATGTATCTGGCTTTGATAAGCCGTTTTGACTCTTCGTACGTCATACTGGTATCTGTTTGTGGTAGTCTTGCACGTTCTTTTGCCAGTCTGTCTGCCTCCTCGTTGCCTTGGATGTTGCAGTGTGACGGAACCCACTGTACCACTACCCTTTTTGGTGCGGACTGCTGGCACAGTTTGCAGAGTGCTGCTCTTAAGTAATTAAGCTCAGTGTTTTTCTGGCTTTTTAGCGCTGTGACTACGGCGAGAGCATCTGTCAGCAGGACTATATGGCTCTCATTTTCACTGTGTGTCACCATTTCTTCCACTGCCGCCCTCAGTGCCTCTGCCTCCGCTCTGAAATTGCTTGTGTACTTACCAGTAGCGAATGACAGTGTTATTTTTCTGCCATTTGGTAGGTTCAGGAATGTTCCTGCCCTTCCGTTCTGTGTAGTGTTTGTGACAGAACCGTCGGTGTATGCATGGGTCCAGTCCATGCTTGGGTAGCTTTTCGTTATGAAGCTTAGGGTAGTATCTCTCCTTTCTTTTTCAGTCTGGCAGTTTTTGTTTGCAATACCTGGTATATTTTCTACCACCTCTGGAAATATATCCTGCCTCCAGGTAGGTTTTCGTACAGTAGTGATGGGTTTTGGTGTTGTTAGTGCGTTTATGGGATCTTCGTGCATCTTTGCTTTGGCTATTTCTGCAAAGTTTCTCCGCTTTAGTTTCCCATTTCCCAAATTGTTTAGTCTCTGGTGCATTGGATGGTCAGTCAGTCTTCGGAGTTTCTCTGACTGCAGCTGGGCTCTGCAGTCTCTTCTATCGGTCATGGATTGCAGTTTTGTAATCTTTTCAAGTTCTACAATTGGCGTTGACTTCATGCCACCTGTTATAATTCTCATGGCTTGGTTTTGAAGTTTGCTAACTTTATCGAAGTTCGCCTTCGCTGCTGTTGTCCATGCCGCAATGCCATACTCGAGAACTGGTCTCACTCTTCCAGTATACAGTTTCTTTAGTATGCCTTCGTCTGCTCCCCAGCTTGTGCCAGCAAGTTTCTTCATGATTGCCATTCTTTCTCTGGCTTTCATTCGGTTTCTCTCAATCTGACTTTTCCATGTCATGCGCCGATCAAATGTGACTCCCAGATAGGTTGGGTTGTCGTTTGGCTGCAGTATTTTGCCATTTAGACTTAATTTGGTACTTTGGGGTTTTAATGAAAGCGAGAATATTGTGCATGTGGTTTTCTCCTCGTTTATTTTGACCAGCCATGAGTTCGCCCACTCTTCCAGCGATGTTAGGGCCGTCTGCATCCGATTTCTTGCTATGGTGAGATTCTTTTCAGAGGTCCTCATAGCCAGATCGTCTGCAAACATTGAGCTATGGACTCTTCTTGGTATATTCTCTGTAATATCGTTTATATATACCGGGAAGAGTGTGGATGACAATACTCCCCCTTGGGGTACTCCCTGCTCGAGTGTCACCTTTTTGCTCATCTGCCCTTGTACTTGGACTCTGGCCGTTCTTTGTTTGAGGTAGTGGTTGATCCACTTGTATATCTTCCCACAGACATCACTTCTTCTTAGCTTGACTCTAAGTCCATCCTTCCAGACTTTGTCAAATGCCTTTTCCAGATCCACCCAAACAGCTACTGTGTGTTTCTGTGCCTGGTAGGCATCTTCTATCTCCTGGGCTATGAGGATGACCTGTTCCTCAGTGGATCTGTGCTGTCTAAAGCCGGCTTGCTGTGGAATTAGTATTCGTTTTTCTTCCAGATGCCACATCAGTCTGGTGTTTATCATCCGTTCCATCAGCTTGCCGACACAGCTCAGTAGGCTTATGGGCCTGTATCCATTTGGATCTGTTTTGTCCTTTCCTGTTTTTGGTACTGGTACCAGTATTGCATCTTTCCATGCCTGTGGTACAATTCCCCTTTTCCAGCTTTGGTTTAGGACCGATAGCAGTTTCTTCTTCGCTGTTTGGCCCAGCCCCATCAGCATTTCGTTTGTTATCCCGTCTTTTCCGGGAGATTTCCTTTTCTTTAGTGTTCTCATAGCCTCTTCCATTTCGCGCATTGTTAGTTTGGCCATCATGTGCTCTTCAGGAGCCGTATTTATGTTTTCGTGTCCCTTTAGCTCTTCGCTAATGGCTGTATGCTTATCTGCAGGGACCTCGATGTGGTTTGCTCTGGCATAGTGATCGACAAAGGCGTTTGCGGCTTTCTTACCTGTGATCAAGTTCTCGCCCTGCTTGATAGTAATTTGTTTATTTGACGGGGTTTCGTCGTTCATGGCTCTGACTAGCTTCCATAGCTTGTTCCCGTCTTTGTCCAGGTTTAGACTTTCCGTTTTATTTTTCCAGCTTTTTCTTGCTGTTTGCCTGAGAGTGTGTTTGTACTTCGCCGCGGCGGCTTTGAGGGCGATGTTTGCCTCCATGGATTTTTCTCGCTCTGCCATGTTCCTAGCATTTGTTACTGCATCTTCCACTTTCTGCAACTCATCATTCCAGTAGGGCTTATAGTTTTTCCTAGCTCCTCTTGGGATGGTTTCAGTGGCGGCTTGCATTATTGCCTTGCTTAGGCTCTCTACCATGGGCTTCATTTTTGTGTTTCGTGTGTTGATGGTTTCACACAGCCCATCTGTCAAGATTGCAAATCTGTCCCAGTCGGCTCGTTTGTAATTCCAACGTGGGAGCGGTTTTGTTTCCTGTGGGCCTACTTCCATGTCAATGGTTAGTCTGATCGGCCTGTGGTCGCTACCTGCCAGTTGGTTTAGCACCTGGCGGTCTATTTTATGGTGTATGTCCTGTGTGGAGAAGGCCAAATCTGGAGTCGAGGTGGTATGCCATGTTCTTGAATAGAAGCTAGGGCTATCCTCCGGCCTATTGATTAGGGAGAGATTTGCATCTTTCTCTCAATCTTCCACTTCGTCACCTCTGCTGTCTGTGTCAGAGTATCCCCATCTCTCCGAGTGGCTGTTGAAATCTCCATCTACTATGCAGTTGGAGTCTCTGACCTCCATACTCGAGAGCGATATGTCTCTATTTGGTGGCAGGAATGGACAAACCACACAAGTTCAACCTGCATGCATGGACAAACCACACAAGTTCAACCTGCAGGCATGGACAAACCACACAAGTTCAACCTGCAGGCATGGACAAACCACACAAGTTCAACCTGCAGGCAAGGACAAACCACACAAGTTCAACCTGCAGACATGGACAAACCACACAAGTTCAACCTGCAGGCAAGGACAAACCACACAAGTTCAACCTGCAGACATGGACAAACCACACAAGTTCAATCTGCAGGCATGGACAAACCACACAAGTTCAACCTGCAGGCATGGACAAACCACACAAGTTCAACCTGCAGGCATGGACAAACCACACAAGTTCAACCTGCAGGCATGGACAAACCACACAAGTTCAACCTGCAGGCATTGACAAACCACACAAGTTCAACCTGCAGGAATGGACAAACCACACAAGTTCAACCTGCAGGCATGGACAAACCACACAAGTTGAAATTCCTCCACTCGAATATACAAGGGCTCGGCTTCCGAGATCGTGCGGTATTGTCTTATTTCTGGACCACCATTCTAAATACATCATTACGGAGTTTTGAAACTGACATTTCGGGATTGTCCTCATTGTCCATGATTCACATCCATAAGTAATGACTGGTACATAGATGGAGCGGAACATAATCAGCTTAGTTGTTTAACTTATTTCCCTTTTTCCGAAGAAATTCTGTTGTTGGCAGAAACATGTCTACTTTTTGTTGCCATTGATAATTCAACTATTATTTAAAACATATTGGGGGACGGCGTGGCCTAGTGGTTAAGTGACACGGCTCACAACCAGAAGGTGCTGGGTTCGATCCCCATCACAGCACCGGCCGTTACCCCGGGGAAGCAAACCTTTAGAAAATGCAGGAGGAAGCAGACCCTTACATAAAATGCATGCTGAAGTCGGATGCACTGGGCCGACAGGCGCAAAATAAAAACCACAGTGTAACGCACACACGCCTTGGGAAATAAATAAATAAGGCGAACGCAACAAAAAAATTAATTAATTAAAACATACTAAATATTTGCACTGAGTTTATTGTTCTACGTGAGGATTTACTAGGAGAACTAATATAATTAAGGTCTAAAGACTGATTACACGCAGTGTACGCGTTATGTGGTTGAAGGGCTGGCCGAATAGTTTGGATGTGGGCCTTTTGCTGACTAGAATATGAGTTCAAAACCTAGTTAAGGTATATATTATTTTTCTATCGAAGGAGGAATAAAAATAACCTGTGCAGTGCTGTTTAAATTGGTAATAAAAGAGGTGGTAACACTCGAACCAACTATTGTACACACTAAAGCATACCGGTACACTTTCATATATATCAAAAGGCACACATGTATATCTATACTATAAAACAGAAAATACACGTCTTTGTATGTCCGTCTTGCTAAAAACTCGGCAACTTTAAGCTCTAGCGGCGTGACATTTTCACGGAATATTATATCGGAAATTTGTAGGTCAACGCAACTATTTTAGCGTCGTGTCGTGTCAGTTATTTAACATTTAAAGTCTACACCGGTGAGCTATACGACGTAAAATTGGCTCATATTATGTATGACATTCCAGATGAACGCACTATTGTCTGCTGGCTACATCAATTTGTTTCGAGTTTGTGACGTCATACTGAAGTAAAAGTACACTACCGTTGATTTGTCTGATGCCAGGTAGCTAAAAGCTATACCTTTACTCTACAAATTATTTAAGTCGACTTTTAGAAAATAGCTTTCTGTATCCTCCCTCGTATCCATTTTGGGACCCAGATTTGACTTTTAGTAGTAAGCTTATGGGTGGTTTCATTCTATGTCTAGACAGAGCGCAGCGCTCGAGTGTCCAGGTTCCGACCGTTTCCCTATTTAGACATTTAATTTACCCAGCAGTATAGGACATGTACACTACCATTGACGGTGCTGGTAACCGCTAAGCTACAAGTATCATTGAGTGAGGTCTTGCTAGAGAGCACGTCCCACCACCTCTAGAAAATATGTTAACATCGATAGTCCATAACTGTATTATCTAAATAAATAAACAGAATAACAATAATAATTAATACAACTACAGATGTATACATACATACATATATATATATATATGTTGACAGATCGAACGAAATCAGGGAAA